>BMAW01070954.1:84848-116055 GCA_019974015.1 Nephila pilipes | reverse complement strand
CAAGTAAGGAAAATATGAAGATTTTTTCCTTAATTCACATTAGCTTAGATATTCTCATGCAAATTACTTATGCATATATTTTACACGCTATATTATTATTGTGGTTATTACTAATATACACATTTATAACAATTTTGTCAAGAAAACAATACCACAATGTATTTGAGGAAATTTTCTGAACAAAAAGGAATCCTGTTTAGAAAAAAAATACTTTAATGGATGTTAAATTACTTTAAAATGTGAAGAGAAAATTAATTTGATAAGGTAAATAATTTAAACAATTGATAAAAAAAATTACAAAATAAAAAAAGTTATCACACTTTTATATCACAGCTTTTATAGTTATGGTAACAAATTTAAAAAAATATTGTTTGTTTCTGTTTTAAAAAGTATTTCACTTAAATTATTCATAAAAATAGGCATCATTGATCATAAGATAATGAAATAGTCATTCATATTTGAAAGTCACACAAGATCGGAACATCAGTTCCGATTTCTTAAGTCATTGTTATAAGAAACTGTTTAAGCTTTTTTACTGCAGAAAATTTCAATTATTTTCATTTAAAATGGGTTATGCTAAACAAAGAATTAGTGCTGAAAATAAATGTTGATTTCATGTTAATGGTTTTTATAGAAATGATTCCAAAAATAGTAGTGAAATAAATAATCCCATTGCCTTAAATTTAAACATGTATGCTATTTTTGCAGGTAGAAATCGCAGAGTATGAAAATAACAAGTAACTGGTAGTCAAATAATTGATGTAGGAGCTCTCCTAAGTTTATATTTGCAACTTTAAGGCCCCAAATCCTTTCAAGAAGGTTTGCTGTTACATGAAGACAGTAGATATGGATTTTGAGCAAATTTTATTGTAAAATTTAAACATTAGGACTTTTTCACAGTAATTTCCAGCTCAAAGAAAACATTAAATTATCTTGAGGTAAATGTTAGGTTTTTATGCTATGTAACACATTGGTAAAGATTTTTCTGTTGTATATAAACTATGTGCTACGTTAAATTTACCCAGGCTCAGTAAAACTGCATACATCAAACAAGGGAGTAAACTTAGCCAGAAATTTCAGAAGTAAGTGAATTGTCTATGCAAAAGCGGCTTATGAAGTATCAGTTACGTATTCTTCTGAAAGTAAAATTGCAGAATAAGGTGCTTCAGTCGATGGAACATGGCAGAGTAGAGGTTACATTTATATGAATTGGTGTGTTGCTCCTTTATCAATTGACAGTGGCAAATTAGTGGGCATTGAAATAATGTCGTCATACTGTCCGACCTACATAAATATTTCAAAAATGCTTAAATGTATTCCGAAACACTTGAAGCAGACCCTATGTTCCAAAGAAATTTTAAATGTTCTGCGTTAAAAATGGAAGCTGTTGGTGCTAACAAAATCTTCAAACGGTTAATTGTCAAATGAGGTTGGAAATATTCACACTATTATGGTGACAGAGATTCAAAAGGATACATCAGCGTGAATTACCCGTATGGAAAGAATAGTTTCTCTAAACTGCATTGGGCATGTCCAGAGCAGAGCAGGTGCGAGATTTCGTAAGCTTAAATCTAAAAGTAAACGTTTATCTGGTAATGGTAAACTTACCGTTTCTTTTATTAACACACTGCAAAACTACATTGGGATTGCTGTTCGTAGTAATGTAGGTAATCTATTCAAACTTCAACAAAATGTTTTTGCGGCATTTTAGTATTGTTCGTTGAGTGACAAGAAACCAATGCAAGGACAGTACCCTGTCGACTAAGAGAGTTGATGTTATTATCAATGAGCACTGTCATGCGTCAAAAAGCACAAAGAAAATTATCATGACTTATCAAATGAAATACTAAAAATGATGAAACCCATACATTTAAAGCTGTTTTCAAAAGATCTTCTATCAAAGTGCTTTCATGGTAAGACACAAAATGCAAATGAATGCTTTAATAGCATTATATGACAGAGAGTTCAGATAGAAGTTTTTATGTGCCTAAAAATTTTCAAATCTGGTGCTTTGTATGTTGTGATACAGTTTAAAAATTGGTGCAAGAGCTATTTTGACATTTTAAAGAAACTTAACTCCGAATGATTTTGCTTTGAAATCATATAAACATCTTGACAATAGTAGAATTTTTGATAGTAGTAGAACTTCTTTCAAACCAAATGTAAAGCAGGGTTAAGAAATACTAAAAGTTATTAGGAAATAAATTTAATGTATAAGAAAGCAAATCAGGTGTTATTCATTAACCACGAGTATGTTAAATATATATTATTGTGTTAATTCTTAAAATTGTATTTGAAAGTTTGATTTTGATATTTATCAAAAACAAAATTTTCATTTGTGAGATTTTTCAATATTTTTACATATGTTAATGTAGATACCAGAAAAAGTTATGAACCAATTAATTAAAATTTTTGCGTGTATCTTCTTTTTATAATTTTTAAGAACCTCTACTATTTTCATGTCTCTAAAACTGATATGTCTTAGTTAAAAAGTATAAATCCTATATCGCAATAAATCTTTATTTTACTTTTTTACTTTTCTTTGCCCCGAAGCCCAATAAAAATATAGCAATATTATTTTCATCATGAAACTAATACCAGTCATAAAATGTTCTGATATGTAAGATAAAATTTACAGAATAATGATATTTTTGTTTACTTTTCAATTATGAGTGCCATCCTGATAATCAATTTATGTAATATTTTCATTATGCGTTCAAATCTTAAATTTTTGTTGAACTAAAAAAGAATATTAAGCCTATTTCTCATAGTTTTAGACTATATTTCAGCAATCAAAAATATTCCGGAGCAAATTTCAATCTATTTCAAAAAATGTTTCTTGAAGGTGTTCGTATTAGTTAATATAAACATTAATAAAATTTCTCCATTGCTAATTGTTATGTTTACTGTACGATTTATGTGAAAGTTTCTGAAAGTTAAGCGATCTTTAATGTTGATTGAGGGCCTCAAACATTTGACAGTATAAAATTTTCTACTCGATATTTTACAAAAAACTTATACTAACGAACATATAACTTTTATGATTCTTTACCTACAAAAAATCAAAAATTTATGATTTTTTTTAAATAGAAATAATTGGGGTAAAAGTCAATTGTAATACGAGTTCACACAATATTTTGATATTTAGATTATTCATACAATATAACTTCCAAATACAAAATTTCATGAAAGTCTATTGATTGTTTCGAGAAATGTTCAAATTCAAACTTATGGTTAGAAAATCTTTGGCGTTCAATAGATTAGTTAATCATCAATCCATTGAACGCGAGGCTTTAAAAACTGAGGAATTATACCAATTGTTTAATAAAAGTAATCTAGGAATGCAGTTCACAATGATTTTATTTAAATATTTAAAGAATTAATGGTCAAATTAAATATTTATATGTTAATTTATTAAATAACCGATTAATGTAATAATTTAATTATTTTTCAACTGTTAACATTGATATCAATTTTATCCAACTGCAGTATGAATTACAATAATTATTGAGGTAAAGATTTTTATGTGACTGCATATTATTTACGTTTTTGAAAAAGACTATTTTTAAAATTGATAAATTGATATTACTCATGTAAGAAGGTTTATATTCATATTTTTCTATATGAAATAAATATAATTTTTATATAATTAAAATAAATATTATATATTTAATTTATATTTCAATTCCAATATTTGACAAGAAGTATTGCGTATATGTTTTCTTATTTTTAGAATCTAAAGAAATCGAATATTTATTCCATTCAATATAATTCATTCGACATGATCTGGATTCTTAAAGAATTTTTTTCCCTTTTTTTACTCAGCAAATATTCGATATTCGTGCCCTTCAAAACATATTTTAAAAATAATTTGAAAATAACTTATATTTATTAATGATAAGAATTCCCGATTAAATTACAAATTCGATTTAAATAGAAAAATTGATAGTGCGGGAACTGAGGGATTAACTTTAAAAAGTCTTAACTAAAGAATGCAAAGTAATCAAATGGTTTAATTTTAATCCTTCTATTATTTTGCAGGGTTTGTTATTCTACATGAAGTGTTCTATTTTGATAAAAAATGAATGCTAATTATCAAGTTGCATTCATTTATTTTTTTGTCAGTCGTAAACAAAATTAAAGATTCTATCGTAATTAAAAATTTATGATTTTGAATGTACATTTTATAAATTTTAAAACACCACAATCGTCCTCAACTCATTTTTGAAACGAATGAATAAACTTTCATGTTTGAAAATATAATTAGATAAATCATTTTGAGTTAGAAGTCAGCCATTTTAGTTCTGAAAACGTTTGATGTTAAATATCATTTAAAAAATTTTTAACTATATTTAAAGATTATTGCTAATAAGCATATTATTATTATGGATTTTACTATCTAACCTTAAATATCTATATATTTTAACAGTCGGTGATTACTTTAGGAAGGAAATATGCATGGACTATTTCATTTAATCTGTTTAAAAATTGAAAATATTTATTAAATAATCAAATGTTTATCAGTGTTTTGACCCATTTCAATTTTTATTCCTTCACTTTTCAGAAGTCTTCTTTCTTCAAGAATACGATCTGAACCAAATATTTCCTGTAGATGTCTATTGCTCCTGCAGCAAGAACTGTAGACATCTATTGAACCGTTATACCATGCTTTAGATTTTAACTGAATGCAAGGTCTATGAGTGCAGTATTAATTCCATCTCCCCAATGCCTGTTGAGAGGAATATTTTAAAAGTACACTTGTATGAGAAACAGAAAGCCACATGAAACACTTCTATGAGAAGGTCGTAGTAATTTCAATAATTTTAGAAGAATGATATATAAAATATTTTGAATCCCTTCATTGATATTCGACACAAATACATGAATATACAAGGATTAATCAAAAAACAAAATTCAGAAAATAGGAGGGGAGATGATAGATTAGTTTTTGTAACTTGGAGCTTTTATGCTAGAGAAGTATTTAGTTACAAGTGAATTCATAAGTCATTTTGATACAAATCGAAACAATGTTTGTCTATACATATTGTGCAAATGGTATTATAGTCGTAATAATAAACTATTTCTTTGATATATATGGTACGTTAACTCAAGTTCAAAACTTGGCCAAGTGTACAGAACAAGCGAAAATCGAATCATTTGCAAAAGTTGCATTGATTAAAATTTGGTGTCCAATGAATAAAAAGCGGGAACTACAGCGCATCGGAACTGCACACTCAGCAGGTGTATCTAAGAAGTTATTCTCAATATGATGGTCAAATTTTCTGTCGCATTGCGATCTTTTATTCCTTTCAACGACTGAAAAAGAACCTTGCCGCACAATTTGAGCTCATTACGAGCAATTGTCAGAGTATGAAAGAGGTCGTATCATTGGATTGAAAGATGCAGGTCGGGCAAATCGCGAATCGCTCGTCTTATGGATCGAAGCGATGCAGCTGTTAGAAGATGTTGGCAAGAATGGGTAGACACAATGGTATATTTCAAAGTCATGATGGTAGCAGTTGACCTCGGGCCACAGCAGATAGGGGGAACTGAGTGAATGTCAGATCATCTGTCACAGCGCCTAATTCATCGTTATCAACCATGAGACTCGCTCACGAATGTCCACCTTGACCATTCACAGACGGCTGATGGAGCGAAATATACGCTCGTACCGACCGCTCAGCCCCCTGTCACTCATGCCTTCACTCTGTCGTGCCAGATTACAGTGGTGCTTGGCTCGATCAGGTTAGAATGAGGCTGACTGAGGACATCTAGTGTTTAGAGACGAAACCCGATTCAAACTGTGCCCTGATGATCATCGAAAACGTGTCTGGAGACGCCCAGGTCAGCGTGCCGATCCCAAGTTCCCTATTCCACTACATAGGCCTTCATCCAAGAGTTATGTTACAATAGGGTGTCATTTCCCTTGATAGCCGGACCCTTTGGTCGTCATTAGATGCACACTTACAGCACAGCAATACCTCGACGACATTCTGAGACGTGTTTTGCTACCGTTCCTTTTGCAGAACCCTAGCCTTATTTTTCAGCAAGATAAAGCCATACCACATACGGTACGTGTTGCTATGAACTGTCAAACATTTCCTTGGCCAGCCAGATCTCTCTCCAATAGAGAATGTCTGGGTAATGATGGGAAGGCGACTGCATCTACCAGGGAATGTTGATGATCTAGCCTGACAATTGGAGCAAATGTGGCAAGAAATACCGCAGGATTATCACTCTATGCTAAATCGTGTGGTAGGTTGCATCCAAGCTAGAGGTGGGTCATCACCTTATTGAGTTCGTTACTTTGTAACTATATAACTCTGAAATAAATTATTCGATTTTTGTGAAATTTTAATCATTTTCTATTCTGTACATAATTGTCCTATCCGAGAATTTTTGTCTCCTTCGGACAACTCCTTCTTTGTGCGTTGTATTTTTTTTTGTTTGTTATGGAGTGTATTAATCACATGAGCATTCATTGTTTTAGGAGTGACCTCCTTTAGAATATATAAATACAAATTTAGCTTCTGTACTTTATATTGATCTAGTTTTAGACAGATGATAGTTATTTCGATATTTAAATTATAATAATAGCAAATTAATTTAATTGGTTCTTTCAAATATATATTTCCTTAGATAGAGATGCAAATTGTAATTGCTTATACATTAAACTGCTTTAATATGCACTAAATATTTTCCCATTTCTTTGCAAAATATTTGTTTGGATAAAATAAAGTTAAGCTAATATGTGGTTCTTTAAACATATTGTTAGATATTAAACTGATTGTATCTTTTTCTCAGAAATTTATAGAAGTATTGTTTAATGATTTTTAAACTTTTAATTTCCGGTAATAACATTTCTTTCATTTTTTTTAATATGAACGAGCTTTTATAATCTTTAAATAGAAAGGAAAATATTATGATATTTGAAGAAAGCATAACATTTTTTGTCGTGGATGGGAGAAAAAGATTATCAATTTTTTATATTTAAGAAAATGATTTATCTCAATTGTTTGAAGTACAAGTAAATATAGCGAATGTTTACACAAGTTTATTTTTATAACATTTAAGCCTTTTTAATCTACTAACCAAACCAGTTTAACTAAAAGGCAAATTTTGAGAGAAATATAGCATGAGATAGTAAAATTTCAATATTTTAATGATCCTATTTTGTATTAAAAAAAGCCGGTTATTTAAAACCTCACAAAAATTTAATTTTGCTTGTCACTGCTTCAGTAACTACTCTTAAACACACTAAGGGGAGGAATCAATGTTTTATATTCTGTTATCTAGTAAAAATGACTTTTATTGTTTTTTTAAATTAATGTTTGTTTCACATTTTGCAAAGTTTTTTGGCATTTATTGAATGCTTAAAGGAAACATGATTAATTTTCTTTTCTAAACTTAATATATATTAAAATAAAAATAAAATAATATTTATTGTTAAATCATTTCCATTTTAACTCCATAAAAAATATTTATTTGCTAAAAATAAATTCATTTTTAACTAAGAAATTTTATTTATAATGAAAATATTTTGAAAGAGTCTTCAGATTTGAACTTAACTAATCTTAAATTTAATGCCCTGGATTAGTAATAATCAACATTTATCTCTGAATTGTAATTAAATACACTGTAATAGTAGCTTGAATTACAACTCGATAAAATTGCCGAACATAAGAGAAAATATAATGAACTTCCTCTCTCTCTTTTTTCGAAATGACCTTTTACGTGAGCTTTTGTTCCAAGCAGTAGGGGTAAGTCAGCAGTTAATGATTGCGAGTTCTTTTGTTAGTGATGTAAAATTTAAGTCATGGGTTCAAAACCTGATACCACTGAAACCCATTGGTTAGAACAATGAAAGTTCATTCGTGTTCAATCAAAATGGACATCTACATCAGAACCTTTCACATAATGGAATATAGAAGGGTAATAAATAACGAGGCTTGTATATACTTCTGTAACGTCATTTTTATGACCTTGGAATTTGAAATAATATAATTGTTTAGTGTTGTCTTAATACAAATAAAACAGGCATTGTTAAAAATAGCATTTGACGAGAAATAGAATACAGATTTGGATTATATTTTAATGTAGGAAACAAATTGATCACAAATTTAATACTGTGCTCTATATTATATAAGTTTTTCTATAAATTACACTCGTTTTTATTAATTATTTCGATGCAAATTTCCCGTTGCATGTTTCGTGGTAACAATAGCAACTTTAATTATATCCAGAAATTAATATGATGATATATTTTTCTAATCACATCTCTGATTTTTATAGGATCGAAGAGCCTAGATCATTTCGAAAGATCATACAATGTAGATATTGATTACGTAAACATTTGTATTCCGTGACTAGAGCTGGATTTTTTGTATGTACAAAATATATTTTCGGGACATTTCAACGTTATATCAAATTGCTCATTATATGTTTAACAATTGTAAATAATGGTAATGAATAAAGCATGCACAAGAAGATTAAACGAAAAAATATTTTAATTTTGAAAATGAAAAGTTTAAAGAGATCAGTCAGCGACAAATGTTTAAAAATTATACCACGAATCAAAAATTCAGCGAAATGGCTTAGGTTTTTTTTCACCTTATTAACTAAGCATATTCTTAAATCAATTTTAGAGTCATATATTTATTTATTAAAGAAATAACTATATAATGATGAAATGTTTTTTCGCTTTGCTATGTTAATTACGAAAAGTTAAACTGATATCCAAAGATAAAATTTTTGCAGTAAAATAACATTCTCGATAATGGAGAGGCATTTATATCTTGTCGAATTATTTATTTCAATTCCATTGAAAATATTATTCTCTTTAGTCAGTTGATTATCCATTACGAATGAGCACTTCATTAAAACGTAGAAATTATATACTTAAATTTAGTTTGAAATTTTTATAATTTGCTTCTTTATAAATTTCTTTCTTAATATATGCTTTTTAAATCATGGTTATTAAGCAAAATTTTATTCTGAAAAATTATTCTTTACCTAATGCGTGTTTGAGTGAGTATATATATATAATATTTTATAAATTTCCAAAGATAATCTATATATAAATTTTAATAAGATAATAGAAGAAAAACGGGAATATATCAATAGAAAAATCAAAAAACTGTATTACCAAATTAATAACAACGAGAATCTAATTGAATGACATAAAGAAACAAATAAAAAAACGAACCACAAAATATGCAAAAGTATGTAACTATAAAAAGGGATAAAAAAACCAATATAAAAACATAAACTCTAACATTTGCAAATTCCGAATTGAATTAATAAAAAATTTGCATCCTTAAACTTGTTTTACAGGCACAAGGTTCCCCAACAGAAAAATGTTACAGAAAATATGGTATCCCCATAAAATATTTTAAAAAAATTAAGCACCTAAACAATAAAAACCAAAAACTATATATAGCAAAAGAAAAATCCTGAAATAAAGCAACGCTAAAAAAAGAAAGAATAATTTAGAATTAAAGGAATCATGTTAAAAAGATTCAAAAACTTCAGACAAAACTATACAAAAATGAAATTTCTTAACACTAAGCTGCAAATATTTTACTACCAATAAAACCAAATAAATCATTGTCATCTATCAGAGAAAATTAATATTTCTGTAAGAGCAAATTTTAAAGAAGTTAGAATTAGCGATAAAAGAAATAAATTAAAACAACAAATAAAAACTGGTGTGCAAAACTTAAGTAACTTTTCAGATTGTGCTAAATCAAAAATCAATTCCAAAAAAATAATCTGGGTGACATGAAATTCACAATACATAGGCAGAAAGTAGCACATAAGGGTTGTTGAAAGTATATTAACCAAAAATTGAACTGCACGCATATATTATTGAATAAACCTGAAAATGATTATATCGACAGAATGACGTTAGCAAAAAATTGTTTGGTCATGAAGAAAAACAACAAAACAAAGTTCCTTAGAAAAGGATGTGTCCTTCTCTAACTGAAATAGTTAGATGACATGTCTGTTCTCACTCAATACCAAATTATCCAGCAATTCTTGAAGAGTTACCACTCTTCAAGGAGCATCTGTTTCAGCTATCTGGCATTCTCTGAAAGATACGATCTTGCAGCCAGTCATATCTTCAAAGCATCTTACATATGTTCGATAACATTTAAATCAAGAAACACATTTGTGAATCCATTCTGTAAATATCCTTACTTTGTAGAAGCTCCTAAGCACTAGAAATACAATATAAACACGCTTTTTCGTCCACAAAATTAGTCTGAATCAATGGCACCTCGGAATAAACACAAGTGGGAATGATAAATTCATTGCAGTAACGATCTCCATTAGTGAACTACTGTCTCAAATATGGAGCTCCATTAGTTTCCACGCAAGCATTCCAGGACGACCCCAGTGATCTCTTTTCTGGATGTTAGTGGAATTAACTGGATCCTTACTGCCCTTCATAACAACTTGAGCTGAGAATCGTTACTCAGACTAAAACGATTCTCATCAGTAGACAGATAATGACACCATTGAAGAGAAGGTTCACTTGTGATCTTGACACCAATGTAAACGGTGCCGTCGATGGTCTGTTGTTAACGGTATGCAGCATTCAAAATGACAGGCGAATAAGCTAACTTTATGTCAACATCTGGCTACAGTAAGGCATGATACTTGTCGTCCGATTTCCATACGTAGCTGATGAGCAATGTATGCTTTCCAATATCTGGATCTGGTCATTTTTTTACCTGCAGAGCAAAAAACTGGTCCTCACAAGCCATTGTTTTCCCTGCTCGACTGCCACAAAGTTTTTTTCCAGCTGCACCTATCATTTGGAAGCTTTTGAAACTACTCTTTTGTCATTTGCGTGCTATAACGTATTTTCTGAGGTCATAGTGATCATATTTGCTTAAGCTTCACCTTTCTACTATGTTGCCTTTTCCGTGTATAGGTCACAAAAGACCTTTTTCAGCAATTTTAAGTAAGTTGAAAATAAATTTTGTTACTTATGTTTTGTACTCTAATGTATTATTATAAAATAAAAAGAAATTTAAAAACAATTATACATTAAAATTTATTTTTAACATAGAAAGAACTAAAGTTTGATAATTATTATTTTTTAAATTTTACTCACAAATTGGAAAATTAGCATGCAGACATGTAACTTTAAACTTACCATGCTATAGTAAATCCCATGTGCTTTTGGACCCCTAATATTCGTTAAAATTTGATTATAAATTAAACTTCTGAATATATTAATTCTTAATGGATTCTCAAAAATCGGGAGCTTTATGCATCCTGAATGCGAACATATTTCTCTTATCATATAAGGGTGAGGGATGTTTCGAAAGTAAGATTCGTGACATTTTGAAAGAGCACATGATACACCAGATGAAACAAATCACCACCATAGGAACACACACACCCTTTGCTGGAGTCAGTGGAGGAGGAATGACGCATGCGCAGATGGACGAAGAAAAGAGAGCAGCCAACCCGAGACGTGATTGACTACGAGGTCTGCAATGGAAGTGCGTGCTGTTATCTGGTATGAATGGGCACTTGAGACTAGACATTCATGACAGCTACAGACCGTGAACGGTGAAGAGGTCTTGTCTCGGCAAATGGTTGTTCGCAGGTGTTGCATGTTTAGTAAAGGAAGGCAGAGTGTGGAGGATGAAGATCGAAGTGGACGTCCCTCCACATCCACGAATGAAAACAACACTGTTAGAGTACAAGACATGATGTTCGCGTATAGGCACATGATGGTGTCAGACGTGCCGTTCACTTTGCATATTAGACGTGCTCAGATCCATCCAAATCAAAGCTGAGAGAGAGCAAGCCGTACAACAATTTATTGTACCGCAGGACACTGTGTTTTACCAGCGTAGTTTCAACCAAAAGACGGCACGCTACGACAAATGTCTGAATATCAATTGTGACTATGTGCGGAAAAATGTTCAAGTTATATAATGAATGAATATATAACTTGCATCATGAAATGGATTATTTCATATTAATAATAAATTTTTGGTATGAAAAAAATAACAAACCTTACTTTCGGAACATCCCTTGTATAACTTTAAAAGTTATAATATTTTTTAATTAAAAAATGTCTCGATATTCCACTTCGTTTTATCTTTCATATTTATTTACAATAAATTCCTTTATTAAGACTAAAAAAAAGTAAAAAATAAGAGTTTATACTATCAGTATTAATATTTTAAAAGAAAATAATATCGTAAATATATCTAAGCAATCTAAAATTATTATTAATATAAACATTATCTTCATAATAATGTAGAAACATTAGATAAACATTTTCGACAAGCTCAGAACCCATATAATCCATGTCGAGTTTGAAACTGGGAAAATTCGACAACCACACATCAGGAATAGTTTTTCTTCAAATTTCAGTTCAAATCTGGGAGTTTTACAAGCGAATGAACGGATTGTGCAAAACCCAGTCGACCTGTAACCTCTCTTTGAAGATCAGTAGAAGAGATTCTACAAGAAATTTTATTAAAAAAAGGAAGTTTCAGAAAATTAAATAGTAGGGATTTCCCAAAAATAATAAAGTATTTTTTCCCAAAGAAATAAATATTTAGCAAAAAAAAACCCGTTATAATATTTTATAAATATTTTGTGTACAGTCAGCATAAATTCTTTTGATCATCACAGAAGAATCTGAAGTATTTGTCCAGAATATTTGACATCGTAAATTATTAAAAGTCAGATCTGAAGAATTTATAGGTTTTTGCATTTACGAATACTTGTACATATAAACCCTTTCAGCCTTCCAACATGTACTTTTTTGGAAAATTTTATGTCTTTTATAAATAAGGCAATTTTTCATATTTCCATTCTAAAAAACACACAGACACACAAATAATAAATTCGTTTTCGAAATCTTTTCTCCTATCTCTTCAATTTCTTATTCTCTTCCCTGCAAATCATGTTTATCTAGATACTTTATTCCTGAATCATTTTCTATTCATTTAGTTACGTGACGTTTTTAAATGTCGTCCTGGGCAATGAAGAATTCGGACTATGAAACATAGAAAATTAAGTGATTATGCGGAATGTAAAGAATAGAATATCAAGCAATTTAAATTGGGTCAAAAGTAAAAAAGAAATATTTTAAAGGAATAACAACAGAAAGAGGAAATCATATATAAAATTGAAGTTTTCCTAGCATTGCAAATTAAGACGAGTTAACCAATGAGAAAGTTTTCAGCAAGCGGATATCTTTTTACTTAACTTTGAAAATATGTAAGTTATGCATTTATTTAAATTCTTTTATCTAAATTTATATTTATGGGAATAAGAATTTTAATTTTTTAATACGAGTAACCCATTTTTTCTTGAAAAGGAAACATATTCAGTAACATATTTTTAAGTATTAGCTATTGGCATGTTACATGAAGACGAGAACAAAACTTGAACTGATAAATTCACCTCAACATCTTCTCAAAACTCTACATGGGAGTTTACAACCCAATTAAACTTAACACATCTTAAATTCATTTTTTTCATACCAGGGTCTTCAGCAAAATCTAGCACATAAGCTATAGGCTATTAAATTCTTAGTTTAAAAATAAGGTTGTCTTATTTTTATGATCTCAAAAAGTATGGCGGGTAAAATTCAAAATATAATATATACTTTTAAAAAATGCATTAAATGCTTATGATTAATACTCTTACATTAGAAACAGTAGAAGCATCATTTTTCGAAAGGAAAAAAAACCTATAATTTTTATTAGTAGAGTGCTTGTTTATGTGAATGACTTATATTTGAATTATATTTAATAGTTTTTCCTAAGCGGGCTAATTTACTATATTTAATAAATTTCAATAAATAATTAATATTTGCTAATATTGAGGAATTTGGAAGTATATCATCCATAAATATTATATCAGTTATAAATATCATTGTCTATATCAGAATAATTGAAATTAATAATGAATTTATAAGTTTAAAATAAAGAATATTAGAAATAAAACTGTCTATATTGTTAGTATGCCAAGTACAATAAATTTCATATTACAGCATAATTATACTTTGTAAGACGTATAATATCGTAATTGCCACAACATAATGAAATTAAACCTTCAAAGGGAACTACGCTTTGTTTATATATTATTTTAAATATTAGACTTTTAAAAGATAATGTACTAACACTGAGCCTCTGCTATAAATATCTGTTAATTGAAAAGATTTTATTACTTGATTTTCATGTATCTGATAATTTTCTTTAGTCCTGAAATTTAAAACGCAGTTACAACAATTAACTTAATTTAAACTGTAAAAACACAATTTTGATTTCAAATAACTTCTGAAATAATATGCCGTTTGTTAGCATTTGTATTTTCCCCATGGGATAATTGGTACTTTATAAAAAGTTTTTATCACTTACAAAAACACTTTATTAGTTTTCTAATATTGTGGAAAAAACTGATTTTGTAAGGAAAACAAGGATTCATATTATTATAGAAAAGCAATTTTTAATTTTTAGGACCATTTAGCCCTAACCATCAGTTACGTGCGCATTTCATACGTTTTGCTAAAAATACTTTATTTGAGTTAATATATTTACTGGCTTTGAGAATTTGGTCCAATATAGTATTAAAAATTTAAACATGATTTATAATATCATCTTCTAAATAACAAAAACTGAGTAATATATAACAAAAGGATTTTGAATATTTCATAGGTCTTTGCTTATGTTTTTTTTTGATATATTTGCTATGTATTACAAAAGTATAAAAATACCTGAATGGCTTTTGTTTGATGATGATTAGAATAATTTTAAGTAAATGAATTTCAATTCTAGAAAAATATGATAATTACCAAATTAAGTAATGAAACCCTTTTTATTAATATTAATATTTTTTATGCTTTTTTTCAAGAAGTAGCTTGAACCAGATGTTTTTCATATTCTGTAACATAAAGTTCTATCAATAAAAATTTATTTATACGATTTATGTATATAACATTTTCCAATTAATAGATTTCAAAATTTATGAGATGAAGAAAACTTCTTAAATAAATATTTTTAGAATTAGAATTTATCTGGGGTGTTAATGATTTAGTAGATACTTATAAGAATAATTCAATTTATTAACTTTATCGTTATCTATCGTTAAACCTCCTATGGTTATATTCATTTTTTAAATATTCTACGGTTGAATAATTTGTATGACATTTGTGAAATCATGATAAAGTACAAAAATCTCAACCCCTCCTTGAGAGTAAGAACATTTTTTTTGTAATACTGAATCACGGAGTCTTTATAATATTAACTATTTGTCATTGAAATGAAGAGTGTGATTATTTGATCTGAAAGAAAAGTTTTTTTGGAAACTAAAAATGTTATTCAAATGTTTTATCTATAAGACAAAAAAAATCCTCAAGGAATTCTCTATTGTTCACTTTGAAATAATATCATTAATAAGTACAAATATATGATAAACACATTATGGAACATTGTAAGTATTATACATGATAAATGAATGAAATATTTGATTCAATATATTATACCAAAAACGTTTACTAATGATGTTAAAACTAATGAAAAGATCGTTCTGAAGTTCGAGTAGTATTTCCTTCAGATAGTTGCTTTGAAGTATTTCTGTATTAAACATTGTGTATATTAAGGTTAATAATGTAGAAATCATGATCAATTCAAGAATAAATAAGATTTCGTGTATTAGAGATTATATATGCAGATAAAAAATATTAGTCTTCATAAATTCTTATGAGGACAATGCAGTGGTAGATGCGAACTATGCAATAAAAACTAAATGATATAAAAACTATGAGATTTATTTCTACCTAATAAAAAAAAAAATTATTTCTGCCACAAATTGAAAGGAATACTATCCAATTACGAATATATTTTATATCTTGAAGTGAAGAATGAAAAAACTAGAATTTTTTCATTTCTACATTTTTAAAGAACAAAACATTGATGAAACAAATTTTTCCAAAATTTTAAATACCAAACTTTCGGAAGAACATTTTAACAAGACGCTTAGAAAAAGATAAATATGTATTTAACAAGTGTAGGTTTCTTTATACTTTACATTCGAAACAATGCTTAAGCTAGAAACTTTGTTCAGAGTTAACAAAAGTTTAATTAAGTTTTTAGATTAATTTTCATTGTTACTTTACACATTTATGTTTCAATTAAATATGTAGTGATAAAAAGAAAAATATAAAAATAGTATATCAAAACTTTCAGTTGTGCCTTTTTTAAAAATAAGTATATAAAATAAATTAAGATATTAATTTTGATATTTAAATATCAATTTTGATATCTAAATATAATTTTATGTATGAATTATGTCAGAAAAAACCTTTTTCAATACAAATTTAAACATTATAATAAATAGAAACTGTACAAAATATTTTATTGCCCCAGTGTTTTGCTTATTTTTTGTATAGAATATAGACGACAAATATTTTTAATATTTATCTGATGTTCAGAATGGCCACTGAGGAACTAAAACATTGAAACATAGAAAAACAACAATTATTCTTAAGAATTATAAGGATCATTTTTATGAAAAAAGGGAAAAATCGCCTACTTTACCAATTCTTCCAAACCGATTGATTAGTTTAGAATTTTGCTTTTGTTAAGAAATACTCTGTCATTAAAATATTATATGTGTTGTCCTTGAGTTTGAATAATTAATTATAAACTGTAATGCAAAATTTAAGTGAGTTTTAATAGTTTTGTAATCATATGTATCTGTTTTAATCTTCTCAAAAGATGTTCTACAACTTACAAAATGATAAAATTATGCAGATTGAAAGCTACGAAATTTTCAAAACATTCAGTGCTTCAGTGGTCATCTTATATAAGATGGATAAAGTTGTTCTTATATAATTCAAACTGTGGAAAAATATGAGCTAAATTCCACGTTGTTCATCATATAGTATAAGAGTAATTAACAATGTACTTTTGAAACAAATTTCCTGTTAAATTTAAATTTCTTGTATTGTTGATATTGACCATTTCACTCCAAAATGAAATATAGTCTTTAAACAGAATTGGTAAAAAGCTTACAGAAGACTAATTTAAGCTAAAAATATACTCTTGTAAGAGAGAAGTTGGTTCTTTGAACGAATCATATTAACTAAACTCATAACAAAATATAAAATAAATTTCTTTCCTTTGTCATATCTTCATTTTCTAGAGCAATCAAAATCTTTATTTCCCAAAAAAGAGAAAGAAATCTTGTATATTTTCTTAATGTTTTCGACTAGGTCCTCAGAGAATGTGCATAAAAAAGGGTCAAATATAAAAAGAAATTTTTTCTTCTTTTCATTTCATGATAAGCAAGAATTTTTATCCAGTTACCTAATATTATCCATTATTTATCTGATTTTTTTGGTAAGCTTCCCCAAGTAAAGCTCCTAAAAATTTGGGATACTGGAAGAAAATGTTTGTACTTAACAGAGAATAATTCCTGTAACTCATGTTAATATTTAGGTATTAAAGAGTGTGTCAATTTTTATTTTATTTGATGTTGTAACCGAAATACAACTATATATACTTTCTGCATTATTATTCTTTATTTATTTGGAATGTTTTGAAATGTATTGCAACTTTTACATGCTGAATTTAATTTTTGTAGTTTTTGACTGAACTGTGTCTTACAACTTTATTTTTAGCTGATGAGTTTTAATTTTCACTTTTAATTCTTGAATTTTGAACAGATGGGAACGATGTTTTGAAAAAAATCTTGACAACACCTACTGTGGCATTCAAAAAGTAATAGTTACATTAAAAATATTTTTTTCAACAAGATATTCTTAAAAAAAAATTGAAAAATATTAATAAATTTGACTTTTACTTAAAATGTTTCTAGCTAGATCAAGTAATAACTAAGTACTTGATTTATTTATTGATTAAATACTTCTATAACTACTGATGACTACTAAAGAAAATTTATATAATTTTAATCAAATAATATGTAATGAAAGAAACCTTGCTCAAACCTCTTTCAGATCACATCACATATGGTATTATATTTAAGACTGATTAGATTTAGTTTTTCTTACAATCCTCTTGCATAATCTCAGAACTATTCGTTGAAAAGAAGAATAAGGATTCTCCTACAACGAAAGTGAATTCAATTCATATTAAAATAAGCTCAAGTTTAAGCAACAAAATTCAAATGCACACACACAATATAAATAAAATTTATAATCCTAATCACTAGTGAAATGAATTTTTTTTCTACAAAGAGTTTCAGTTGCTTGTTAAAACAGACAATTTAATCTTTTATTTACAATTTTCTTAAATGATTTTTTTTTCCTTTCAAAATGTTTCACAAGTTTTTAAGAATATACCAATTCTTCGTGTTCTAGTGCAAGCCATTAAAGAGACTATTCTGAGTCATTATTGCACAGTTACTGGTTGGGAAACCGAGAGATAATTAAAAGTCCTAAGAGGGATTTTTACCCCTTGTATTCCATTTTCTGTGGCCATTAGTGGAAAAGTTTCTACTAGTACACGCCACTAAATGATCTCCTGTGATCTAGTTTTATCAGCTGTCTTTTAAGTATGTGCTGAATTAATTCATTTCGTGTGAAAAGTTAGTTAGAGAGTTTTTAATACAACTTAAAATTTTCTTACGTAGGTACTAGGAATAATCAATTCTGCGAAACTTAGGAGTCTGATTCTTGCCATTTAAGTACAAGTGTAAAAGATGGAATATGAATGCTGAAAAAGAGTACTATTATTTTCTTCAAAAGGGTTACGGTAAATGTTACGGTTTCATAACAATTCTGAGAGCTAATTTAAGTATTATAATACTTGAACTATTTACTGTAACCAAATGTACTATTTGTTTGATTAGTTTTCATTGTATAAATAGTTAACATATTTGTATTGAATGTATTTTGGTAAAATTCATGGCATCCCAAAACTAAGGAAAATACTAAAGGAAAATGTTTTAAATTGCTAATTGCTATTCAAATAATTTTCAGAATTAAATAAATTTGAACATACATTTTTCCCAAATGAATTGACACATACACACACCACATACACACACACACAGACACACACACACATATATATATATGTATATATGTATATATAAATGATGTAACGTAATAAATACTGTTATTATAAGAATATAATTACAAGTACTTTACGAATACAAATAATATATGGGTTATAATACAAATAATATAATTCTTGATTATTTAATAAACTTTGCGGTACGTCATGTTTTTGTTTTTATTTTATTGCTATATTTATTTTATTACTACAGTTTATTTATTTATTTTATGTCCAATGGATTCGCAGTACATTTGCGAATCCATTGCACATTTTTCTGATTATATCCTTTATTTTACTTGAAAACTAAAAACAAATTTAAATTTAAAAATAAGGTCATCACATATTTTGTTACTATTTGGTATATTAAATCATAGTTTTTGTGAAGTTAATAATCAAAAAATCAAGGTTAAGCTGAAAATAAATTTAAGAAAAAGGAAAAGAAAAGTAGTACTTAAAAACAATAACGTTACTATTTTTCAAAAAAAAAAAAAAAAAAAAGAAAAGAAAAACTCTGAAAGTAACAAATTTATTCGTATATTGGTAATATTTGCTTTTATATAAATAAATTGCTGTCATTGCGAATGAAGTTGTAATACTCTAAAAATAATTTAAGGCAAAAGAAAAATATTTGTATAATATATTTCAATATAAGTCGTAAGTTTAATACATAGTTTTTATTTACAAAATACGTTCACATTTGATTGTATCTTTTTAAGAGTGTAAAGGAATACCAGACGCATATTTTAAGAGGAAGTTTTATGATTATAAGCACAGAAGTGTGATTTAAATTATTATTAATCTTAAGCTTTTCTAAAATGTACATTTTAACAGATTGGTGATATTTAAAAAAATATAGTAATTATTTCCTCCAAATTTCATTGTTTTTAATTTATTTTTTCTACAAAAAAGTTAGACCTTTTCAGGGAAATGGGGAAAAATGGTTTATTGGGAAAATAGCTTGTTATGTAAGGATTATATTTAGGAGGTAATTACATTAATTGAAACAATTATAAAAATGATTTGTAAAATTTTTTATGTGATAAATGTCTATCATAAAGCTTTTGATATAAATAAATATTCTTAAGCTGAAAACTTTTTCCAGTTTAAATAGAAGTTTTCTGTGTAATTTATTAAGACATTCACATTATATACAAGTAGTATTTAATCGCTGATTAAACTTTTAATTCTTTTAGTTGAGTGACACAAACAAAATATCACGCTTAAAAATAAGACTTATATAAATGAAATATTATTATGAACGAATATTTACGATTTAATAATGAAGGCCTAGTTGAAGCAAGTTTTGTAACAAAATTTGTATTAATATGAAGCCCTACTTTAAATTCTATTTGAAAGTTCATTACAGTTTTATGGAAAGAATATCTTTCTCTGCATTTCCACAAATGCATCGTCAAAATAATATTTGAAATAGGTTTTATTTACTTAATTACTATAGAATTTTCTCTTCATTTCTTTCCCTATGAAATATTCAATATTTTTAATTGAGAACGATTTTGCTTTGTATTTAAGATATTTCAATACCAGCAATTTATCACTGTATACAGTTTTCAATAATGTAATTTTATCTTATACGTAGAAAATGTAGGTTATTGAATAAATACCTTCTTTTTTAGAATTTTATGAGCCCTATAGATATCAGTGATTTGCCGGCAGAGTTTGTGTTAAGGGATATAAATACAAGAGCATGCAAATAATTGTTTTCTTGGGAAAAGGGACAATTTATGCAAGTTGAAGACAGTGTTATTTATTGACGATACTCGTAAGCTCGCATGGTCAAAATACGCTACTGCCGAACATCTGGGTATGTCGAACAGAATGATAAATGAGATTGAAAAAAGAGCTGTATACCTATAATAAATACGAGGGATGTATGTGATACTTGTAACCTACACTATCATCATTCAGCGGTTGGTAATTTCGTATGGTTTCTGCTTCGCTCTATGAATCCGCTTTGCTCTATGAATTATCAAATGAAAGATTTGTTGTGGGTCAATTACCAATACAGCCCGGGAATGTAGCCAATTTGGGCAGAAGAACTTAATCCTTCCCCCTTCCCTGATGAATTTGTCTATTTTTTCTTGGTGTTCCCATAACACTTTTTTAAACAAATACACTCGGGAAGTTTAAAACACTTAACACTCTCCTCCTTAACATATGACCGGGTATCGCGTCCAGCTGACAGATACAACCATTTTAGAATTTTATGATAGAATTAATAATAGTAAATCAATGTTAAATTCTAGGAATTTAAATAAATGAAATTATTCTGTCCAAATGATTGTTGAACACTAATTATCATATCTTTCTTTGTGTATCACTTGAACATCATCCTCATGACCGGTACTTCCTCTCATTCACTTTACAATAACGCTATGTGATGTTTTTAAAAATTAGAAAGAAAAAGATGAATTTTACTCAAATGGTTTATTTGATAGGGAGTGCGTCATAACACTCTAAAGTAGTCATATTATATTAAAAGAAAGAGGCGCATCCTTGTGTAAGATTACATGAGATTTTTATGCGGAAGCTTCGTCTAGCATCTGCATAAAGACCGTTTATAATTTGCAGACACAACTGAGTTGTAACATTTGAAAGTCGCTTAGGTACTACTGTTACTGTTGTAAATTTGCCAAAACGTATTAGTAACATTTTCAAAGAATTAGATATGTTTCATTTAGCATATTAAATTGGAATTACAACATTGCAAGGTACATTGGAAACCGCGTATCATAAAGTAGATGAAACACTGTATCTTGAGTTTGAGACTCATGTTATATAAGAAGGTACCAACATTGTGATTATCTGAGACATTTAAAAATGATCATCATTGGATTTTCTCAAATGACTTGAATCAAAACAGATTCAGCCTATGTTTAATTTTTATTAATCACCTTTCCCACTACTTTCACACTAGAACTATATGGTTAATGAACCGTATGGGTTCACATTAAATACTTGTTTCAACCAGTACAATGGAAGTTGAATCACTCATTTGATTTTCAAGATCCTCAAGTATGAATTTCTTAAAACACCTTACAAGAAATGAATGTGCTTCAACGGAGCCTGCTATCGTTACTATGATGTATGATGATGAATTTGGTGAGGAAATTCGGGAATCGTATGAGACATTATGACTATTTTCTTTCCAACACTTAAATGAAACACCATTTAAGGTGAACTGCTCTTTTTTATCAAAGCTAAAGATAGACGGAAATGGTAATGAATAGCTATGCATAATACATTTTTTTTTATTGTTCGTGAATTTATCTTTATAAATCTACAAACCATGTGATTAAAATAAATTACAATTATTCGAAACACATTGCTCTTTTTAGGAATCAATAAATAATTCTTAATAAGGATTTATATAAACAACCAGAAAGTGTTTTTTTTAAATGAATAATTTTTTATATACTATAAGGATATTAAGATATTAAATCTCAAAATAAAGTTGTAGTTATTTTCTCCTTTATCTTCGATTTGTAAATATATTGAAAACTATTTAATAATGTTCTGAAATATATAATAATAATAATAATTAAATATAAAATATTTCTATTATAGTAGTGACTTATGTGTAGGTGCATAAGAAAATGCATTACATATTTTCATCAGAATATCATATCAAAACCATTACTAAATAATATGATTCCATAAATTTCTATTAAGTTTTATATCAAAAGAAATATTCATCGTAGTATTGAATAATGGTAGGATTCTAATAAAAAAATTTTAACGGTGGGAAATGATTTGTGAATTGTTTCGCTACGGTTCTCAAGATGAATTTCCATACATTTCTGTCTCGAAACAGGTACTAAAAGATTTTAGAAGTACAATGGTGACATATGTGGAAAATGAAATGGAGTTCTGATCTATGAAACAAATTTAAGTAATATCAATTTTGCAATTATTTCAATTTTTTGGCGTGTTACCCAAATCTTAGTATAAAATTGACAATTTAGCAAAGTTTTCTTTATGATTAAATTTGTTTTTTGTGAGATTACCAAACATTTTTCTTTTTCATTCCATAAGAGATAAGAGATTTTAATTTTTTTTAAAGAAAACATTTTTAAAATAATTAAGATATGTATTTGATGAACACAAAGACAATATACTTCTTCCTATATCAAATCTATATTGGAAGTAAGATATTTTTTAAATAACTCAAATACGAATTTTTGATTGGAACTCTTGCTCAAAAACAAAATGACGAGACTTACTTTAAGCAATGGAGAGACTTACTTTAAACAATGACTATACTTTTTTTACTTTAACTTGCAATGCTTTTTAAAACATTTTCAATAACTCACAAAACTTAAGAGAATTGACTTTGAAGAAACTTAATTAAAATGTTTCTGAGGAAATTATCTGATGTGACTTATAAAGTTATTTATCGATTGATTTAAATTCCATAAAAATACTAATATCAGAATAACATTATTTTAAATCCTGACAACATTTAACCGAAACAACAGTTCTTTGCTATGTGTTATTCTAATCCACTAATTTATGTATTAACACATTGTCGGACTTAGATGTTCAGTTTTATCTAAAATAAGTCAAAAATTTATTTCACATACTAAGTATAAAGGGGAAAAAAATGATTTTCCGTTAATAGTTCAAAAATTATTAATAGAAAGGAAATGTTATGTGCATTTTAATTCCAATTAATGTAAGTGCGAATTTCCGAACTCATGTAAAGAGAATTTTAAAGTACTCTCGAGGTACATACCCATGAATATCATAATTCAAAATAGCATTGTTTTTCTCAAAAAGTTTGTTCATAATCTAAACATTTCTCTAATAAGAGTAATTGAATTTATCGCCATTTTTGTGATACAAATTTATATAGACGAGAAAAAAAACTAATTTATCTTGTACTTTTATTATTATTCACCGATGAAATTATTTCCCAAACATAAACAAGAGCCTCATAACTTCTTAACCTAACTGTACATTTTCCATTGACCATGATGGTTGAGGTAAAGGTAAACTATCGATGAATAGGTTTAGTTAATCGATCTTTTATGTAGTTATATTGCTGTAGTGTAACTCGATTCATTGAACAGACGATAACGTTATCGAATACACTACGGTAATTAGTTTCGTTCCATGCAAAATATATGGTTGCTCTCTCTCAACTGTAAGTATATCGAATTGTTCCTGCGCAAAAATGATATTTCATCTAGTAAACGTATACCTTCTAAATTTGATTTCAAAACTATTTATGTAATATTTCTAGCTCAAGCTCACACATAAATTTCTATACATTATGATCCCTCTGAATGAATTCCAAATTCAGAAATATTTCATTAAATGTTTACTGATATTTGTGAGTTCGATATATATTTAATTATTTTGATAAAAATTTCTAAGAGTGCAAAGATAATTTTTTTTTCTTCGGCTTACAAGGATCAGCTTGGCACTATTTTGTTTCTTAATACGTTTTAAAATATAAGTTAAATGACAATAGTTCATAATATGTGGAAAAATGTGATTATTTGAAATTTCATTGCACAAATTCTATTATCTCCTATTAAGAAAATTATATTACACACGAAATAAGAGCACTTATAAAAACTGATATCTGATTATTATTTCATTGAGTGTGTCTTATTAAATGCTAAAATATTACATGCTTTATCAGTTGTATATGCGAGGTTAATCCAGAAAGGAATTTCCGTTTCACAATACTAAAAAAGAAAACAATAATTTCGAGCTAACTTTTAATAAATAATGGGTTAGCCTAGCTTACAACATAGGTACTTCCATAGTTTAAGAATTTACCGTATCAAGGCTTGAGTGTTTGAATGCCCTCTTCAAACATCGATGTCGCCTGCAATTGCAACCATTAGATAACAATGGATCTAACCTTGTTGTTGCCCCGGAATTACTTGCCTGCAAGAAAAGTCTTCAGGAGCTTGAAAAGAAGAAAGCCACTTGGTGCGAGATCTGAACCGTTAGGCGTTGGGGGGGGGTCGAAAATTCTCATTGCTGCTCCGTAAGGCATTGATGCGTGTCACGCGCTGTGTGTGGGGGGGGCGGCGCATTGTCATGAATGAGCAAAACTTCATCCCGAAACATGCCACGACGTATATTCTGCATTGCGCGATGTAGTTTTCTAAGCATCTGGTAATACCGTGCAACGTTGACTGCTATTCCGCGTGCAAAGAAATCCAACAGGAAATAGCCGTGTCTATCCCAAAAAACTGTACACATCAATTTGCAACACGTGGTTAGCAGCTTGGCTATCCTCTGTGTTAGAGATAACGAATGCCTCTATTCTATCGAATACAGTTTGCATTTTAGGATTACGTGAAACATCCAAGTGTCATCACCAGTGACTATCCGACTTAAGAAGGCATCACCCTCTGCGTTGTACCGTATCAGGAAATCTAGAGCACTGCCCTGATGTTTCCTTCTCTGCTGCTCTGCTAGATTGAGAAATACATACTGAGCACACGGTTTTTAGAATTTCAGTTTTCCAGACAAACTCTCGTCATGAAGTAACTGGAAATCTGAGGAAGTTCCACAGAAAATATCAATATATTGAAAAGTCTGATGCATTAATTGCTTTACATTAACATCTTTGCATTAACTGCTGCATCGAATCATCATCAGATATGGATACGTACTTGGTTCATTATCGAGAACATTTTCACTTCTTTCATTGAAGTGCCCCAACCCACCTGTTGACCACAGAATCGCTCATCGTATGGGGCCCGTCAATTTTACAAATTTGTTTGTGATTTCACAAGTTTAGTATTCCTTGCATTAAGGAATCGGTTATCAGACCGTATCTCGCATGTTCAGAGGTGCTCATTTATTTTAAACATTCTAAACTCTTGCCAAACAAACGCCGCATAAGTCAGCGATCTGAAAATTACTTTTTTCGCTTGCGAAAGACTCAACAGGAAAAATGTAAATGCATGAATTAAAGAAAGCAGCTATTCTACGTCAAAAATGGAAAACGGAATTTACTTTCTGGATTTCCCTCGTAGAAACTAGGTATTGATATATATATATATATATTTGTGAATGGAAACGAAAAAAACAATGCATCTTAAGATAAACTATCATATGATTAATTTTTTTCTGATATGAAAAATTATTACTCTTCGTACATCAGTGGAAAGCGAATTTGTGTACTGTTCGACTTTCTTTTTGAAAACTTTGTAACACATTAAATTCAGAGAGCATTATCGCGATCAATGTACGTAAGAAATTTTTGTTTATTTTAAATATCTCAGAAATATTAGGCTCCTACATACACTTATAGCCAAGTTATGAATGAAAATATAATCATTTAATAGAATTTATGAGAATCAAATCTGTATGGGTCCTTTAAGGAATATATATATATATAATCTAGAAAAATTTATGGCCAGTAATTTACTGCCTGCCATTGATTACTTGCAATTTCAAGCCAGAGCAATTTATTGCTTAAACTATTTATAGCCTACAATTTATTGAATTATATTTATTGCCACGTAATACATATAATAATTTTTACAAGTTGTTTTTATTTATTCTTTTAGAATAATCCTTTAAGGGTGTAATAAAATAATTTAATAGAGACATTATATATTTGATTAGATACAAGTTTCAAAAGAATAATATGGAATTCATTTTTAACCAATATTGTACAACCGAAACTATAATTCAACAGTAGGTTAAATAAAAAATAAGCTAGTAAAAATTACAAGTATTTCATAACACAGCAGATGCAGGGTGTCAAAGCTGGACAAATTGTAGTACTGTGATACATTGCCAAGATTATGAACTATAAAACTGCAAGCTATATATGTACTATCGTTGCGTATGTCACATTACAGTACATCAATAAGAAACAATATGATGCACTATACCTCTTAAAAAATTAACAATATCGTACAGCTTATCGTATGAATGAACTAGCCTTTTAATGCGTTTATCACAATTACGAGACTTCTTTTTTTTTTGTTTCCCGGATCACTTCTACTTATATATTATTCAATGCACATTTCCTTTCTTTCGATTTGTTCTATTTAAAAAAAAACAATATTAACCCTCTAAGCGTTTCACACGCTTTTTTCCGTGCTGTTCGAGATATTCCGAAAGCGTTTGCGCCGTATAATCCCGTGTGGCTGTGAGCGCACCGAAAGTGTCAGAGCCGTGTTTTTTCGCCATCACAGGATGTATTCGAGATCGTTTGCGCCGGGTTTTTCTGCAATTCCTTCCCCCTCTTTTAAAAGTTTTACAACTTGTTAGATAATTGGGGAGGGTTGCGGACACACAATGAACTTTGACAGGAAATTTTATGGCTCACAAGGGAACCCCACTCTTGCCCTAAGGGCTAGAGAGAGTTCCATTGAGACATTCGTTCAAGAGGGGAAGGAGAAGATTTCCTTTCAAGTGTGTTTGTCGGTCAGCTTGAGTTGAGATTTTATTGGGTTTATGAAAGAAATGCGTCCCTTGACCTAGCTTTCGAGATAAAATTTTTTGTTTAAACCAATCCAAAAAACGCTTTAAAGTTCAATCACAAAATTAACTAGATTTTAATCTCATTTTTTAATTAATATTCATTTGGAATTTTAACAAATTTAGATAGAGTAGGAAACCTACTGTTTTATATTGTTGGACAAATTAATCTTTGTATGTTTTCTTTGATTGCTAAAAACTCACCTTTTTTATATTTCCTCATATTAAAAAATATCAGATAGAGTTAAGTTTTTATGTTATTTCTATAAATCTCGAAAAACATCACTAAATATATATCTATAAAATGTTTGTTTAAATACAGAGAATGTATGAAAACAATAAATACGTTCTATTGTTTCATTTGTGTTACTTTATCCACTACTTTCAGTTTTTAAAATAATATTTATTTCCTAATAAAGTGTCATAAATTAAAAAAAAAAAACGAACGAGTCAAAATCAGAAACGCTTTAAGATTTTCAATTATTACAAATGAATAATTTTTAAGCTTCTGTATTTCTTTACTTTTAAAAATCTCTAATGCATGAATAAAAATAATACCAAAAACTAAACTTTTTTTTTAAATCTATTAGTTTTTTTTTCATAATTTCAAAGCCAGGTATTCAGGATAGCTTACGCATGATACTCAGTTTTGTAATGTTAAGTTTTGAAATACATCCGAATTTTAAATAACTGAACTACATCTTCCCTCAAAGAGAAGAAGAATGCGATTTCCCACTCAAACTCATATTTTTCAAACTTGATTTTTGAAAAATTAGTAATTAATAGCATCTGCATACATTTATATTTGTTCATACGTGTAAGTATCAACTGTACTTTTGCACAGATACTTTTGATTACTAATTATTTGAAGATTCAAATTTAAAAAATATTCATATGTGTAATATCCCTTATAATTTTTCTTCTGTTAAAGGATAATTGAAGTACATGTAATTAAAATCCGGACATTTTTCGTAATCTTAACATTATACAACTACGAATTTTACATAAGCTACCCTGAAAATCTGCTTTTCAAATTACATCAAAAAATATTTATGTATGGTACATACAAAGTTAAAAATTATTAATCACATAAATTTACAATTCTATGAAAATTTAAAATATAAAATTCAAAATTTAATAAATTTCATCGCCAGCATATTTTCATATATTCCGTAAGTTTTTTACAAATCAGTTAAAAACCGCGCGTCATTAGCAAAAAATATGCTGAACAATTTGATGAATATAAAATAAAAATTTTACTTGGAAACAAAGCTGAGATGCTAAAACTTCGGTATACAAAAATTATGAGCATATCTACAATAGTTTCTGAAATAATTATTTTAAAATTCAGTTAGAAATTTGTGCGTTATGTTATACGTAATATTAAATAAAGCGTCAACATAATAAAGTAATAGTTCGATGCATTCACAGATTATTAAAAATAGATATAAGTGACATTATCGCAAATGTTAAAAATTTTATAATTTTAAATCAAAGTGTACACTGTTATATATGCTCAATATTGTGTTTCACAAACAATTTTTTCTCAAATAACAAATTGTTCTGAAAGTAGGCATTAAGGTACTTTAAAGACATGTTGTTTTGTTTAAGCATTTAATATAAAATATTTATTTTTTTTTCTTATGTGTCTCTGATATTTTTAACATTTGCACCAATTAAAATTATTGCTTATATACGATTCTTTGCATTTTTTTGTAAATTGAATGAACACTTTGATTACAATTTTGTTTATTTGAGAACATATGAACACTGATTTATTTTATTCATGAAATACAAGTTTGAATAAATTGACTCTTTTTGCATTTGTTTTAAAATATGTATATTATATTGAAATTTAAACTACCCGAAATTATACCTGATTTGTTATAAACGAATTTTTGATCTAATAAACACATATAACTCTTTTTAGGTACAATTTGTAAAATGGACTAAAATTAATAGATGAATATTATTTTTACATATTGTGAATATTTTGCACTGAACTTAAACATATATTTTAGTCCCTTTAAGGTTGGAGAAGCAAATCGTAAGCAATTTTGCATTCATTTTGATATTGAATATAAAAAGCTCCTCGGCTATTCAGAAGTGAGGTGGTTTACTTTGAAACCAGCACACAAACAGAGCACAAATAGAGTGCATTTTGAAATTATATGATCCACTTCGGTCAAGTTATTTAAATTTAAAAAATACCTTACATTTGGAAAAAAAATCACCTTTCAATAGATCAAAACATACACTCTCTTTTCTCTACAGCCAGACATTATTTTTCTGTAAAACTACCCAAGAAATTAAACATCATAACATTTCAGCTACAGTTTATTTTATTCCGATATAGAACGAGATATGATGATAAATTCGTACCATTAATACTAAAGAATAAACTAACAATTATATATGGTTATATTCCTAGGATTAAGAATACATTTCTAAAATTTAAAATTGCTTACAAAATTTGTTTTGAATTCTTTGAGGAAATGTCTGTCAACTTCACTGAACTAAAGTGTTTTAAGTGTACTGTTTTGAAAGACAAATTAAAAGGGGAAAAGTTTTTCTCACTGCCAAATTTGTAATAACTAATATGTAAGATGTAGTAATCGATGACAATTTTCTGTTAAAAGATATAATACGAATATGTATTTAAAGTTTGAAAACACCAAAGAAACAGAAAGGTGAAAATTAAAATGTGGGATTGAAGATGGCTAGAAATATTTTGACATTTTGAAGAATATATACACCATTAAAATTTAAAATTATTTATTGAATGTAAAATATATTACCTTTGCACAAAAGTGGATGTAGATGGGGTATTTCGCTTAGAGCAGAGGTATTCAACCTCTTGCACTTTGGGGAACCTTTTGAGCTTACCATTACCTTTAAGGAACCCCTTGATCAAACAGCAGAAAAAATAGGATATCAAAGCTCTTTATACTAATCAAATTTACAAAATTATTAATGCATTTCTATTTTTTTATTAGAAACGTCTTAGTAAGATTAATGAATGTTAAGGTAGCGAAAGTTTTTAAAATATGGCCTATGCATAATAACAAAAAAGCAACATTTTTTTTAAATATAACAAATAATGAAAAAGAACTTTAATGACTTGACCATGATTGTTTTTTATTGCAAAGTATTTTTACGTCTGTAATAATTTCTGAAACCATCAACCTAATGTCTTCTTCAGCATCCGACCTATTTCTGTATTTTGTTTTTGTCGCAGAAAGAAAGATTTTTCGCATATATAGGTTGAAACATATGATATTAGATGTTTCACAACTCTTACGGCAATTTCATGATATTATTTTCTATTGTCAATCAAAAAATAAATTATAACACTTAACTAACTTTTAATTTCAATTGAGTGTACATCAATGTGATATATCAATCAAACTGATATACACTGAATTTTTTCTTTTGTTGGGAGTTCGGAGGTTTTCTTCTTTTATTGGGTTTAGTTTAGTGTTTTCTTATTAACATCGCACTGGAAGCAACACGAGGGCTATTGGCAATGGACCTCGTAATTTTGAACTTCGGTCAAGTGCAGAGGACGACACCTGAGATGGCACCCCCTCTCCTAACTTCCACACCACACCAACTTCTTTTATTGGGAGTTCAGTGAATTAAAAGTCTTAAAAAGATTTTGG
>BMAW01070954.1:6120-79848 GCA_019974015.1 Nephila pilipes | reverse complement strand
TCATAAATTAAAAAAAAAAAAACGAACGAGTCAAAATCAGAAACGCTTTAAGATTTTCAATTATTACAAATGAATAATTTTTAAGCTTCTGTATTTCTTTACTTTTAAAAATCTCTAATGCATGAATAAAAATAATACCAAAAACTAAACTTTTTTTTTAAATCTATTAGTTTTTTTTTCATAATTTCAAAGCCAGGTATTCAGGATAGCTTACGCATGATACTCAGTTTTGTAATGTTAAGTTTTGAAATACATCCGAATTTTAAATAACTGAACTACATCTTCCCTCAAAGAGAAGAAGAATGCGATTTCCCACTCAAACTCATATTTTTCAAACTTGATTTTTGAAAAATTAGTAATTAATAGCATCTGCATACATTTATATTTGTTCATACGTGTAAGTATCAACTGTACTTTTGCACAGATACTTTTGATTACTAATTATTTGAAGATTCAAATTTAAAAAATATTCATATGTGTAATATCCCTTATAATTTTTCTTCTGTTAAAGGATAATTGAAGTACATGTAATTAAAATCCGGACATTTTTCGTAATCTTAACATTATACAACTACGAATTTTACATAAGCTACCCTGAAAATCTGCTTTTCAAATTACATCAAAAAATATTTATGTATGGTACATACAAAGTTAAAAATTATTAATCACATAAATTTACAATTCTATGAAAATTTAAAATATAAAATTCAAAATTTAATAAATTTCATCGCCAGCATATTTTCATATATTCCGTAAGTTTTTTACAAATCAGTTAAAAACCGCGCGTCATTAGCAAAAAATATGCTGAACAATTTGATGAATATAAAATAAAAATTTTACTTGGAAACAAAGCTGAGATGCTAAAACTTCGGTATACAAAAATTATGAGCATATCTACAATAGTTTCTGAAATAATTATTTTAAAATTCAGTTAGAAATTTGTGCGTTATGTTATACGTAATATTAAATAAAGCGTCAACATAATAAAGTAATAGTTCGATGCATTCACAGATTATTAAAAATAGATATAAGTGACATTATCGCAAATGTTAAAAATTTTATAATTTTAAATCAAAGTGTACACTGTTATATATGCTCAATATTGTGTTTCACAAACAATTTTTTCTCAAATAACAAATTGTTCTGAAAGTAGGCATTAAGGTACTTTAAAGACATGTTGTTTTGTTTAAGCATTTAATATAAAATATTTATTTTTTTTTCTTATGTGTCTCTGATATTTTTAACATTTGCACCAATTAAAATTATTGCTTATATACGATTCTTTGCATTTTTTTGTAAATTGAATGAACACTTTGATTACAATTTTGTTTATTTGAGAACATATGAACACTGATTTATTTTATTCATGAAATACAAGTTTGAATAAATTGACTCTTTTTGCATTTGTTTTAAAATATGTATATTATATTGAAATTTAAACTACCCGAAATTATACCTGATTTGTTATAAACGAATTTTTGATCTAATAAACACATATAACTCTTTTTAGGTACAATTTGTAAAATGGACTAAAATTAATAGATGAATATTATTTTTACATATTGTGAATATTTTGCACTGAACTTAAACATATATTTTAGTCCCTTTAAGGTTGGAGAAGCAAATCGTAAGCAATTTTGCATTCATTTTGATATTGAATATAAAAAGCTCCTCGGCTATTCAGAAGTGAGGTGGTTTACTTTGAAACCAGCACACAAACAGAGCACAAATAGAGTGCATTTTGAAATTATATGATCCACTTCGGTCAAGTTATTTAAATTTAAAAAATACCTTACATTTGGAAAAAAAATCACCTTTCAATAGATCAAAACATACACTCTCTTTTCTCTACAGCCAGACATTATTTTTCTGTAAAACTACCCAAGAAATTAAACATCATAACATTTCAGCTACAGTTTATTTTATTCCGATATAGAACGAGATATGATGATAAATTCGTACCATTAATACTAAAGAATAAACTAACAATTATATATGGTTATATTCCTAGGATTAAGAATACATTTCTAAAATTTAAAATTGCTTACAAAATTTGTTTTGAATTCTTTGAGGAAATGTCTGTCAACTTCACTGAACTAAAGTGTTTTAAGTGTACTGTTTTGAAAGACAAATTAAAAGGGGAAAAGTTTTTCTCACTGCCAAATTTGTAATAACTAATATGTAAGATGTAGTAATCGATGACAATTTTCTGTTAAAAGATATAATACGAATATGTATTTAAAGTTTGAAAACACCAAAGAAACAGAAAGGTGAAAATTAAAATGTGGGATTGAAGATGGCTAGAAATATTTTGACATTTTGAAGAATATATACACCATTAAAATTTAAAATTATTTATTGAATGTAAAATATATTACCTTTGCACAAAAGTGGATGTAGATGGGGTATTTCGCTTAGAGCAGAGGTATTCAACCTCTTGCACTTTGGGGAACCTTTTGAGCTTACCATTACCTTTAAGGAACCCCTTGATCAAACAGCAGAAAAAATAGGATATCAAAGCTCTTTATACTAATCAAATTTACAAAATTATTAATGCATTTCTATTTTTTTATTAGAAACGTCTTAGTAAGATTAATGAATGTTAAGGTAGCGAAAGTTTTTTTTTTTTTTCCCCTAAAATATGGCCTATGCATAATAAACAAAAGCAACATTTTTTTTAAATATAACAAATAATGAAAAAAAAAAAAAAAAGAATTTTAATGACTTGACCATGATTGTTTTTTATTGCAAAGTATTTTTACGTCTGTAATAATTTCTGAAACCATCAACCTAATGTCTTCTTCAGCATCCGACCTATTTCTGTATTTTGTTTTTGTCGCAGAAAGAAAGATTTTTCGCATATATAGGTTGAAACATATGATATTAGATGTTTCACAACTCTTACGGCAATTTCATGATATTATTTTCTATTGTCAATCAAAAAATAAATTATAACACTTAACTAACTTTTAATTTCAATTGAGTGTACATCAATGTGATATATCAATCAAACTGATATACACTGAATTTTTTCTTTTGTTGGGAGTTCGGAGGTTTTCTTCTTTTATTGGGTTTAGTTTAGTGTTTTCTTATTAACATCGCACTGGAAGCAACACGAGGGCTATTGGCAATGGACCTCGTAATTTTGAACTTCGGTCAAGTGCAGAGGACGACACCTGAGATGGCACCCCCTCTCCTAACTTCCACACCACACCAACTTCTTTTATTGGGAGTTCAGTGAATTAAAAGTCTTAAAAAGATTTTGGATCTAAGATAATTTTTTTATTTTGAACAGGATTCGAAAAATGTTTTTTGCAGATCTGATATATGTTTGACCAAACTAATTTTACATTTTTATCGGGATCAGCGTTACCGTCCACTAAAATATTATGCAAATTACTAAAGCATTTAATATTATTTTTCAAAATAAATTCTGTTCAAAATTTCAATTTTAAAACAGTGGCGCCAATTTTACTTCATACCTTGAAAATAATGAATAAGTGTGCATTCTTCACCTGATCCAAAAAACGCCTAAATATGTGACCTAATGCGTCTCGATTACTGTATTTGAAACACGTGACTTTTACGAAATTTAAGATTTTATTTTATCCTTAAAATATTTATTGATATTTATTTTTACAAGCAAACTGCTTCTGAGAATTCAATCTTCTATAAAAATTAAATTTTTATGACAATTCTGGCGCTTTGATTAAACAAATAGTGCTTGATAGCAAATACTAATCATTAATTTTTTTCAAAACATGCAAACAATTTTGTATTTTCTTGGTCTCGTATTCAATAATGAATATAGGAAGTTTTTTCTAGGTTAAAATCGTAATATTAAAATTTAAAAAAAAAGTTTTTAAAAATTACAGAAAAAAGAATTTTTCTATTGTTTGAAGCAAACAAATATTTTTCAACTATGAACCCACCAATTTTTATGAAGCTATATTTTTTTATTCTTCATTTGTTAGAACGCTTTTATTGAAACTCAATAGATCGGGCGAACATCTTCCAAGTTCTGATCTGTGAATAATCTGAACCCCATTCCTGCTTGCTTGTAGCCTGTCGTAAAGATTTCCCCTAGGCAACAAAATCGCTTATCTAAGCGTCGTATCTAAGCAATTAAAATGCCCAACCCAAGGGGTTGTGTCGACCACCCGCGTCATAAAAGGGGGGAGGAACAGGAGGCTCTTGCATTTTCGAAGAATTTGTGAATGGAAAGGGAAAACTTTTCGGGACCTTTAGCTGTGCCTAAGTAGATCGCTTTTGGTATAGCTTTACACAAAAAAGTAAAACGCTCGGAGGGTTAAACTTCCAAATGTTTGAATGATGTGCAGCGTCTTGTAATTCAAAAAATCAATATCACCTTCTTATAGAACTATTAGTTCTTGAATACGTTCCATAGTTCATGTGAATACTTCAGAATACGACGAAAATGTCTTCGGGTTGGACGTACAATCATATTATCCTCAAAGTATTTTTAATTCCTTGTGATTCTGGAGGAAAAACACCATTTTCACACAATTGTCCAAAAACGTTTATCACATTAGGAGAGAACATAAAAGTAAGTGCAGCTAAAATTCGCATATTTCAGACTAAAGTATCTGTTTTATGACGTTGTTTCAAAGCATTGTTTTGAATTAAACCGAAAATACATTGTTAAAAGCGAGGGAAAAAGCCAAGTTGCGACGAGTCAAGAAATACTGTTTTGCAAGCATTCATCATAGCCTTCTCAAAATCTGTAGTTATTGATTTCGGTACCAAATCTCATTCCATTACTTTCAAATACTGCAGTAGATATACGTGCGTTTCTTCACACTTCTGTGGGTCAATAATGCATAAATTAATGGAAAAAAATATTTTGTTCTTGAATTCATGTATCGATAACAACTGATGATTAAGTAAAGGGATAGTTTTGAAAATCCCATCAACATACCAGCATTCACTTCGCGTTAATAATTGCAATTTGTCTCATACTGAAATTAACATATGATTATCTTGGAGCCAAGAATGCAATTGTAGAAACAATTCTCCGTTGCAAGTTGTTTTTTTTATCTTCGCTAACGATAATGAGTCTTCGCTGCTTTTGGAGAAATGGCCCATCAAAGTTTTGATTTCTTATTTCAGATCATTCATTTCATAGAATCTACGCAAGGAAGTTTGGGACCACTAATTGGCTGCATGTTTTTGAAATATTTAAAATAATAGTATAAAGTGTGTTATTTGTTTTTTCTGCACAAATTCGTATATTATCAAGAAGTTGTGCCACTCCAATTTCCCTGCATCTCTACGATGGTTGCGCTCCTTCCATGTTTTAATAATTCTGTCATCTACCGTAGTAACTAGAGCATCACATTTCTAAAATTCTGAAAAAATGATAGGGGGATATAGGACTATTAACAGATGATACATAGATTAATGTATAGATGAAAAAATATTCTAAGATATCATGCGTGTACATCTAGGAAACTTGTACGTTAAATATTTTCAAAATAAAAATACTCATGGTATTTAAATTAGTAACCAAAATTTCTTAATATGAAAATATAAGAAAGGCTGATTAAAAAGAGTCTTAAGGAAGGAAAAGCACTCTCTATCTCTGTATGTATATGCATTATGTTTGAATGAAATATTTATGCCTAAAGATCTTGTTTCAAAAGTCAAACAACAGATTCACTAAAGCAGCCATGATATTCTGTGAAAATACACTGCTGGAAAAAAGACATTTTTTGAGCGGAAACAGTATGGCATTAAGACAAAAGGATTATATTTGCATGCAGTTTGGTGGTTTACAAGGGTGCAAAATTAGTAGAATTAACAGCTCCTCCTGGTAGCTAAAACGGCCTTTACCCAATTAGGCATGGAGTCGAACTGGGCTTGAATGACAGAAGCGGGGCATTCTTTCCATGCTGCTTCAAGTCCTTGCCAGACATCATCAACCATGCAAGCAAGAAATGGGGGAAGGCCAGTCTCTCAGCAACCCATGGGTCTGTGTTTTCAATGGGTGAAAGATCTGAAGACCTTTCAGGCCAGTGAAAAAACCGAATACGGGAAACATGTGGTCTTGCATTAACTTGTTGGTACATGGCGTTTTGCATTAACTTAAAAAAAGATTTTTTTTTTTTACAGGCCTCGAAGATGAGGCACAACCACTGTACGTAAGATGTCAGAAATTTACCGATTTGTGTTCAAATTACCTTCGATCCAAACAAAAGATGTGCAAGTCATGTACCCAATGGCTGCCCAAACCATCACACCAGTTGCAGGGCTCTTATGTCAATATCGAAGGCCAGCAGGCGACATGCACTCTCCTCGGAACCTACATTTACGCATATGGCCATCAGTATACTGCACGCATAAACGGGATTCGCCTCAAAAGACGACGTTGTTAAACTCCTGTATCCCGCTTCGTCATTCAGCGCACATTTTTTGCCGTTTCTCTCTATGCTGAATTGTGAAGAGAAGCCGAAGTCTTGGTCGCCGTGCTGACAGTCCCGCTTCTGCAAATGTCTTCCCACCGCACCATAGATACTAGGCGTGCTGCAAACATGCCCACTGCCTGACTAATGATAAGTGACGTGGTTGTACAGTTTGCAGGGACTATCTCACAATATGTCTGTCCTTTCGAGTGTTAGTCATGGGAGGACGCAAAGATCCTACAAGGCGTTTAGTAACTCATTGATTCCATATTCGCATGACATTGCTTGGATTTCTACCTGTGCTACAGCTGATATCATGGAACAATAATCTGCACTTTCGATAGGCAATTATCCTGCATCTACCGAATTCAAAAATTTGCTGGTAAGCATTTCCTCTTCATATTCATGGCATCATACGATATTCTGAGCAAATTCTGACCTTTCAAAGCATTTTCCAATTGAAAAATTCACTGCACAACTTTATTTTATGTAGAGCTTCAGATGTTGTTTTGCCCTCCTGCGTCATCTAATTATTTTCATATTCTAACCTCTTCTTCCCTTAATGTGATATTTACGTTCGTCAGATCATTTCTTCCTGGTGTTATAATTTTAATGGCCTGCAGTGTATGTTTTACAAATTAAAATAATCAACTTGAATTAACTTAAAATAATTAAAAGAACTGATGAGTAAAATTACCATACATTAAAATCTATAAGGATTATTAGACTAAAATCAAATTTTGAAAACAAAATAAAAGTATATTATTGTAAATAATATAAAAAAATGAAATAAAATGTTAAAAAATTAAATATTCAATAAAACTACAAAATTAGATATGTGCAGTATAGAAAATCATAAAAGATATTATAATAAGAAACAGAGAAAGTGGAATTTTTTTTTTAAAAAAAAAATCAAGAATAAAAGAAATTATTATAATAATTAATTCATATAAAAACAAATATATAGATAGTTACATTAATGGCAGCATTGGCTTTGTATGCCTTTTGAAAGTTTGTTTAAATCTGGCTTATAACTTGTTATCTTAAGTTTTAAGCACGACTCTAGACTTTTATTTGTTAGTTGGCTCCCAACTTTACTTTTTATATTCATGCAAGAGAACGCTTGGTCACACAAATATGTCTTCCGAAGATCGTCAGCACTCCATATGTCAACTTCACCTCACTGTAGTATTCTGGAAGACTATTCCATGAGCCGAATATGAGGGCCTAAAATTGCGGAATTTCTTTTAGAGCTGTGAGTTTGTGCTGCACGATATGCATGCATTTCTGGACCACTAACTCTTTGAACTTGCTCTTGAGTTCTGTGAACTTGCCACTCCCCAAGTCTTTGTTTTTTAAATCCAGCAATTACATTTGAAGCGATCCAGCATGAATTCCAAATGGCTCAATGCTGTTCTCATTTGTATTTGTGTTGAGAGGACTTACTATGGACACGAGAGTACTTTTGGTTGTTTTGAATTGCTTGAATCTATCAGAGAATACATCCTTCACGGTTTTTAGAGCTATGCTGAAGTAATTCGTGTCAATAGTTGTACTGGTCTCATTGCGATATCGGTTCAGATTCTTAAATTTACTACTCTCCATGTCTTCAACAAAAAATAAATAATTTGTTTTGAAACAAACTACTTCTTCAAGCAAGGCGTAGCCTGGGTTGCCCTTTCCTTGCAGTTTTAAATTTAGTTCATTTAGTTTCATTGTGGTATCTACCATAAAGTTGAATTTTTGCAGGCATTTATCTTCTTCCAATTCGGAATGTTTAATGTTTTTTCATTGAGAAATGTTTTTATTTCACTCAAGCACAAAGCAAATCGTTACTATACGTTACCTCAGGAAGCCATCGCCCTTTATTGTGCAAAATTAGGTCGGAATACTGGCTATCTATTTCTTCAAGGAAAGTTTTAAGCTGGCGATGGTAGAGTGTTTTTGCCAAGATGCTGTTAATGATCTTAATTACCAAATATTAATGACCTCAACTATTTTGGGCGAAAACCTTTAGGCACAAAGCGCTTCTTGATAAATTATGCAGTGAAAATTATAGAATTTCATGGTTTATTTTTTTCTGAAGAATTGATGTTACCTCTCTATGTAGTTATTCCTGTCATACTTCTGGCTCCATCAGTTTCTATTGAAACGATTTTATTTATATACATTCCAATGTATTCCAAGCATTTTTGTACAGCAGTTTCTATATCTTCTGCACGATTTACTTTGAGAGCGGCAGCAATCCTAGCAATTCTTTGGACCTTGGGACTACATATACCTGACGAAAAGGGTAACTTGTACCGTGTCATTTATGTCGCAAAACTTGTCTATAGCAAGTGATAAGGCAGAAGCCAATTGAATGTCGTCCACTTGCATGTGTTACATTTGAAGACGTTTAAGCAGTTCTATCTTATACCATTTTAGCAAATAATGGCAAATATTTTATGTTTTTCATGATTTCTGCTTTGTTTTTAAAATCACAAAACAGTTCTTGAGATGCACGTATAAGACAATCTTTGAAGTACTCATCATCTGGGAATCGTTTTCCTCTTTTTTCAATTTCTAATGATACTGCAAAGATTGCCAGATATACATTATTTGAAGATTGCACCCAGTTAATTAGCATGGAACTTGACTTTTTTGGGACCTCTTCAACAACCTTTTTTCGTACGACACCGGTTGGATATTTACCAGCAAATTGGGTATGTTTTATAGTGAAGTATCTCTTTAAATTTGACTTCATATTATGAGCGAGATTTTTGTGGCCATCTGTGTCGCATATGAATACAAACCACTCCGTCCAGTCCGGATTGAATTCTTGGTATTCTTCTTCAGTTCTTTTCTTTTTTTACCAAATGCCATGCTGGTGGCGAAGCTGAAAAAATTATTTCTTAAAATTTTACTTAGCTATCTAAAATGGCAAACAATTTATTTACCACTATTACTTCGTTAACACGACCTTGAGATATGTAATCTAATCCTGTTACTGATTTTATTATATTATACGCTTACATACCTTTGAGAAGATAATGCGTTTCTAAATTGTATTCTTCTTGAAACAACAAGTGAATAGACACGCAAAATCCGCAAGTGATTAAATTAACACACATGCAATGTAACGTCTATCGTGGTATTTGAGGATGACTGACTGACAACACGTCTAGAGTCTAGAAATGTTGTCCAAATTCTAGTTGGTGGCTGTTTGGATGAAACGGAAATGATATGCATTTGGTTGAAAGATAAACATGGACACGGAGCCTCATCTCTAAGAACAAAACAATAGTTAAAATTTATCGCATACGGTCATGTTAAGCTTAGTAATTAAGTAGTAATAAGTAGTTAAGCGTAGTAATCATATGTAATTAATGATTACGAAAATAGAAGCTATTGAGAAATTAGATACTTAAAAATAAATTTTCTTTTTTTTAAGGATTTTGAAAATAAATTAATAGTTTTTTTTTTGAATGGAACTGGAGAGCCGCAATTTTATATCAAAGAACCACATGCGGCTCGCGAGCTGCAAGTCGCCGATCCCTGCGCTAGGGGAATTTTAAATCGGAAATATTCTTGATAATTATGCAATTAATGCTAAAATTTATGTATAAGAAAAAAGTATTGTAAATTTGTGCTCAAAACGAATGTTCTACCGCCTTTAAAAATATCTTTGAATTGAAATGAAATGTATGATTGTGAAAAAAAATGTGCTTAATGAAGTTTTCCTCAAGGAATTAATGATAATTCAACTGTGCATAATGTACTTTTAAAACTCATTTTTTTTAAAAACCCAATCAATGCTAATGACGAATCATTCAAAAAATTGTGTATAAATATTTTAATAGTGTTGAATATTGTATTTGTTATTGTTTTAATGATCAAGATAGAACAAACAATGAAATTCTTTATATAGAAATAGATAATTCAATTAGCGATAACAATAAAGACACTGGGGATTCAAAGCTTGCTCGGAAAGCCGTAAAAATACTTCATTGATTTGCATTTGAGAAAAGTAAATGATGGATATATTATGTTTACCATAGACGAATTCAAGAAAATTTGTGAAGACGAGAACATTACTCTACGTGGAACTAATTACTGGACTTCCATGCGAAGAGGGACCGACATAAGGAAAAGCTCAATAAATCCAAGAACGGATGCGCAATCCTGGAGAGCAAGAAGAGATGGCAATAATAATAATAATAATAAAAAGACCGATGAATATCGCATGCGACATAGCTTTACGCAAAGGAAGAAGATTGAAGAGGAAGTGAGAAAAAGACAAGCATAAGGTGGGAGATTAAGAACCGCAGAAAATCCTTAAATTACCAGAAGGAAGAAAATAGGACGCTACAGGGCAATTTTCTGTCGAAATAAAAATGTCAATTTAAGATCCGACCCACGGAAGGCTGCGAGGCAATGGATTTGGACCGAAGCTACATCAGTGGAAAACCTAGGAACTGGTGATAATAGGTTAATATTTTTAATTATTTCGTTCTTCGCCCGCAATTCCTACTTTTTTTTATTTTCCTTTTCTTTTTCCCTTTGCATTTTTATAGCAGGCACTCCATTCTATGGGGCCGTGGAGCTTCAGGACGACCGATACTATGGAGGGTGAAGAATACATTTCTTATTTCCCATGGCACACCGTGTTCAAAGCACGACCACAGTAAAGCCCCTTTTCCTCATCCATCCAGAGGTCAAAACATACACAACTGCAGGTGTTGGGAGTTGATAATATAATGTATTTTTCACAAATGTTTATTGATGTTAGTCTTCCCTCCTGACTCAGTGTGTATGGGAGAAAAGGCAGAAAAATGCAGACGAGAGAAACGGACGTAAAAACCTGAGAAAGAGTCCAGTTGAGAAAAACCTGAGTTTTTGTTGGCCAGTGCAGAAGAAAATTACTAATTTTCCCTGCTATTCTTAAGTAATTAATACTCTAGGTGTGAATATCCCTCAAAAATAAATAAATGCTTGTACAAATTTGAATATATAATTAATAAATATAATATAATGGTATTAAAAGAACCTCTTAATTTACAGTAGTGTGGTAATCCCACATGAGTAAGTATAAAAAGAAATATTTGTAAAGATATTGGTTCACACACACAACATACTTCACAAGTATCAAATGATTTTTGTTCTTACTTTCAAACTCTTGATCTTAACTAATATACTAAATATTATATTTTTTAAATCATAAGACTTTGTAATATATGAAAGTAAATAAGTATTTTCATTCTCAAATATTTATATCATATGTCTGTTATTTTCAAACATACAGCTCTCTATTCTCAGCCAGCAGCGTGACATTAAATTTAGACAGAAATAAAAGGTGGAAATGAGCCTTGGACTTGGAGAAGGGCTTTTAAAGCGTTTCGAATTTCTTATTCTTTTTCCCTGACCCGCATTTCAGGATTTCTTTCTTTATTTTCTCCTTCTTTTGGAGGAAACAACATTCGATAAGAATCAAACACACAATAGAGTCGATGTAATGCATAACGATGACATAAAATTTCATGACGTAAAATAATGAGTCCCGAAGCATTTAATCCAGTTAACTTTTAGGAAACTATTCAAATAAAAAGCATATTAAAACATAAGTCAAATTTAAAATAAACATTTTCCTTTTTCTTTATTTTCTTCCTGAATTTAAAAATAAGTAACTATTGGAAACAGTTCAACAAAGTAGGTTAGTTCAATAAATTCTCCACACATGATGTAAAAAATATGAAAACATATCGATATCAAATATTTCTTGCTGATGTATTACTTTAACAAGCAGGTTCTAATGAATTCAGCAAAAACAGTACGAGCCAAAAAATTCGCTATAAGATTTGAAGAGAGTTTTTAATAATTTTTATCCGGAATTCAGACGAAGATAAGAATATCTCACTTAGTTCTAATGTATGGAAAAAATAAATGTTTATATGATACATGTAATTAATTAATTATTTTTACGTGATAAATGTAAAATGTATCTCGCTATTCTCTCAAATTTAGACATAGGAAAGGTTGGATGAATTATTTGTATCTAATACCTTCTCACTTTATGAAATAATACGAATATTTGCTGATATTAAGTAAATATATTAAAAGGAAAAATACATAAATATAATTTTAAGATTCTGATGTTAAATTTAAAGAAATTTGAACAAAGATTTTACTAACTATTCAAAGTTAGCGCAATGTGATTTTTTTCTTAATTTTTAAATTTATTATTTAAAACATATCGTAGGGAAATGTTTTTTGTAATTTTTGTTAACGTTATATTTTAATCTTTGCTTTAGATATGTTTTAGAAGCATTTAAGAATATATATATATATATATATATATATATATATATATATATACATGCTCTCATGTCCATAAATTAAGGATAATGCCAGCTCCAACAAATAAAGGTTCAGAAGCAAAACAACAATGACTTATTCATAAGGCCTATTTATAAAACATAAGATAAAGAACAAAAACCCTGATTGCGTATATATGATACTATTCATAAAAACTACGATTTTTGCTTTCTGGAGTAATTACATATATATATATATATGGTACAAAACTTACCATTACTAGGTAGGTATTATAGTTAATTCCTTATATACATCCCTGACGATGAAATGCAGTCCGTAATTCGCCGAGGCTTGCTGACTATCAAATTATTGAACAGATCTTAGGGAAGATTCTTCACTCAGCAATAATGCTCTCCAAAGTACCAGGATATGTACGGTGGGGTTGACAAGCTACTACTTGTCATCCAAACATGCCCAACTCATGCTCTATGAGATTCAAGTCAGGTGAAAATGCTGGAAATTCAATACGTGAGATATCCTCAGACTCAAATCATTAGTTTACAATATTTGTAACGTTGAGACTGGTGTTGTCATAGGGAAACAAAATATCTGGGCCCATGTCAGTCCTAAACAAATGAACGTGCTGCTGAAGATAGTTATCCCTATTAATATGGTTTGTCCTGGTTACGATGAGATGTAGATTTGTTCTGGAGTTAGAATAATTCCACCCCAAATTCATTAATTCTTCTCATGTTGCATTCCACCGTTTTCGGTAGTAGAATCTCCATCTGCAAGGCATATTTATTCTCGAAATGAAACGAAGTGAATCCTCTGCTTCATGTATAAATACCTCTCCCAAAGCTGTACATAGGAGATTGGTTTTTGATTATACCTCTTACTAATTCTTACATCTTACTACTGATAATTGTAGTTGTTTCAATTAACTTCACATAAAATTATACTTTTATTCTTTTATAATTAATTTCTAAAATAAAATTTCTCTCTGTATATATATATATATATATATATATACACACTCTATAACAAAAAAAACAAAAAAACTACGCAACCAAGTAGGAGTTGCCCGATTGTAATGAAATTTCGCATGAAAAACATTTGAACATAACATACAAATGATTAAAATTTGGTGTCCAATGAATTCATAGCTGGAGCTACAGTGCATCGGAACTCAGAAGGTGGTTAAAAGAAGTGATTCTCAATGTGATGGTTAAATTTTCTGTTCATTGCGATTTTGCATACCTTTCAACGACTGAAAAAAAATACCTCACCACACGATTTGAGTTCATTACGAGAAAATATGAGAGTTTGAAAGAGGTCGTATCATTGGATTGAAAGAGGTTTGTTGGGCAAATCAGAGAATCGCTCGTAGTTTGAGTCGAAGCGATGCGGCTATTAGTAGAAGCTGGGATGTATTGGGTGGACAATGGCAGATTTCAATGTCATGATGGTAGCGGTCGACCTAGGCACGCAGCTGATCGGGAGGACAGAGTCATTGTCAGATCAGCTGTCAAGTTGCCTGATTCTTCTTTATCAAACATCAGACAAGCGACCCGCACATTCGTGTCCACCATAACCCTTCACTGACTGCTGATAGAGCAAATTCAATGCTCATCCGACAGCTATGCAGTTTACCACTCACGCCTGCAAACTGTCGAGCCAGATTACAGTGGAGCTTGGCTTGATCAGGTTAGAATGATGCTGACTAAGGACATAAAGTATTTAGCGACGAATCCCGCCTCTAACTGTTTCCTGACGATCATCGAAGACGTGTCTGGAGACTCCCAGGGCAGCGTGCCGATCCTGCTTTCTCTATTGCATGCCTTGCAGATCCTCAACCAGGAATTATGGTCTGGTGTACCATTTCCCTTGATAATCGGACCACTTTGGTCGTCATTAGAGGCACATTTATAGCACTGCGATACTTCGACGATATTCCGAGACCGGATTTGCTACCGTTCCTTTTGCAGTACCCTGGCCTTATTTTTCAGCAACATAATGCCAGACCACAAACGGCACGTAGTTATTGGTATGAACTGTCTTACAGCTTGTCAAACACTTCTCTGGCCAGCCAGATATCACTCCAATAGAGCAAGTCTTTGATATCATAGGAAGGCGACTGCATCTACCAGGGAATGTTGATGATCTACCCCGAGAATTGGAGCAAATTCGGCAAGAAATACCGCAGATCATCAGGAAGCTTTATCACTCTATGCCACTTCGTGTGGCAGCTGGTATCCAGGCTAAATGTGTGTCAACACATTATTGAGCTCGTTTCTTTGTAACTATGTAACTCTAAAACAAATCATTCAATTTTTCTAAATTTTAATCATTTTCAATTCTGTACGTAATTTTCCTATCCGCAAATATTTGTCTGCATCGGACAATTCCTTCCCGGTGCTTTTTTTTTTGTTACAGAGTGTACAAATATATACATATAAGATACTGTGAGAAGTTATTTAAACTTATTTTATATTCACGGAAGTATATTTAGGTACAACATATAATTTTATAATATTGTATTATATTTGCTCAGGCAAAATTAGTTCCTTTGAACAAAAGAATATCATATTATTCCTAGGTAATATTTGAATTTTCATATTGATTTTTATATATCGTTATTGTTTCTTATATGTAAAAACTCTTCCACTTGAAAGTAATTTTTTTTTCTTATTGAAAGTCGGATATTTTTTCAAAAGAAAGAGTTAAATTTTAAGAAATTCTGGATGAAAGAGAGTAAATTAAGTAAATCTATCAATCTGTGATCTTTACGATTTTGCTGTTTTTCTAATATCTCCTTAAGTAGTTTACTGAAAGGGTATTTTATTCATTTATTTACAGATTTCTTGAAATTAAAATCTCATTTACTGTGTATGGATGCGTTTACATTTTTAAAAATTTGTGGTCTTAACCTTGCATATTAAAGAGGAAAGTGAGAAATATCTAATATATTTCTTGAAATGTAATGAGATAATTAATTATGAGAGTTAAATTAATCATTTTTACACCCAAAAGTGTCTTTTAAAACATTTTGTTTGCTTTTGATAAAGGAATTATATTTTATATTCCAAATATAAATGCTACTAATAAGCTATTTAAAATAAAAAATCAACGCATTTAGAGATGATAAGGAATGAAGAGAAATGATGGAATAACTGGGTAAGGCTCGGAATATATAATTTTCAAATATCAAATAATCTACTTATATAAATACACACTATAAACTTCTTGATTAATTTTCTATACTTAGTATGTTGATGTTTTCTGAATTCATTGGTTATATTATTTTTATTACATTTATTGAAATTCAGATAAAATTTATTTCATGTATTTCTATCTAAACTTTAATACGTCTCATTTAATTTATATTTAAAAGGAGAGCTTACATTTTTTTCGAGCGATCTTATCATCCTAAGTGACAAATTTCTTTTGGTAATAGCCCATTAGTTTAAAAATAAATTTTGAATAAATAAATTTAAAACATGAAATTTTTCATATTGTTAACTTACAATATTTCTCAAATGTGTAAGAAAAGTAATTAATATGGAAACTTTATTGAATAACTTCAGTTTCTCACATAAGTAAAACTTAATTCACTTGCCACTTTTTTAAAGGATTCGGACAGTTAATACTTTTTAATTAACCTTGGAGTTATTTTATTATGTTATGTGATTTGGGGATCTTATCTTATAAAAGAACCTTGAATTATGTAAATCACCATTTTTGTTAATTTAAGTATATTGGAATCGGGTCCAATTTTTATTACTTAATCTTTCTCTTTGCTTTTATAAAGCTAAGATGAATCATCAAATATTATCTTTAATATAGGACGCAATTAGGTGAATGTTAAACATTAGTAAATAATTTGATTCTGATTATTCTTATATAAAATAAAATTGGTTAAACATTTATTGACTGATTATTTATTGCTTCTCGAAGGCTCTTATTCTTAATTACGACGCAATATTTCATGAAAATTAATTGGGATACCATCAGTATGAAGCATTTTCATGACAATCTGTGTTTTATCTAACCCATAAAAATTATTCATAACTCAGATTACACAGTATTGATAAATTTGGTTTTTTGAAAGAGATAAAATTCTTTTTAAACTTGCTAAGACCTAGAAATAAAAGCCATTATCATTTTTCATTAAACTCACGTATTTTTCAATTTATTCTTTCGTACTTTCTGTTACCCCTTTAAGTATTAAATATTTCATAGAAACAGAACACTTATTGGATTGCCGTAAACCAAATATTAATTTTAAATTCTAAACAGCACTCAGGTTGCATAATATATATTAATATTACATGACACTGAATTTTTGAAATTAAAACCCCTCAAATAATCACAATCCCCTCCTTCAACGCCGTGTTTCAGACACTTTATTAATTATTTATGCTTCAAAAGATAGAATATTATTAATAATCGACTTTCATAAATATTTACAGTTTTGAAACGTGGCTTGCAATTTGTCATTCTTAATAACGTGAAGGAGTGTTTAGTTTGATATAAATTAAATGTAAGATTTGAATTAATAAAGCTATGCAAATAGTGGCAAAGTAATGATTGCTTCCAGTCTCTGTTTGATGTTCTTTGAGAATCGTGAACAGTAATTCTGATTCATATGTCGATGGGATAGTATTTGTTTTAGTTTCACACCCCTAAACAAGATTAATGGCTCTGAAATAGAGAGTTAAAAGTTTTTGTTAAGGAAGAAACAATTCCTAATTTCGATTATTGCACAAAGGAATCTAGATTTCTGGATCATGTTATTCCGTAAAAAGGTTTATATCTGATAATATATATTTTTATATTGGTTTTTACAATGGTTAAAATGTTCTTAAACGTATGTTGAAAATTTGCGTTATAAAATGCTAATTATGATTCAAAATGACAAATATATTATTTATTTTTCGATGACTTATTGTTAAACTAATACATTTAATAAATTTAAATATTGATGAAAAATAATGATTTATTCTCCTTTACAATTTAGTTTTTAAAATATTTCATGGGATATCTGTAATATAGAATTAATTCAATTCCTTTTTATTAAATATACTTCTTGATTTAAAATTAATATATTTGTTCTAATACACATGAAATTTTTAATATCTTACATGCCACGATATTGTTAAACTTATTCATAATTTTATAATGTATTACTCATTTTTATTGGGCAAATGTTTTTTTTTATTCACCGTCCAAAAAGACATTTCCTAATTTCATTACAATTTAACAATATCATTGTAATGTGTGTTTATAAAGGTACTAGATACAAATTATAAAGTTAGAAAACAAACCCAGAAAATACATATTTATATATGAAAGAAATTGTATATTTCTTTTGAATTAAATGTGGTGCAGTTATTAAAGTAGCAATCCTATTGCAATTATTTACTTTATTAAGTAGCAATTATACTGCCTTCATTAATTACATATTTATATTGACACATCTGGATACTAAAAAAAATTAAATATAAAGAAATCTCTGAGTTGATTTAAGACTAAAATGAATGAACATCCTCCTTGCGTACTCCATGATCCGTACTCCTTGCGAATCCCAAAATATTTGCTGCTTCCGTAACCGATGATTTTCGAAATGTACTTGTTTTTCATTTATAATTCTATTTAAAAGAAAATAATTTTATGAATTTAAAAATTTGGTGTTTAGTTTTTAATTGCTGATTTCAATTATTTTTAGGATTAATCTAAGGATTTCTAACAAAATGTTATAAATTAGTGGGGTTTGTTAATTTTTTTTTGTTAAGAGATAAAATTGAGTATCAAGAAATTATTGCAATAAATTTACAAATTACTTAGCGCAAAATAATTAGATGGGATTATTCTAGAAGATATAGAAATTTAAAATGAAATTAGTATAAATCAATAGTAATATATATATATATATATATATATACTAAACAGAACATTTTTGGAAAGTACAATATTTAAAATCATATAAAAATTTCAGTCGGAGACAATTGAACATAAGGTATTGGAAAATTCTTATTCATTAAAAACTTGTTCTAATAATAGTGTAATAAAAATTTGGTAATTTTTGAGAATTAAATAATTTCATATTCGATATACATGAGAGTATATGTATATAGACCTTATTATTATACTTTGAAATAAATTTATAACATGCTTATACAATTAAATTAATGTGATTATAATTGAAATAGAAGCTCCAATTTTATTCCAAAGTATCAAATATTCTTCTCGCTATAGAATGGAAATAATCAATCAATAAAAAGTAATAAATTTTCCTGGAAATGAATTATTATCAGATGAAATCTATGAAAGATATAAGAAATAGACACAAAATAGGAATGCCTCTCTCCTCATATTTTTGATGGACAAAATATTGCATTAAAGGATAAAAAAAATTATATATCTTTCAGCTATTTTACCTGGTCTCTAAAGACAACCTGGAAATATGTTGACAGGCAAGTAAAAAAAAAACATTCATTTTATTTCGTAAGCAATGAAATTTTTTAAAAGTAGTTTCTTTCTTTTTCAAAGATATATTTTTTTCTTCTCAGGAGTCTGTATATCTAGATGTTCACTGGATTCTCTAAATCAAATTGAGAAAATTCTGAGCTCCGTTGCAATATAAAGTAGTTATAAGAATTTAGTTTACATTTGTTTGTTATTTAAATTTATAAGGGTGAAAGGTAAGAAATTTTTAAATTTCGTACAAGAAAATAGAAAAAATAATCTTATGAATTAGATATTCTTTTTCTTTTCACAAGCACGTATTTCGAGCTGAACACTTAATGAATATATGTAGATATGTTTTTGTTTCACTCAGTATCTATAAAATTAACTTTGTACTGATTTATATATAATTTAAAATTAAGAAATGAAAATTTCCGCTCAGTATAAGTTAAGAAAATTAGATACAAAAATAAAGAGAATTAATGATATTATATCAAATATGTTCAAGTGATTACTCCTCTTGTCTTCAATATAAGGTGCAATTAAATAGTAAAACTTCTACACAGAAAAAAATAACTAAAATAATTTATGGCTTGGAATTTCTTTTGTCAAACTACTTCTCTTCTTGAACATCTAAAATTAAAACATATAGGTACAAAACATTCTTACAAATTAATTTTCAATCGATGATACATTCTACAAATAACATAACTGTGAATCTTGATATATTAAATATCAAATTAGAAAATAGAAAAGATGGTTTTAATATTTTTAAAGTTAAATGAAATTTAAACATTCTTATTTCTGAAGAAAAAAAAAACTCTGATATATATATATATATAATAAGTTATAGATGTTTATGCATGAGCGTGTATAAGTGACTCTGCTTCTTTTGTATCATTCACGAAAAAATGATGACTGAAAAAATCTTGGTAAGATTTTTATTGGATTGAAATATACCCAACATCTTTATTGATCAATGTATTTCTAAAACTATATACTATAAAGGAATCCAAGAAATGTATGAAAATGTATTTCAAATCCATCGAATTTTATAAAAATGGCTTGATTATAATTTTTGTACAGACTTCTGAATATATTTTCTTAACTAAGTTTTCCTCCTTGACAAAAACAGCGAGCAATTCAAAAGAATGCTTATCGAAGCTCATCTTCAGATCGAGAGTTCCTTGGTTTAAAAAATTAAGAAAAAAAACTGTCAACATCAAAAGTTCTGTTAAATTGTTCTTGGCTTTTCTCTATAATTTCTAAGACTAACCCAAAATATTCAGGAAGATTTTAAATATTAGAACCAAAACACACAGAGATCAACTAATTGAACTTTTTATTCACTTTCAATGTTGAAGTAACTGGGTTTTAAACCTTGGAACTCTCCATCTGTAGACAAGCAACGTTTTCCATGCATGTTACGAGATTCGTGGCATCGCTCTCTAATTGAAAAACAGCGGCCCGCTGCATGGAGTTTTCGTCCGTGAGCCCACCATGAGTTCTATGTAGACTCTCGATCTGTAATACTGAAACTTAGAGCTCTATATTTTAAAATTAAGTCATCAAGCAGACCTTTCGTCTCATTTTGTAGAATGCTTAGCAGTAATTTTGGATATATAGATAATTAATTGTTTCCGTAACACTCGTTTTAAAGCTTTGTAATTCCTACACTGTTAGATCTTTGACATAAAGTCTATTTTTACAAATATATCGACGAAACTGGTGTTCTTCTCGTTCAAATTAATGTTCTATCGGATGGCTCATATACCCAATTGTGGTGAAACGTTTTAAAATGTTCGTCATTGTAGACAAATTACACTTACGTGTCTGTCAATTGGATGCTGATAAATATTATTTTAGTGCTATTTATCAAGATAATTATCCTTTTTTTCTTTTCCCTATTCATTCTTTCGTTTTGGTGGTCTCGGATATAGTTTGCCCTGCATATAGTCTACTTTCTCTGACGTTTCTGAATCAAAATTGTGAACAAAGTGGCAGTTATTTTTGTGTTCTTTTTACTGACCATTCTTTCGAATTTAGGACGTAATTTGTTGCGCATATTAAATTTTTTCTTTGTTTCAGCTTTCATATTTGTACATGTTATACAATTATACATAACTTTTCGAAGTAACAATGACCTAATATTTTTATATAAAGAAATTTATTGCATGGACTTCATTAGCTTTAGAATCGTACAAACAATTAATCAAAATAACAAGAACACATTTATTATTACTATTCCACACTAATACATAAAAATATTATCTTTATTGGCTTAAAATTACCTGAGTCAATATTTTCCTTTCAAGTTAATTCAGTTTCTTCAGAACTTAGCTCTCTTTTAAGTATCAGTTATAACATACAAAATTAATTATTTTGAAAGTAAAAGTTCTCTAAAAAACCTCATATATTTAAAAGCATTACTTTTCTTATTAAAATAATTGTGTTCTTTATATTAATCCGATAGTAGTAAAAAGATAAGGTTTCAAGAATATAACTATAGTTTAATGTTAAAAGGAAGTGAGTAGTTATGAGAATCGTGGCAGGTGTGGGTTTACCAAGATAAATAATACAATCGTTCAGTTTCTGAATTCCTATTCATAACAGAACGTAAATAATGTATTCGTGATATGTTATGTGAAGTAAACGAATATTTTATTTAACGTATCCATAGGAAAAACAAGTTTTCTCTCCCTAAAATGTCTTAGAATGTATGATAATCTATCTCGAAAATTCAAATGCAAATGGTTAACGCTACTTATTTATTTTTATTTCTCTACCATTTTGAATATTATGTGAACTAATTTTTATTTAAAAATCTCTCCTGCACAAATACTTGCAAAAATTTATATAATAGTCACCTGAGTATATCCTCATATAATTTTAATAACGTTTCTTCATTTCATGAGTTACTTCGTTTTTGAAAAAAAAAATTAAATAATAATTTGAATTAAGTAAAATTAAGCAGAATTTAGTACTATTTTGAGTCTATTTATTCAGTCCCGAAGTTTGAATTTATTATTAATCCTACGAAATCGACTTATAAGTTTTCATTTTTTAATACAAATTCAAAATAAAATAAACATAAAATGTGCTTTCTTTACATTAGATATACTGGTGTCCAAAAGTTAAGCATTTTCTCTAATTATACAAAAAAGGAAGCAAATCAAAATTAAAAAGGCGAGAAACTTGCTATGCAGTGTAAAACGGTTGAAAAAAAATAAGAAAACAATTCGAAGGAACGCAGTAGTTCCTTTTGTTAACCAAAGAAACAGTTTGAAAGAAAATCAGACATAAGAGGAGTTCACAATTTATTATGAAAGAAATTAAATAAAATAGCTGATTACGAAGTTTAATAAGAAGTGAATTGACAGTACCTCTGGCAGCCAGGCACGGGGCACGATGATTTTCCGTAATTGTTGTGACTTTAAGGATTACTTATGGACTCGAGGAGTTTCTAGTGGCTTGAATAGCTCTTTTCATTTCTAGAACGGAGCTTGGTGAGTACAAAAGGGCTGTAATGTGTCTCTCAAGCTTATCCCACTCATATTCCAAAGAATCCAGATCAAGTGAGTGAGAAAACCATTGCATGAGTTGGGAATTTTGCATGACAAATAATTCGTCGATTAGACTCGTGTACGGTGTGAAGGCACTTTATCATCCATAAATATGAAGGCAGGACCGACCGCGCCTTGAAGCAATTAAACATAAGACTCAAGGTCTTCAGTTATGCATTATTTAATGCTTACACACCCCGTCTCCAAGAAAGGGAAGTCTGTTCAGCAATGTAGCCTGATGACTGCTGACACAATGATTTCTTTTTTTGACACCATTGTCATTAGCTGATGAAAATCACTGACCATCACACTGTCCTAAACTCTAGTACTTATAAACAAGTTTGTCAGGAAACTCGTACTTCTATAGCGGTTGTGAACGCTGAACTCAGATCTCTGATACAACATCCCCTCTGACGTCACACAGTTATTTCCAGATATAGTTTTTGTCGTTCCGTTGTAACTATTGGGAGACATGGTTGACGCTTAAGAATACATGCACTTTGAAGCCTCTGCCACAAACTTAAGATCACACTTGGGACACATTCAGGATTCTATTTAAGATTATCCGAATTCTAACTTCTAACGATTCTTCCTTTTACCAACACGCCCAATGGTTATCGTTGTAACACATGATTCCCCGCAAAATTATTTTGAGTAAATTCACCAATATTTTGTCGCATATTTTAGCATTTTAAGAAATATTCTTCACCTTTAACCAAAACTGTATTTCTTCCAAAGAGCATATGTATACATAAAATGTATTAGAAATATTCGTTAAAATTATGTCATTGTAATCATATTTTTTGTTTCTTTTGGTTTTCGCTCTTTGATCTCCTTTTCACGGAAATAAGAAAAATAATATACTTTAACAATTACTAATAATGTATAAGTTATTAATTTTAAAAATATATTAAATAATAATATTTTAAGAGTTTCAAAATAAGAGAAAAAATATTATTAAATATTTAAATAATAATCCTAAAATTACTTTTTCTACAACATACTTACAAAATATAATTCAATTTGCAAGATTAGTTTTCATTATGGTCTGTAATTATTTTTCAATGTTTCCGATCAACCACTAATTTTCCAGTAGCTAGTATATATTGTCGTATTTTGAGATATGATACTAAAAGTGAACATAGCGATGCAGAACAATTGACAAAGAACGTCGTTGATATTAAACTTTAGAACTCGATAAACGTGCTGGAAAATAGTCCTTTCTACTTGGTTCTTTTGCGACAGAGGTAAAAATTTCTTTCCCTAGTTCTGTGTGTCAATCTTCGCCACATGTGGTATTGTTAAGGTTTTCACGTTACAGTGGGGAGAGGATAAGTGTTAGCGATTTTTAGTCTATAATTATTCGCGAGTAAAAAAGATCCCAATATTTGACTCAATTTTACATCACAACTTTTTCTTGCAAATTCCTTGTTTCCTTTTTTAATTGAATGACTTGCTGATTTCCAAATGTATTCTTTGTTATATGAGCAATGGGATATTTTTAATTTGCAAGTCTTTTTTAAGTAAATTCTAAAATTTAAAATGTATTTTTCTTGAGTTTGAAGAATAGCAATTCAAATGTGCTAAGAGAATAGAATATATATTAATGATTGTTGTGAACAGTAATAATGTAAAAGATAAAAAAAAATTAAAAATGTATTACTTTTATTTACCACGAATATGCGATCATAACGAATTTCAAACGTACAGAGTAAATCGATAACACAGCAAACGATGGCAAGACTTCCATTAATTTCATATATTCTAACGAAAAGTTTGGGTAAAATTTTTTGATATAAATCTTTTTCTAAAGTTTTAATCTTAAAGAAAAATAAATTAATTTAATTTTTAATTTTTAAATATTTCTGTCTCTAAAATAAACATGAATTTAGTGAAAAAGTTAATGTAAGCAAATATATGTATTAATATATATGTATAACTGCTTATTCGATTTTAAAAGACACTCTAAAAAAATCAAAGGAACAAAAGGAAAGAAAACTCAGTCTATCATGAACAGTGTAAAACTATCAGATGGAGTATTTACTCACAAAATCGGAGCTGGTTGTTCCTAAAAGTCACCGATTACAAGGAATAAGTACACAACCTGATAATGTTGGCAAAGATCATCCATACCCAGCTACGAATAATGGTATCACAGTCATAAAATGGGTCGGAAAAATTTTTCTTGGATAAAATGGAAGATGAACTATCTCTAAATAGCTAAGTATAGCAGTTGTACCGTAGCTGAAGTAAATGAGTAAAAAAAATTGGTACATAATATGTACCACTGAGTTGTGAGGGTTAATACGAGCAAAATTCTAGTATTCAGGCAACAACTCTAATTGTATGGGAGATTTTCTCTACTAATCCATTATGAAATCTATAGGTTCAGACCATCGATTGAGGAAGGGGAATCTAGACAGGTTCAGGAGAGAAAGAGGACAGTTGGTAGATCACCTGAACAACATACGGATTGTTAGAGGAAGGCAAGAATTTTTCCTATTCTATTAGTTCTTTGAATATTTATGCAGAATAAATATTAACGTCACAAGTGCACACATAGAACAATTGAAATTTGCATGCAGAGATTTGGTGTTCCAATGCACAACCTCATGAAAAGAAGAAATTTATGTAAGTTGATATTTCCGCGTCATGGTATATTGAGAATGGAGGAACTAGTTTAAGGAGGACCACTGCATACGTTCTCCGAAGTCTGAAAGATACCAGGCTTGAAAACATACAACTGGTTTAGAAGTATGACCAGATCGAGTAAGAACCTAACTGAGAGCATCCGGAATCAATCCTGATTAGATATTTTGCGGCTCTTGACAAAAAACTGCAGATTTAACCTATTTATCCGGGCAGTTTTATTTTTAACATTTTTTTTTCAAACCGTTGTCAGTCCTTTTTAAAATTTGGTAAGGACCAGAATATGGTAGATACAATGATCATTTAACACTGTTCACGGGCACAAACTTATGTAATGCTTTAATTAATTTCGGATCAATAAATATGTTGTGAATGGAATTATTTATTGATGATACATGTTGAAGTTTTTGGACAGAACTTCTGTTATTAGTTTGAGTAGTAATCCTTTTTAATGCTCTGTACTTTTCCTATAAAAGAAAATCTAGTTTGATTCTCGATACATGATGATACTTTATAGAATTAAACATTTATTGGATTAAACGAAAAAAAAAGATTGTCTGTGTGTTGTACTATTTTTGATTTAATCCAAAGGGACGCTTCAATACTTTCCACTCGTACCACCAAAACAAATTGTTTTCTGGAAGAGAGGAAATCAAGTTAAAAATAACGCACTAAGGGCCAGAAGGCACAAGCTAGCTCGAATGTTCTTTATTTTTCTCCAAATTTAATTTTAACACGATTGTTTTCCAGTTCTAGCAGTACTAATGTCAGACAACAAAGTCCCTTCATAAATTGACGTTCTTAAGGTATACACTGGAGTACATCGTGTACTAAGCAATCAGGAGCCCGTCATTACGTTAAGTACCAAGTCATAATGAGAAACATTTTTTCACTATAACCGAAGTACGAGGGGAATACAAACAAGGGATTCAACATTTGAAACAACTTTTGAAAGTAAAAAAAAAGGTCCTCTAGATGGATGTAGCACGCCTATGCTCTCGTCACCCACACCACCCATTAAATACCGTCCCTTAACTAAGTTGCATACCTCTCGGTAGTGGCCGAAGAGTTGTGGGGGCTCTGATAAAGTAGGAGGGTATGAATCAGGGATTGCTTTGAAACGATAAAACACCTCGTCTCCTTGTGAATTCATCTGTAAGTATATAATTTTTTTTGAGAGAACATTTTAAAATTTTGATTATTTGTAAATATATGTATATATATATATATGATAGTTAGCAACGGTAAGTAAATAAATTGTAGTAAGTTAGAAAAAATATTTTTATAAATTTACGCAAAACCAAGAATAGAAAATCCCCCAAAGCAAATATATGACGAAAAAATAGCGTAAGGAGAAAGGAGATATATAAGAAGATAAGGAAGAAAAGATCCTAAGGGTGCATGGAGCCCTATTCATCTAAAGAAAATGAGACCACTAAGAGGAAAGCTTTGAAAGCTTTGGCAACACTCACTTTTCACTCAATGGTTCTATGTTATGTTTGTTATTTGTACACTGAGAGAGAGCCCGAAGACACACACAGCCTTGTTACATAACGTTACCTCCTGATAGACTTAAGAATTCACTTGTAAATTGGTTGAAAAACGTAGATAAAATGTATAGTCATACATTTGAAGGAGTTTCTAGGAGTCATTAAACTTGTTAATATATATCAAGTGTGGAGTCCAGATTTTAATTGGGACGACATTAGAATTCGAAACATACTATATATTAATTGTGTTTCAAATATACGGAGTATCTAAACAATGGAACATCTAAAACTGAGAGTCTTAAACTGGTGTATTTCATTTATATTCGGTGGAAAACTTATCCACTTTTTGAACTGAGTAAGATTCAGTGTAAGTCAATAAGAAAACAAAACATTTTTTCGGCATAGTTGAATATGGAATGTTGTATTTCTATTTCAGTATCTTGTAACAAAATTTTTAAGTTTAAATGAAGTCTCGCGATAGAAGTAAACTAGATTTGAATATTAAATATATATGTGTAGAAAAAGAAACGAATGAAAATTCAGAGGAATGAAATAATTTAATTAGTAGAAGTAGCGCTTATAATAAACATATATTGTATCTTTGAAGAAAATATATTAGGGGCTGTAAGTGTATTTTATACGTTGTATTTCAACTCAGAAGAACCATTTCTGCCAACACCCTCGAATGGTGGCAGTTCTCATTCCATTTATCTAGCAAACATCCAATTTTACCACTCTCTTCCTGTAATCAAATTCTACACCCTCTCTCAAATTGTGAAGTGGGAATATTGGGAGACAGCCTAAACTCAAACATGAGTATGTGTAAAATAAAAGTAATGAAATGGAAATTCAAATAATAGGTACGCAGTAGAATTAGATTTTCTTCTTTTTAATACACCTTCGGGTGGATGTGCGTACAGTGGCCAAAAACTTTTAGCAAATAGATGATGAACAAAAAATTTATTTGCGAACACAATTATGTTGCGATTAAATAATTGTTTTGCTTTCTTAGAGTGTATTTCTACAATATTTCTTAATAATATCTTAAAGACATTTCTGTTATTTTCATGTCTCCAATTTTCTTGAATAATATTTTTACTCTCCTGTTCTTCATAGAAAGAGCCAGGCTGCTATTATACAAAATAAAAAGTCAACTGTAAACATTTAGAAAATGTGTTTTGAGTGAGAATTTCTGAAAAAGAAAGGGGGAAAAAAAGAACAAAACGTTTTCTTTATGTTCATGTTTTACTTTAAAATTACCGTTTAATTTATTATCTTAGAGAGGTAGTAGCGTTATTTTGTAATAAACAACTATCATACTTTGTATTCAATTGACATATTTTGCAAAAACTAACAATGATGCTTCAATTTCTGGTCGATAAAATCTTTCTTTGATTTTTTATACAAAATTATTCAGCTTATAAAAAAGAAGCATTACAGATAACATAAAGATCAGGAAGCCATTCATATTCGGTATTAAATTCTTACTCCAATATATTAAAACAAAGGTCTTGAAAATAAAATTAGAAGCCTTGAAAATATTACTCTGAACAATTATTCATTCAAGTGATTTCCTTCCTTTACGTATATAAAAGTCATAAACGCATAATACTAATTTGAATTAATGAATGAGAAATATAGTCAGTAATTCAAGAAATATTTAATTTTGAGCATTAGAGTTAAAGTATATAAATCAGTAAAATATTCATTTTCATTAATAGCAAAGATGATGACACATATACTTTGACATGAAGGAAATATAGGACAAAACATAGTTTCAAAAAATTTATTTTTTTATCATAATTACATATACTTTGTTTCAGTATAAAAATAACTGTTTGCTAATTTCAGTAACTAAGACATTTTGCATTACTTATTTAATTGCTTCAACATTTTACTTAATAATTTTTGATTAAACATTTTTTTAATATTCTCAATTCAATCACTTGGGCAAATTTTTAACAGGTTATGAAAATGAATATTATTTTAAAGAAATTTTTATGGAACATATATGTTCAGTAAAAAAATCAAATGAGAAAGGTACAATTGTACTTGTATATTTATTAACTATTAATAAACAATTAATTTAATTCCCTTAAAATACTTTATTTGTTATTTTAACATTTAAATTTCCTAAGAAATAGGGAGTAGAACGAGTATATTATAATAATAAATAATCAGATCCCTCTCTGTCTCTTTCAACTGAGGAATAATTTTTAAGAAATGCATAATATATTAATAAAAACAATCCGACACGAGTTGCGTTATAATATCGTAACACAGCTCCATATTTTAATGCCTTTCAAATGTGGTTTGAAAGGCTGTTACACAACACATTTGATTTCTCTAGAAAAATTAGAACAGACAAATTTTCATGTTAATGAAATCAACACTAATGTAATATATATTAATTATATGGGGAAAAATCTATATGTTTAATATAGTATATATTAAAATAGGTAATGTTTTAGATTAAATTCGAATATTAATTGTAAGATCTAGATTTTACGAATATTTATCATATTTTTCTTTTTATTATATGGTATCCTTTTCCTTCATGAGATTAAACTTTTAACTAGTAAATAATATTAATGTATAGTAATGAAATATACAGTATAGTATATAGTCATGTATTACATTTATATTTATTTTACAACTGTTTTCGATATATAGAATTCGACAGAAATAATAAGATTTGTATAGAATATTATTTCCTAGCGAAAATATATTTTCTTTTCAGGAAATCATTTCTTGAATCTTTCAGCAGGAGCGAAGAAACTAAAGGCGAAGAATAACTCGCTCTTGTCATATCTGTATTTGTCCATGATATCAGATTATATATATATATATATATATATATATATATATATAATCATTTTCACCTGGTTCAAAAATATGTATGAGAATGAGAACAAGTATAAAAAGATGATTCTATTTTCAAAAAACCTATTTTCTTAGATTTCGCTTAGATTTTCAACTTTCTTACTCTGCTCGTATGAAGACTTCAATTTCATTAGTTTACTCAAATGCACTTCTTGAATTTTAGTATAAGTTATACCATTTTCTAAAGTGTTTACGTTTTTTCATGTATATCAGTTAGATTCATGTATAATAATTTAGAAAGAGAGAATTTTAAGTTATTTTTTGCTCTCTGAATGGAATAAAATTAGTAATTATATGCACATTAAATTATACTGGTATTTATACTAAGATTGTTTAAAACGTAAGATACGTTTTTGTGTCGAACAGATGATGTTACAGATTGTTCTAAAATTTTTTTTTAAAGAATTTATATTGAAGCTCACTTTTTTGAAGAAATTACCATCCACATATTCGGTAATCCGTACATGTAATATTACCAAATTTATGGATTGTAAATTGATAAAAAAAATTAAGGCGATAGCTAATTTACTATCTCTTAACAATTTAAAAACGGCATTCGGAAATAAGCTGTTAACATATTTAGCCAAACGGTTTAATCAGACAGATTTGGGGATAAAGTTATTGGTAAAATTAAACACTAATTAATGACTAGGTTTTAGATTCGAATTATATATACATTTGAAGCTAACGATAAAACACTTAGCAGATAACGAATCTGTCTGAAAGAAATAGCAATTCGTGGTCAAATCGGAGATCCCTCCTTAATTGATTATAACGTTCAAAGTATTCCTAATTCCATCGGCTACAAAGAAGTTTTGAGTGGATCAAATAATTTAAAAAGACTTTGACAAAAACCTGAAATTTATGAAAAAAAGAAAAAAGACGTAAAATTAAATTACAGATAATTTGAAGATACGAGTAATGTTAAGAGGAATAATCTTAATATTACGGATTTCAATATGTATGAGAATGAGAACAAGTTTATGTATTATTTGAAACCAAACAGGAGAAAATAGAATTAATCGTAGATGCAACTTATAAAATGTTAGAAGAAATGTGATTATACGTTTTTAATTGTAATGAATAGTTACACTGAAGAGCTAATTGCCTGAATAAAATTAGCGAATTTAAATGCCAGATGTGTGAAAGTTTCTAAAAACTGTCTTGTAAATTATGCTAATCGAACTAATTTTAATAATTAAGAAATTTTGATGAATAAATTATATAAATTGGTCAAGATTCAAGGTTGAATGATTAAACAAATACTCTGATTGATATTTTTAGCGACGAAAATGTGAGGAATTCTTGTGTATATGAAAAAAACATCTCTCTTAGTTAAAATCATACCGAACTACATTAAGAAGTATTATTTAGAAGACATAAGCCCTCAAGGACATTTCAATTCCAAAATTGTTTGCACCAATTATGTTTCTAGTGCCAAATAAATGTGTTGGATTCATTTTGTTGGGAATTTATGTTCGGAATGAATGTTCTTTCGCAATTAAAATATATTAAATGAAAATGAAATGCATGTTGATAGGCAAAAGAATGAGTCTCATGATTGTTTTACAGTCTCATGATTGTTTATGCAAACCTAATGTCTTAATGTTCAAGCGTGCATGGTACATCTGTGAAACCTATTTTTGCGAAACCCAATAATATAAATTACAAAGTATTTAAAGAACTGTGTTTAATTAAATGGGTCAAAAATAATGTTAATGATTGTGTTTTGAAGCAAAGTGAGACGGACGAAGAAGCATCTGGTGCTGAGTAAAAAAAAATAGGTTTATGAGGAGAATACGGACTTTATGGAGTCAAAGCTTACTAGAAAAGTTACGAAGAAAATAAAACTCTAAGAGCATGCTTTTGAAGAAACAAAGCAAAGCCCTTGTCAGAGGTACAATACTTACTATAGATGAATTCAAAGAAATCTACGGAGACGAAAACATCGCCCACGTGTATCTCATCATAATTCCTCGTGAAAATATGACGAAACAGATGAAGGGTCAAACCCTACAGAAAATCCCGAAATTGCTAGTAGAATGAATTAGGAACTTTGACTTCAAGGCGAGAGTAATCAGAATTCAAAAGCAGTCAGGGCAATTTCTAGCCGAAAAGAGGGGGCTCAACTTAAGTTTGAAAGCATAGGACTGGGCCAGATAGGGTCAAAAATTTATTCTAATTAAAGGTATGAAATGTGGGACCTGGACAGTAAACTATACCAGCAAATCACCTGATACTTTAAAGACGGCCACACTCAATGCTGTCTCATTTTTTTACCCACTATACCATCATTTTTTACTGTTTTTTTTTTCTTATTCATCCTCTTCCCCCTTTTCCTTTTTATTCTGTTTCTTTATTTTATTCCTTTATTCCACATGGGTGTGGTAATTTCAAAATGGTTGGGTCAAGTTAAGCCCCATTTTCTCTCTCCGTTCAAAGGTTAATGATTATAAAACTGACTGAAGGTATACAGACGATCGAAAGGCACGAAATTGGATTCCCATCCTATCAATTGCGGCGTGGATAAGAGAAATATATTATTTACTGTCTTCTAATTCACAACTGAGTATAGGTTCCACAGTAATCTGTTAAAGAGTTATTCGCATACGATATCTGGTGATATTTGTTTAAATGTAAGCCACTAAAAAGTGATAAGAATGACAGCTTAACTATAACTTTCATCTTCAAAACTGTTCCTTATACAAATGCAATAGAACACATCTGATTTCAATTAGATAAATCATGTTCAGTCAATCTCTTTGTGTATCGCTTTGAGTATTATCCATATCCTTTCTCAAAAATTTAGAAGAATACACCTTCAGCACAGAATTACGACTTGGTTATTGAATTTTCATTTAACAAGATCAAGTCTGCAAATAATCCAAACCTCACCCAATAAGAAAGAAATATTCTAAATATAAACAGAAAGAACTTTTTTACCCTTTTTTTCTGATCCTCAGCTACCTGTTTAACTAATAAACTGACTTCTGCTTACAGCTATATTAAATTGTTCTGCATTTTAGAATAAAATTAATTATTTTTTCCAAAAGCCTAACAGTACTTAATAGTATACCACTTTCTTCTTGTTCTGGTACATAGCATTAATGAAACCATTCTGAGCCATTATTGTAAAGATCTTTGTTAGGGAAACTGGGAGATAATTAAGACTCCCTAGGAGGGATTTTTTCCCTTGTAGTCCATTTCCTGTACCCATTAGTGGAAAAGTTTTGTACTAGAGCATGCCGCTAAATGACCTCTTGTGGTCTAGTTTTATCGCCTGTCTATTAAGTATCTTCTAAATTAATTCATTCCGTGTGAAAGGTTAGTTAGTGAGTTTTTAATGCGACTTAAAGCTTCAGTGTGTCGGTTCTGGAATATTTAATGCTACAAAAATTAGAGAAGCCTAATTAATTTCATTTCAATATATGTATAAAATAGAAATTGCAATACCGGTAAATTGGGTTATTGGTAAACTGCAAATTTTAGCCTCAAACTGTTACTGGTAGTTCTGCCAAGTGCTTACCTGTAATTCTGTAAATTATGTAATTAACTGTAAAATCAATTTGAACTAAACGGCTTTGGAGTAATAAATGTAAGAATGCCTTGATATATTGTATAAAAGAACGATTCAGATACATGTAAAACATATTTTTGGTACTGATTTTAATATTTGGTAAACTAAAATAATTATAATTTTTTTAATAAAAGAAGTAATACTGAAGTAAAAAAATCATGGAATTTATTGAGTACAAATATTCGTGATTTAAAAATGCAAATATTACAACCAAAGGGGTTGAAACAAAACTACTATATGTAACTGATTCCAAAATTTCAATATGCATACATCATTCGAAATCAGCAATTATTTTATCCATGAAAGAGAACACTAACTAACGGATCAAAGCAAGAATCGAAATATAGCATAATTAACCCTTGGAAGAAAAATATGTACAAAACAGTTAAAAATCAACTGGTGTATTTTCATTCTAAAAGTATAACGAGGAATTATATTGAAATATTTTCATTTTTTTAATAATAAATAATTTCACAAGTGCTACATCTGAAGAGTTGGTTTGTTTTGTGCAAAAACTAAATCACAATTAGGAAACTAAAATGTAGATTATTTGTGCTTCACAAGTACTTAGTTCTTGAAAAATGTTAACATATAGATCAGGATTTGAATTATATATTTTAATATGCTCCTTATGAAAAGTATTCATGTGTAAGTATTTTTTATAATTGGCTATAAAATTACTGAATTTCATGTACATTATGTATAACCGGAACACAATTTATTTTTACACACTTTTGTCATAGCATAAAATAATTAATTACAAAGTCTTATTATTAGATGAGTTCTTAATCTATATATTCTCAGCTTTAGAAATTCTCAGTAATTTACTAGTATACTGGTTTTGCTTGAAAGTTTTGCCAAACTATTGGTATCGAGACAGTCTATAAAATTACAATCATTATTGTAAATGAAAAAAATAGACATTATATGTTATTTAATATCACAACTACTGTGCTTATTATTATTTTGATGTATGACTTAAATACTTTTTGTAGCATTAAATTATTCATATATTGAAGTTTATGAATTGTTTAATATAGTTAACTGATACCAATAGATTTTGAAATTTCATGAAATAATTTTTATTTTAAATATTTTTACAAAAACAGTAAGAAATATTTTTCAGAACATTAAAGAAAATAAGAATGATTAGTTGATATGTGTTATTCCTACCTTTTTTCTTAAAAAAAAAACAATATTTGCCACAAAAATAGATGCTTAAAAAAAAAAAACAATATTGTTGTAAAATCAACAACGGTGGAATTTCATTTCCGTAGAAGTGATGTAAGTGATTAATGGAAATAAAGAAAATAAAATGTCGTGTTCTTATAGGAAAATATTATTTATTTGAATTATAATAGTTGGAAAATAATGAACAAAACTGGGAATTCGCTTGAAAAATTAAATGTTATATTGAAAAAGTATATACTCAAAAATATGTTGATAACATTGAAAGCAAATGAATTATTCAAAAATGTTGCATAAATAACAGAATTAATCTATAGTGATGGATAATGTTTGTGTGTGCTTTTATAAACGTGGTAGATGAAGACTATTTCTGTAGTTTGAAAATTCTTGATTTCTTCGAAACTTAGAATTTTTTTTTTCATTAATTTTCTTTCGTTTTTAAAATGGAAGACATTTTCTTAACCCTTTTGCTACCGGTGGGAGAAAAAAGAAGTGCTTCTCTGGGACCGCGGCTTCTTACAGCTGAGTATCCCACTGTGCCCAGATGATTTCATATATTAAGCCTAATTCGGGAAAAAAATTCCTCTAAAATCGGCTATTTATAAAAACATTTTGGTATTTATATATCTTATTTAAAATGCATTAAACTAAATATATACAAAAGAAAAGATTTTTTTAAAATTTTTAAATTTAAAATTTTTCTTAATTATAAAAAAAATCATACTCTTCAGAAAACACAAATTATATTTACATATGTTACAAAAATTTCATGGTGTAATGATGTACCATTATATGGAATATATAAATATGAGAGATAAATCTTATATTGCTGTATGGTATCTTTATAAAAAAAAATCAATGCATAGTCCAACGTCATATGTCTTACACACATATTTTGACGCTTCACGCAAAGGGCACATTTTCTTAGTTTTTTTTTTTTGCTTCAAAGTCTATGGATTTGTATTATTTTCACTAACATTACTGTAGGATTCATTCATTAGATCGCAAATCTCAGTATCAGATAAATATTTTCTTATCTTCATGACTGTCGCTACAAATAAAAACCGACCGAATGAAACGAACAGCTGAGAACATCTCCTAAAAAAAGCCCTAACCCCCATAAGGGACCATAGATTCTCCTCCGACCTTCGAAGAAGCAAGCAAGAAAGAAAAAAGTAAATGGAAATTAAGTGCACCCTTTAAATCATTTCATTACATTTAAAGAACCGCGTCGCAACACGTGCTTTTAACAATTAACTCCATCGTGGTTGCCAGAAGTAAAATCCAAGCTTATACCTCGAAGGTCAACACTCCAAATAACCTATCTATAAAAATTTCGCGGTATTGTAACGCTGTATAGTAACATTAAAAAAAATCAAATAAAACGTTCTCATCGAATGTATCTCTATTGATACAATGAGCCGTCGAAGACACTCGCGGAGCGTATCGCCTGTAATACGATGGGCACATTAGAGCAAACACGAGCGTATCGCATGTGATACGCTGGGAGGGAACGGGTTAAGCCAGTTCTTTCCTTCATACAACCTGCTTCGTTCAACAAATTTTATCCCTGTTTATATCTTAATTTTTCTTATGATACTGGAATGAAAAATCAAATTTTAACAATTATAAATCTAAATATACCTTTTATTCAGGAAACTTCCAATAAGAAAAAAAAGTTATTTCCATATATAAATAATTATTTTACATGTACTTCAAATTTTATTTTATCATATGGAAGGAATTCATGTACTAATATTGTACTTAAATAATAATTCATTTTTACTGAAAAATTACACTATATTTGAAGTGTATTAAATTACGTTTGGGGAAGGCAAAGAAATATCTTTAACTATTAAAGTATTGAAACTTAGATGTGAGCTTTCAAATCATGTAAATTCATAAATTTTGCATGAATCCAAAAACTGCGGAATAAATTTTAATTTAACATATTTCATATTTTGAATGATTAATTTAAGTTTTGACAGTTTCAATTTGTTCTATTTTAGAGTTCATTAGAAAAATATCAATAGTATTAAAATTATAAAATGAGTGTCTTTTTAAGAAATATTTATTAGACTTTTAAAAAAAGGTTTTATATATTGTCACATTGATAGTGGAGCAGGTTGAATTGAACACACAATAAGTAACTGAATATAACGTAATTTATTAACGGACTAAGATCGGCTACACTTGGATGAGAACCCTCCCACACTAAGAACATATGGATTCATATATCACATGAGAATATTCCAGAAAAATGCTCTGGAAACATGAAGAATATTATGGAAGATTTTATAAATTATAGAAGAAACCAGAAAACACACTTTTAAACAAAACATTATCACGAATTTTTAATTTTGTCACCTCTGGGTTTTGAGCCCGGAAAATCATAGAGTAGATGAGCACTTTACCTCTGTGCAATCGATGCTTGTAAGTTGCATGATATTGCTCTCTCTCTCTCTGAAAAATAGCGTCCCGCTGCTTAAGAATTATGAAAGAAGGCTCTCGTCAGAGAACGTGTCATGAGTTTTGAATAGACTTGACAGAATGGCAACTATCTTCAGCGGCTTGATACTCTTCCTCTCAGATTAAGAAACCACAGAATCGGTAGAATCATCTGGAAATTAGATCTGTGTATCGGGATCATAGTACGGTTTAATTCGATAAATATGTATCACATCTACAGTTCGTCGGCGTTTTTTTCAAATAGGAAAAAAATCTTTAGTTGATATGTTACGTAGACAGTCGTCGTACGAATGCATAAGAGCGAAAGTATATTTTAAGTAACTTCTCCAACTGACTTCTTTTATCACAGGAATGAAAGTCCGTATGAGGTCTCCAGGCTTTTAATACACTGTTAGGTGTTTCGAATCATACCTCATTCTGTTCTTATTTTGCTCTTTGAAGGTTCGTAATCTCGATAACTGTCTAGATTCTTCGGCTCTTGTTAGTAATCTAGTGGTGCATTCGCCATCGGTTTTTTCAGTGTGAATCAGGAATTTAGTGCCGAGTAAAGTCTTGACTTCTCTCCGCTGCGTCAATAAAACGGTGTGAACATGGTTGTATCCTGCTTTGAAGTATTATATGATAAAGTAACGGCAATACTTTATATCAATCTTTTTTTTTCGACTTCAACGTACATAGATAGTATGTCTCTTAATGTTTTATTAAAGCGCTTTGTTAGTCTTTTAGTTTGAGGATGGTATGCAGTATTCATTGATTATAAGAGTTTTAGAATGTTTAGATATATTGATAGATTTATTTTCTTTCAAATAAATATAATAAAGTTTGTAACACCTGCCCGTTCCAGGCTGCCTCTTGTTCCATAGCTAACTCAATTATTAAACACTAAGACTCAATTAGTCAATCAAAGAGACACTAGAACAATAATAACAGAATTTATTAACTTCCAGTCAATATAACAACAATTATTAATGCTCTCCCAGGGAAGGATTCTATTACCCTAATTCAACCCACCAATAATAATCTAACAGACTCTTACCACTAAGCCTTCCTCGACTGCAACTCAGACTCTGGAACAAATGTTGCACTCTGGAATCACTAAATCTCTTGAATTACGTCACCTTTAATCCAATCGCCTATTTCAATCTCTCTTTCCAGCTCTTTCAACTTCTCCTTCAACCTCTCTATCGTGACTTTCAGTCGGAGTTTATATATATCCTAACTCTGCCGCTTCACTTTAATTCTACCTGCTTTCTATTTATATATTCACGTTTCATTTTTGGTTGGACAAAGGTTGTTTAGCAAAAGCAATCAATCTTAATTAAAAGTCTCCAAGGTTAGTGAAGAGAAACCACGAATAGCCCAATGTCACAAGATGTTAAACCATTTATATCTTTTTCTCCTGAGTATTAACATTTATTCCAATTAATATTATTATAAAGGAATATGAAAATTAAAATATTTCATTAAAATAAGAAAATAATGAAATTCCTTTTAACATTGTAGATAAAAGAAACATTTCTCTTTCAATTTTCAAAAGGTTTTCTTATTTGAAAGTCTCTTAAGTAAAAACCTTTTTAGGACTTCAATTTATAACCAAATTTATGTAATATTAGAAAAATGTCTAAAACACAAGTGGTTTACTATAATATGGATAATTTTAATAAATTTGTATGTATGGAAAGTTCCCTTTGAATTGCATCAAGAGAAATTTAAAACATAATAATTAAAATATTTAGTTTATTTTTCTGGTTTAAAAAATATTTTTTTATAAATTTTATCTTTACGTTCTTTTTATAATATTGTCCTCCTTTACTTTGTTTATAATAATAATTATTAATATTTCCTTTTTTTACTATCTTAAAGCTTTTAGATGTAATTTGCTTGCAACAGTATTTTTTTCCTTTGATAGAGATCATTGATTTATTTTATTTTAAAAATGGTAAAATACTTGTAAGTTTGTCTTAAAATTTTGTTGTATTTTATTTGTCTGCATAAGTTTTTCAATCTTCTCTTTAATCCAATTGTCTTAATTTTGGATCGATTTGGCATTCTTCTTCGGTAAGATTTTTGATTTCTCTACTTCTCTCTATATTTTTCAGTTCCGAATAATCTTATTTGGTCTTCGGTTTTTTCTTATGTTTTGAATTTCAAAGTAGTTCATACGTTTTATACAACATTTATCAGCTTGAAAATGTTCAGCTTGTAAAATTAGTTAAAATCAACAAATCTGTCTCTAACCGTATTTAGTTTACAAATGTTATAGTTTATTTTCTGTTATGGCTTATTTTTTCTATTTGTTTTCATTTTTTCATTCTTAGATATGTACTTTTACATATTGCATGGCTTTTGACTTTGCTGGTTATCTTTATTCCTTTGTTTTATTTATTTTCAATTTATCATTAGTTTAAAAATACAAATTTTTATTTTTCCATATTTTTGAAATTAAATATACGTTCCTTTTTCTTCTATAATAAAAAAAAACTTGTATGTGGATATTCTTTGTAGTCTTAAAAAATTCTGTTTAGTTTAATAAGTTTTAAATGCATTTAAACTATTTTGTTATTATGTATATATATATGTATGTGTGTGTGTGTTTACATTCACAAAAAATCATACAAAAATAACCAAAATATAGAGAAATTTAAATTTTTGAAGTTTGAAAAAAATTTAACTATTAAAAAAATCAAACAACTTTTTGAAAGGACATAAAAATGGAGTATAATATATTGAATCTTGTACCAGACTGCATATAATTATATATATATATATATGTATAATTATGTTTTAAAACTAACATATATTATATATTAAATATTTAAAAAAATATTTTAATATCTAATAAAATATATTACTATTCTATATTTAAAAAATAAATCTTTAAAATACTTAAAAAATAATTTAATTTATTTCTCTACTTTAATAACCGATTCACTTTTCCTCATGAACGAATAAAGATAAATTGAATACTATGCTGCGAGTTTTGTTCGAGATACTTAGCGAACAATTATGTCCAGTGCTTTTATCTCTTAATTTCAAACTTTAAATTATTTATCTAATTGTCTAACCTTTGAGTTATTAAGTAATAAAACTAAAGGTTAAAAATTAAGAATGCTTCATTTATTAACATTCTTGATTTTTTTAAAACTTATATATTTTTTTAATTCTGAACTCATTTTTGTTAAAGTAACATTAAATTTCTTCGAAATTTGTAGTTGCAAAATGATCTTTTTGGTTTCAGAAAAAGGCTTTTATAGTATCTCGAATTGTTTGTCTCCTTTCCTCTTTTCAAAAATTATTTCTTTAATTTCGTTTTTCTCTTGAATAACAAATCTTTTGAAAAGGCCCATTCTCATAATAGATGCTAGTGGACACATGGTGCTGACAGACATTTTTAAACATGAAAGGAACTGAGAGAGTGAAATTAATGACACTTTTACAGTAAAATTCAAATGAAAAAAAAGTATTAAGATTAAACCCAAATGTAAAGTATAACATTTTCATTTTGAACCAAGGTATCATTTTAACCATCTGTGTTGTTGATACTTATATCATTAAATTACTTTTGGAAGATATTCTATTTCTTAATTTTAAAGGGTGTAATAAATATTATTATTTTTTTTGTGTTTAAAATTAAATGTATTATATGCATACATAAATAAAAGATTCAGTTTTAGCGTATTGTTTAATACTTTTAGCAAAAAAATGAAGCAAGCAGAAATTTCATTTTACAACAATCATAAATATCAAATATTCCTCATAACAAGCTCATGTTTCTTCTGACTATCAGTATGATACTTTTAATTACGTTTCGTTTTAATTATAGATTATTCAAAGTATGCGCATCTGCATATGTATTCTTTCATAAGGAATCTGAGAAAACAAGAAATTAAAATACTTATATGATACTTGTGAATCATTTATAGAAAATGTCACACACACACACACACACACACATTTCTGTCAATTTTTTTCCAAATACGAATAACTTTTATGGAGCCACCAAGATGGCGATTATGTATTTTTGATTATCTATAGAGATGTTCTGTATATGCTACCTGATGCCTCTTAAATATAAACACACACGTACTCTCTCTCTCACGCACGCACATTTATAGATAGATAGATAGATAGATAGATAGATAGATAGATAGATAGATAGATAGATAGATAGATATAGATGATAGATAGATAGATAGATAGATGAGTAGATACGAGATAGATAGATAGATAGATAGATAGATAGATAGATAATGATAGATGTAGATAGATAGAAGATAGATAGATAGAGATAGATAGATAGATAGATAGATGAGATAAAGAATAGATAGATAGATAGATAGATAGATAGATAGATAGATAGATAGATAGATAGATAGATAGATAGATAGATAGATAGATAGATATTTGAAGTTCATCTATCCTTCAAAATATGATAATAAATAAAAAAAAAACCATTAAAATGCTTTAAGAATAATTGTGTCAATTTTGAAACCTTATGCAATTGCTTCTGAAATGAAGTAAAATATTCAAATTGAAAGTTTAAATTCTTAAAATTGTGTTACTGATTCATAATCAGATGATTTAAACCTATAAATGTACTCTTGTTTTAATTTGCATGGTAATAATTATTTATTATTTTTGTAGTTTATTTTCTTATTCATAAATAATGGTGATTATGGTGAATGTGTGTATGCAGTTCTTGAAAGTATATTTCTTTTTTTAAAGTAATACTTCAATTTCTACGTAAACTATGTTTGAGAAATTTCGTAACAGATGCCTTTGTTTTTAAAAATAAATGGATAAATGCTTAATAAATACTTTAAATAATATTAGTGTAGTTCATCTTTCTAAATTTCATCTTTAAATATTCAAACAATTTGTTGACTCCGTGGCAAATATTTGATTCTGTATTATCTAACGCCCATTGGCGGGAAAAGAATAGTGTTATCCCTCACAAGTTCCAAGCAAATTTGGAAACAAAATATGATTAAGAGACTACGTGCCGAATAACAGTAGAGGAAAACAGAGCTCCGATAATTTCCTAAGAAAGAAACTTCTTATTATAATTAACGAACCTGATTATATTTATCTAAGAAGAAAAAAATTCTTACAGGTCTTAGTAAACTTTATTTTACAAATACAAATATCATATTAAACAAAATGCTAAATTTAGTATTTTCGCCTCATATTTGAAGGAAATCATTATTATTATTATTATTATTACTGCAGAAGAGCTTTAATTAACTTCAGGATTGTAAAAATATTTCTTTCAAGTTTAGTATTACATTTGGGGAAATTCTAGAAATTTTTAAATTTTTAAAGCGATAAAACAGACATTTTTATTCCTTAAATCCGAATTTAATTATAAGCTAGAGATAAGAATTTTTTTTAGAATGTGTTATGGAATTTTTTTGGAATTAATCTTACGAATAAAATGTTTTTGGAAATTTCCTTACAGAATGTAAAAATTCATGAAATAAAAGATTTTGCTGGTAGCTAAAGAACTTGATTTAAAGTGAGAAAAAAAATTATACCGAAGGAAAGAATAATTCTTAAAAACTGAACTTCTAAAAAACTTCATAATAAAGGGAATAAAAATAGAGCAAGATTAGACTTGAAACGTTTTTCATACAATTGCGCATCTCCAGTAAAACCTGTAATACATTTTATCAAGAACGATATTCCTCTATTTTTTTCATTTTTCGAAAATGAAGAACAAAATGCTTGAGGGAAAATAATTTTTTCATGCTTTTGAAAGTAGAAATTTCTTCAACACGTGTTCAAAAAGAAAACACAAGTTGGAGTAAGATTTCATGGAAATATTTCGATATAGCTTTAGAAATCAAAATAATGTATTACATATTTCAAAAAATAAATTTTTAATAAATTTTTTTAAAATTTATTTTTTGATGATTGGTTTATATTGATGTTGAATTAAAGTTAAATACTCATACAATCTGAAATTAGAGAAGTGTACATTTAAGACGATAAGAATAAGATACTTTTGTTGCTATAGCCTTCAAATTTATAGAAAATATTCAAGTACTTCTTCCAATTTAAGAATCTTATAGAACCTAATTTCCTTTAATTTTTAATATGAACTAAAAAAAAACATTAAATTCCTTCAAATAAGTCTTATTTTTCAACAATTTTGTTAAAAACTTAGAAATTAATAAACTTTTAAGTCATAAGGCTTTCAAGAAAATATATTTTCTTTTGATGTATTCAAAATAACTTTTGCTTCATGCAATAATAGGATTTACCTCTAAAAAACTTATAAATTTATTATAAAAATAAATACCAGTTTAGAGTGTTTCGTTATTATTATACTTAAAGGATTAAATTATTTTTTTTTTCTATAGTGAGTTAATAGAATGATGATATAATTTCCCTTCTTGTATTTGGTATTAAGTCTTTAAATAGGCTTGGTTTCATAATTTTCTGTCTGTGCATATCTCTTAAGCATTAAAATTTATGTGAAATGTTTGCTAAGTTAACTGAGCAAAGAAAAATTAATTTTAATTTGGATTCAAAACAACACTCAATTTTCAATAGATAAATAGTATATGACCCTGCATTTCCAAAATTAAAATCTCGATGGTAAACATAGTTTTCTGATCAGGTGTGGAGCTTCGAGCATATTTTGAAATATTAATTCTTCAGAGGATAAAGTATTATTAATATTCGACTTTTATAAGTATTTAGAATGTTGTGTGTGTGAAAATGTTTTGCAATTTCTCATTCTTTATACCGTGAATAAGTACGTGGCTCAGAAGAAATAAAGCACAACCTTTCAGTTATCCAAGTGATGGACGTGATAAAAATATAATCTTATATCTTTTTTTATTTTCTATTCTTTGGGGTTATAAGTGAAACACTGAATCATGTAATGTATACTATGATGATATATACTTTTTTGGATTTTATTTCACTAACACAAAACCAAATTATTTGCTTGCAAATAATAAAAAAAGGCATTTATTGATGAAAACATTCTATATTTAGGTAGTTGAACATATAACTTTCACAGGAAACATATATATATCTTAAATACTATTATTTTCCTTCAAAATGTTTTTAAATGTATTTAAAACATGCTTATGAAATACAAGTTAGGATTTACTAAATACACTCTGTAATGTACTTCTCTTGTATTTTACAATTATTTATTTTTCAACAAATAATACTTTTAATTCGTTTTGATTTAACTTATAGATATACTTTAGATTTTTTCGTATTAGTTTCATTGTGAATTAGTCTTACATACCTAAATTAGATTAATGAAAACATTTTGGATAGAAATGTTTATTTATCAATTGTTACATTTTTGAAGAGTGAATTATTTTGTAGTATAACAGAGGGATAGAGAAACTAACTGAATACTTTACAATGTATTTCTCCCTTATTTTCGACGATGTATTAGAGTATTTCAACAAGCTAAAAATTTTTTTTCATTTCATCAAATGTTTTAATAATGTATTTCAAATTTCCAAATTACCACATATTTCATCAGATAAGACGAAAGTTGAACCATTAAAAAAAGCTCTCATAATCTGGGGGCATCTTATTGGACAGATGAAAATATTATTTTGAAATTAATATAAATTAAAACCAATACGAAAGAAAATAAATTACCAATGTTTCTAAATTCTCAAAAATTCAATATATTAATAATCTAATTCAAATAGATCATCAAGTACATCCTCACATTCGATGTTGAGAAGCTCGTCACATGAATCCCTTTCTGTACCTAGTGACAAGAAATTCACTCCGTTATCAGTGTCCCATAACAAATTGTCTTCAGTGTTATCCATAGAATTTGAAGTCATACATTTTTTGAAGGATTTGATCACTGTTTCTCATGCTTTGATCACGGAATCATGCAATTCAACAGGTCCTGCCGCAAGCATAGCTTCACCTATCGTAACCTATTTTTCATCCCTTATAAATATAGTTATTCCATTGTTCATAGTGTGATCTTTGGTACATTCAGAGTAATGTTTTAAGTTCACAACACCGAAGCTAAACCACCAGTTATATCAGCAATCTTAGTATCATTCCGTGCTAAACGAATTTTAACATTCTCAGTCACTTGAGTGCGAGACATATCCCACAGTAAGAAACTGTTTTGAATTCGAAAAGCACATGGTTAATCTGCTACATAGTTTCCATCCACAATTTTACAATATTTTCTCTAATCAACCCGTTTCATGAAATTGTATGAAAATACCTGGATGAAAATTTATTTTAAAAATAGTTTTCCTTTTGAAAAATATTACGGGTTCAAACTTTGTTCCATCTATCATACATGTTAATATTACTTTAAAAATGATCTTTTCCTAGCCTGTACTTTTGACATGAATAGTTTTGTGCCTTATGTTTCCATAGTTTTGTTTTGCTCTTTATTTCGATGATTGTTTATTATTTAGAAGTTCATCGGTATTTTATCCATATTTCTAATTCCAGATAATGATAACTTGTACTTGTATCCCGTACCATTAAAAAACTTTTGACAACTCGTGCTTTTCATGATATTGTGATAGTCATGATATTGTGTTAATCATTATGCAATTTTGATTGCTGCCGTATTACCATAATTATTTCTGTTCACGAAGCAATTGCACCAACCTACAGTTGCTTTAAATTCTCTTCCTTATTCTCGATTGCTCCTTGCCTACTTAATTGCATAAACTGTAATTCTATTTCTTCTAAAAACATATATTTCTCGTACTAGCTCTGAAACGTTATTTTCTAAATCATGCCAGCAAGCTACTCCTGCTTTCAAAGAACATTTTTTTTCACTGGTGATTCTTAATAGAATTTTTATTCTCTTTTTACTATTTTACCATTTTCTCTGATATATCGAAATTTTTTTCTGCATCACATTTGTCAAATTATTATCCTGCTTTAAGACATTTAACTTGAAGCTGGCTTTATATTTCTTTTTTTTCATTACTTCCATGATTACTACCACACTTTACAAATATTACACTGATTACACTTATAGCGTTATTTGTTCAATAGTGAACAGAAATAGGCACAATGACAGTCTGACTTTTCTGCAGATCGTTTCATAAAATGACTCATCGACAGTCTCCCCACCCAAAAAATAGACAGCATTATTTTTACGTCTTAGCATTCTTATGGGGAGGTGAATCGCAGTGGTTCCATTCCTTGTTCATCTCTTTGGTCTCTGAATCATATTGTTTGATCCTAGATTCATCTATTATTAGCAAACGTCCTAAAGAGATAATCGTCGTTTAAATGTTTTTTTACAACACGTATAATTTTTGCATCTTTTTTTTATAATTATATATGATACTTACGAAGAATATTGGGAATATTGACCATTCAGACTATTGACCTAAAATTGACTATTAAAAATAATGACATTTAAATATAATTACATGGATGATTGATATAAATAAAGTTGAATGTTGTTTTCTAATAAATCAATTTTGTGGCGAAACTAAAAATAATGATTATGTATGAATCGGAAAATAAAAGTATTGTTTTGTTTCACAAAAAAAGGAACAATTTGCATTACACCATTAATTATATGTAAGCGCTTTAGCAAAAAATTGTGAAATAAAAAGGGCATTTATTGAAAATTATTATTATTATTATTATATATATATATATAATAAATATAAGGAGAAGTAACTATCTTCATATTTTGAAAGTCTGAGAGATCAAGATCTTACACCAAATGAAAAAAAAAGGAGAAGAATTATCTCTCTTTTCTGTTCCATCTGAATTACACAAAATGATGATCTGGAAATATGCGTCTCAGAAAATATCGATGAAAGTTATAAAAAAAAAATATTTCTATTTTATATGAGTGCCATAAAGCAGTCCTATAGGTATTCGAAAGTTACTTCTATTAAATTCGAGTCTACGTCTGGTAGATTTATAGGTTTCATTGTTAAAATTCTGATAATAAACTGCATTACATTGATTATAAAAATTTACTTACCATTTGGGAGCCATAGAGTGTTTTGCTGATATAAGAAATAAAATCTTTAAGGGTTATTTTTAATAGATTTAAATTTAAAAAATCTGTGTTCATTTTTTAGAGCACAACATTTTTTCAACGAAAAGTTTTTTGTAAAAAATATAGCGGTATTTTTAAGAATATAAGATAGCATTACAATTTTTTTCCACCATTTTGATTTTGTAAATACCAATTTTATTTCAAAAATAATTTTAATTGATAAATGAAAGCTTACATGTTGGCAGCAATAATTACATTATCCTAAATAATTATTGGATTTTTAGATTTCATAATTAATTTTAATATGAAATATGCTGATTTTAAAATGATTTAATTTTTTCATGACAAAGAAATGTTTCATAATCATCTCTAATTCAGGCACTTATTTAGTTACATAATTTATATATGATAGTATTAAATGTAAAATTACTAATAATAAATATCAGATAAACCAGCAAATGTGATTCATTAAATGAATACATGAATATATCTATTTAATTAAGTTTAATTGAAAATAAATTACTAGGTTGATTTTGACAATCCCACATTGCATTAAAATTGTAAAAATGTCTTTTTAACAATGTTTTATTTTATTCATAACATCGAAGTAATCTTTGTTTATTTTCAATATGGCATCATTTTGAAATTAATTTTGTTTAATTATGCAGGAAGAAACTTCCATATTATTTTTTTGTATTGAACCTTAAGACATTTTTTTGATTTCACAATTATAAGAAATACATTCACTTTTGAAAGGAAATGAATAAAATGTTAATATAATAAGATAAATGTGATTTATAAAATATAAAGAAAACACTAGAGACTAGTTTTGAAATATTAGTGTGGAAAATATTTTCTAAATAAGAAAGTTACATATCATCCAACAATATAAAATAAATTGATAGGTAGTGTACTTTGGAAAAAAGGAATAGCAAGAAATATTTGATTGTATGTTTTAATTGTTTCTGATAGTTTTCCTTTTCCAACTATTGAATATTTTTTAATTATGTTAAAGGAAAAAAATTATCTTTATTATTCCTCGAATAAATGATTTGTATTATTTTTGAACAATTTTTAAAATATCAGTAAAACATGTTGCATGAAGTGTGTATTTGTAGGGCTTCTCAACATTATTTAATAATATTAATATTAAAAAAAATTGCGATATATATTATTCATTACAAGTAATATTTTCTTTTGATCCTCAAATAGCAAGAAATAAGTAAACAGCACATATATTTATCTTCCTTGTGTTTATTTTATAAAATAAATATATTTAAATTTATGAACAATCCATTCAAAAAAATTTTGAAGAAAAAATACAAAAAGTTTGTAGAGATAAGGCAGTGCACTAAAACAAATAATTTCTATGAAATATTAAATGAAGTAACTATTATAAATAAAAATAACTCTATATTAATTTATAAATATAAAATTGTTAAAAACATGATTTTCCAAAACATTGTTTGAAAAATTTCGTTAAATTTTGTAACTATAGATTGAAAATATTTTTGTTGAAATAAACTGAAATCCTTTAATTATATAAATTAAGCATTAATTCAATCAATTGCTTAATTATAATTCATGTTTTACATTTCTAGATTTCTATTCTTTTCATGCTATAGTTCTACAAATAATCAATTGTAACTTATTGATTATTCAATTGTAACGTGAATATGATGATGTTTGCAGATAAAAAAATATACTTATATATATTTGATCAAGATAATGAATCATTGTTAAGATTCAAACTTTAGGCAAATTAAGCGTAAGGCATTAAAAATAATTTAATCTCGAAGCAATGGTCAACATGAGAATATAAAATTTTAAACAATACAAGTTACTTTATAAGTGTATTTTTCCTATTTATCCTAACAATATTTAAACAATAATAATATAAGTAAACATTTGAATGTTGAAGAATATATGGTATGTTATTTAAATATTTTATACATACTATAGCAAAACTGAAAACAGAACTGAACTCATTGTTAAAAAATAAGTTATATCTAGATAGAATAATCAGATTGAAATGAAAATTTAAAATATAAGTCAGATCTCACCAAAATCAATAAATTATTAAAAACTGAGATTTGGTATGAAACACTTCATTTATAAAAATACAAAATATATCAATAGGACGTTTGGCTGCCATTATTTCTAATGAATTCTACCTCTCGTCGTGGTATGGAGTGGTAGACGCTCTTAATGGTTCCTTAATAGAAATCATATCTTGCAGATTGAAATTCGACATATACATCTTCTTAATAATGTTGTAACGGGGAGTCTCAATAGAACGGCCTATAGCATCCCATAGGATTTTTTTGGTGACATGTCTAGCGAAGCTACTGGTCACAGCGTGATGTCTATAGCTGCGTGATGAACTCTTGAGTTGCAACGGTGTTAACAAGAGTGTTGAATTGTAGAAATAAAAGGATAGGGAAACGTTCACATTTAGAATGATTACCGGTCAAAGGACTCCTCTAACGTTCCTTTGAGCCGTCAAAGTGACTCTGATGAAAACCAATGGTGAATGGACATCGAATGAAATCTCACTCCATGCAATTACATTCTACTGTCTAGATCTGACGAGTTACAACAATTCGTACATCATGGCGTTGACCACGTTGCCTCCATACATAGGTGTAGCCAACATCACCGAGACGAAAGAGAGACTCAACACTTAGACTATACGCCTTTAAGTAGTCCGATGATGCAACAATGTTCAAAGAAATACAACTGTTCAAATTAATTTCGTTTTCTTCTTTAAAGATGTTCTAAGCTTTAAAGTAATAAATTAATCTCAAACACTTTAATTAAGCTAAAGATTACTCGCTTTAGGAGAAAATTTTAAATGGTTCTTAGTGGCATGTGTATGCTGACATTATTGGCGCCGACATGGCAGACATTTCAATAATTTGTATATGTAATGGAAACAAAACAATTTCTTGATTTGTATTTACGTAAATTGTTTCCTTCTGGGTGCCGCTGTTTTTTGACTCAATGAGTGTTTTTAATATGTTATAAAATTGTGCATACCTTTACTGACGCTTTTTTTACAATCGAAGAAATATAAATAAACAAATTCAACAAATTAACGTACTACCCTTTCTTTCAGACGCATAACAACTATCGTCTCACAAAACATTTCTCATGCTTAATATTATTATATGATGATAGGATAGGTCTCAAAATAAGATTTATTAAAGTATTTTAAAAATTATATTTCTTATCTTGAATATATTTCACGCATTATTGTCAGAATGTGGTATACTAAATATTTAAATCGAAAGTTTCAAAAGATAGACAGGTAAAATTGTGTGAATCAAAAATAAAAATTTAATGATTTCACAAATACAGGGTTGTCGAAATGAAATTTTCCCAAATCCGAGGGCTGCGCAAGGTGATGTATGAGTCAAAATGACATGAAAGTTGTATATCAAACTTTTCAGATATACACGCGATGTTTATCAGAGAATAAAAAAAAAATGTACAAGAAGTCCTCTATAAGGAGCGCTGAAGTACGTCAAAACTTTTTACAGATGTTATATGCGTCCTGTGTTTCGTCATAACCCTTTGTTCTCAAGAGATCTGATCCTTTAAGAATCCTCACATAACACCGTTTGTAACTGTAGCAACTTCACCACCTTTAGTACATGATTTTTATGCAGGAAAATGCACCTACTCATAATCATTACAGCGTTCAACAGGCGTTACGGTAAATTTCCACCTATGCACAGATGCTTGCATGTTGTTTTACAAACGCTTGACCTTTGCAGAAGATTTTGAACCATTTGGTGGTGCTGTGTAAATTATTGCAACTCTCCTGTAAGAAAATTAGATTGTGATTAGATGCTTGACCAACTAGGTGAGTCGGCAAAGTCAAAAAATAAAATAATTGTTTGAATACTTAGAGATATTCTTTTTACCATTCCTTACTAGCCTGACTTACTATCTCATGCTATTTCTGGTTATGGAGATACTTAAAAAAACATGCCCCTGGAGAATCACATTTGAGTCTTGACACATTTGAAAGTCTGTATATTTTGGCATTTTCACAGAATTCAATCAATGTTGAACTTACGGAATAACTTTCCACAACGGAGCACTGTTTCGAGATTCGAAAGTGTTGTGGAGAACGAAGTGAAGTATTTAATAAAATATAACATTTTGTCGCCATGAAATTGTGACTTTCAGTACAATTCTTTTTTTCACTATCGAACAATGCTTGAGCGACTGATTTGAAGTGTCTAACTTTCATGTCACTATGACCCATATAACTTCTTGCACAGCTCTCTGATTTGGCAAAGCCTGATCTGAATTCGACTATTAACTATTATATAGATGTAACAAAAATACTTTTATATTTTCTAGACATTACTGAATCGAAATAGATTTCAGTTAGATGTTGATATTTATGTAACGTCTATTTTTATTGTCCAGAGGGTCAGATATTCCATTTTAATGAATTAATATATTTTATTCATAATATTACAAGACTTTTTTTTTCATTCAATTACATGTGAACTATGGATCAAGTGATGTATTAAAATACTATTTTTATCTTTATATCTATCTTTCTAAATAAAGGAAAAACTTTCATATTATTTGGTAGTACACCTAATGAAAGTTTCAGCTCAATCTAATTACGAATTAATTGAGTTAACTCCAAAATTTCAGGAAAGAATATATATATATATATAAATTTTTTTTATTAAAACTAAAAACTACAGATCATTTGAAAAAAGAAAGCAATTCCTTAAAACAACCAATCGAATCAAATAAAAAATATTATCCTAAATTAAAAAATACAAGATACTTTAATGAGAAACGGACATAAGATTACAAAATAAAATTATTCATGAAAGTGTAGAAACTAAACCTCAATAAACCAATCATTAAAAATTACAAACTAGTTAAATACAAAGCTATATAAAACATATCAAACTTGAATAGAAAAGAAAATAATTAATGAAAATAAAAAAGGAGATAATGTGATGTAAATAGGTACTTTGGTAATGGGAAATGGGTTTATACAAGTTTTATGGACCCACACACACACAACTTCCACAACTTAAATATTTACATTATCAGTAACGATATAGACGAAGAATAAAAAAAAATTCCAGATACGAACAGAAATTCAGAATTATACATATATATATATATATATATATATATAAGGGAAGGTCGTGTAGTACCGGGCAGAGGCTAGTATCTGATAAATGTAGTTTCGAACATTTGGTGCAGGTGACAACACCTATCACGATTCTATCATATTAGGCGAAATAAGAAAGTTCAGATACCTTCATATTTAGTGGTTGCAGATGGCACATCATATAAATTTAGTTTTCTCAATAAAGTATTGAGTAAACGAAGTTAACTTCTGGTTGTGATAGCTGAAATTGAGTGGTGTTTTTTTTTTTTTTTTTTTTGTTATTTAATGTTTAAAACAACATTATTATCCTTTAAGTTATCCACCGTTAAACGCTATAAGCCTAATAATAAGTATGTCGTAACCCATGTTTTGTTCCATGTTGTTCGGGTTTCTATGGATGGGGATGTTGCAGGTTGCATCGGACATAGTTTAAGATTGACAAGAATTATGTTCTAGCAGAAGGTTTGTTTTTCAGAACAAAATGTGTAAACTACGTCAAGAATAAGATGAAAATAGTACAAGAAGGTGCAGAAAAAAAAATTAGAAATATTCTAACAGAAATTACATTGTAGCAGAATTAATTCCTATAAGGAAATGACAATTAAAGAAGTGAAGGGAGTATATTCTGTTTCCAAAAGCACCACTAGGACACAAATAAGAGGTTTTACTGAATACAATAATTAGAAATAAAACCATGTTTAGAAAATGTTAAGTATTCTCCAAGAACATTGAAGGGTGAGCAGGATATGTGCGATACAAACACATTAGGAATTTGGATAGCCATCTCATGCCCCGAAGTAAGTAGGAGTTTTAGATACTCGTCTATCAATATAGAGAAAAATTGAAAATAAAGCATTTTTTTTTCAATATAACAAAAGAAAAAGTAAACAAATACTTTATGATGATTTTCAGCAATGACACAATGTCAGAGAATTTTGAGAGATTAATATATAAACCAGCAGAGAGCAGCAGGTCATAGCAAGGAGCAAGTTGGGTTACTTAAGAAACTAACTGAGTAAAAGAAAAAGTGTAGCTTAAATAATAAAAATGAATTCGAACATCTTAATGACTTGCTAAAAAGAAAAGCAAAAATAGAATTAAAGAGGAGTCCAAGAGATCCATTGCAGCATTCGGGGTGAAAACATTACAGAAGATTGGATTCAAAACATGATTTGTAATGATTGGGCTCATGAAGATTGTACTGATCTTGAATGGAAGCAATCTATATTATAAATATGATATTTGTTTCACAAATGTAAAGCAAACACATAATACCTTGGTTTTTGAAACGAATTGTTATAGTTTAAATGACTGATAATCTTTTAAAGTTTTTCTCATTTATACCATTCTTTTATCATCTGTTAACTCTGTTTTTGCTTTTATAAATATCTCAAAATCTGAAATCTGATTTCAGAAATCTGAGATCAGAGAATTTCAGGTAGAATTAAATCTTGAAATCAAATTTAATTCTACCTAATAAAAAAAGTTGTTTGGGAAACTAAAAATAAACATTTTCTTGCACATTTTTACACAAATAAAATGTTAAAAATGTAATGTGTGCAAAAAGTAATTGAAATTTTTATCTTAGAAAAATGTGTTTTACAAGGTGTGTTTATCGAACTATAAAATATTATGTGGAATGAAATATGGTCCAACTGACATGTAAAAATATTTTATAATACAGGGGAACTTAGGTGTCCGATTCTACTTGACTTTTCCCTATGTACACACATAAAAAAGTATAATTTAATATTCCATACAAGTAATGTATATAAAATATGATATAAAAATATCAAAATCATACATGAACAATAAGTTTCGACACATAAGAAATAAGATATATTAATTGAGATAACATTTCAAAACTGTGATTCAAAATCGAATAATCTCACTTATCAAATACTTCATAATAAAGCTGGTAAATACTAATATACTTAATGAAAATAAACAAAATAAAATAATTGCAAAAATAAAATATTTCTATAATATTGAACTCAAAACTGTATGAAGAATAGCACACATTATACAGTGTTTAAACAAATGTTCATAATATTTTATTAAATTATGTAGAAATCTATTACTACATAAATTAAAAACAAAATGTTATGGATATAAATACATATTTTAATAATAATCATAATAAAGAATGTAATGCTGACATTTCTTAACAATAGATACAATTATTCATATATCATGAAAAAAAAATTGTGTACCAACAATGATTTTCCGATATAAGTAAACATTTAGAAACAATATTATAATAAATTCATAAGTAGCAAAAATTTAAAAATTACAAGCAGATTTTACAAAAAAAATATTTTTAAAAATTAATTTACATCTAATGCATAATAATTTTCTTAATAAAATAAACAAATTTCAATAAAAATACAGGCATCGCTATTTATGTTACATAATAGAATTCAAATACACATATATGCAGCTACAATATATAAACATAATTAATTTTACTCAAAATATTTAATAGTTTAAGCTATAAGTAAATAACGGCAGAAATATTAGAAATTATTGAAGCATTCTTAAAAAAATACATTATAATTATTTACACTCCTTAGAATGAACTAATTTCTAATTTGATTTAAAAATAACAAGAAATCAGCACTTTTATAAAATTCATAATTGTTTAAATCAGCCATCATATCCAGTTTATTCATAACTAAATACCCCCCTTGTATTATGTAGTTAAATATAAAATTTTCAAATAGTGGATATTTTAAATTACTATTCATGAAAGGTATTAAATATATATAATGCTAATACATACATACATACATACATTTATATATATATATAATAAAATGCCTTAAATTTTATCATCTAAAATGCATTCTTTAACTTAATAATGTTATTTCAAAAATTCCAAGATCTCTATCTGTATGAAGACTTATCATTTTTACTGAATATAGTATTCCCGTCTTTAGATGACCTTCGTACGTACATTATTTTATTACCTAAACTGGAAGATTAAGCATTGATGAAGCAACTGGCATCGATGGAGCATCGAATATTCAATATTCTAATCTATAAATCTATTATGGAACATTGAAGAAAAAGATAATGTACATAGGCAATTTTATTGGGTATACTTCTGAAACATTTTCGTTACACCAGTGTAAATCGATTAATCGAAAGGATAATTGTTTGGGTCATTAAGTTCATTATGACTAACGATTTCTTTCTAGAGGAAGGTGCGCAATTTTTGTTTCTCCAATCGGATCATATTCCTGGGTTACCACAAATTGATCACTTTGGGTAAACATATCTTCTTCATGGTTTAAAACAAAACAGACCACATTAATTAGAAGAAAAAAATCCATGATAAAAAAAAAACAATATTAAATTTATTCTTTTTTTGTCTGCTCTTATTAGAAAATATATTTGAAACTGTAAGAAATGTGCAAACATTTATATAGATGGTAAGTAATTTCACCGAGTTCTTAATTAATGTATAATTAATTCTCCAAATACTTAAAATACAAGAATCTGAATATTTATTTAAGCAAAAGGGCAATATGAAGTTAATGCTGCACTTTCTATATACTTATTTTAATGGTAAAAGTTTTACAATTGTTACATAGTTATCTCTACTATATAAGAAGGATTTTGATGACTATAAAAAATAGGAAATGTTGCGTATGAATTAACTTTTATTTTTATACAATATTTGGAATTAAATGATTTGAAAATACCAATATTCCACTGAATTTACGACTAAATTTATTTGCATCGAAGTTATAAGTAATCAAAAATGCAAATTGAAGATTGTTTTATAATTCTGGATAATAGTTCTTAAGCTTATTTATTTCGTAATTATTTCGAATATATTACTTAAAATTTCTATTTTTGTATTTATTTGTATTTTCCTTACGTATAATATTAAATACATAATAGTCGCCTTAGATATTAAAATGAATTACATAATATATTGACTGATTTTTAATTTAGGGTAGTCAATTTACCATCTGTTTAGAATTTTGCTTTTCCTTCAAGAGGACATAATTTTTTATCAAATCACTTGTTACGTTAGGATGTAATTTAACGTAAATAATTGCGCGCATATTTTCAAGAGACTATGGTCAGTAAAAAAACAACAAAAAATTCCTATTTATTTGAGAATTTAATCTGTCTGAATGACTTAAATGGCCAACATTCAATTATCCAAGTAATGATTTTTTGAAAATGACACAGAAATAAATTCTTTTAGACTGATTTTTCTCTCTAACTGTACTCGCATATCAATAATTTAATGATAAATTGAAATAGGTTCTGGATGTGTGGTAGATAAACCTATTGTATATACTAATATTCATTACATATTGAGCACTCAGATCAAACTTTATATGTAGAGGGGAACAGATAACAGAGGAATTTATTCAAAATATTGCATAGGGTTGATTTGATTGCTTATTAACCTCACACTTTTGAAGCAACGTTAAAGTTACTGGTGATGCACTTCTCAATTTTCAGCATCAAAAGTGATGACCTGAGTTAGCACTCCATTTCCAAACTTCCACACCTCCCCAAAGAGATAACTTGAAACTTCAAAAGATTTAACGGGCATCAGCTACTATATGGAGGAAAAATGCCAATCACGAGCTTACGACATCCTCCTTTTGGTTGGATTTCATCCAAATTTTGAAAGAAGCTCTCCTTCCACCTTTATTTCAGAAAAAAATTCAACTTTGTGGGAAAAAAGTCATGCATATCGATATATAGTATTAAATGGTATTTTAAGGCTTTGACAAAATCATTTTAAAAACAATCTCATGCAACTGTAGTGATATTCATTGCATTTTGGTATCCAGTATTCATTAATTGTTTCTATTGGACATTCATTGTAGTCTACCAAAGTGTATATAAAGTTTCTGTGAGATTTTCAAGTGTACAGACGTTACCAAGAGCTAAAAGAAATTCGGTGGTACAGGAAAAGATACAGTTAACTTTACATTACCCTATTTAAGAAAATATTTTTGTAATAGCATCCAACCTTCATGTCATCCCAAATTTATTTTAAATTAAACTTTAAATACATAATATTTCTCAGTAGCAAAAACAGACATATCTGCATTTAAATTTAGAAGCAACAAAATAATGACGAAAAGAAAATAAGAAAGTATAACTATTATAAGGAAAAAAAGTGGATAAAAATGACACATTTAAATGTTCGATCAATGTTTTTGCTATGACTATAAAGGGGTTTTTTTTTACATGTTTCTGAGAATTTTTGCACAGCCATTTACGATTCATTATTAACTCATGGAAAGAAAGTGCATTCCTTATACATTCGTTGGTTAGTCAGAACTGTATAATGAAACAATCTATAGTAGTTAAGTGTAAGAGATTGGATTAAGTTATTTCCTTACGGCTTGAAAACAAGGTTATTAATTTAGTTTTTGACATTTATTTTCCATCGAAATTGATAGCATTGACTCTTTAAGAATATTCTGAACCAAAAGAAAATCAATACTGCACCAGAATGGAAGAAAATCCTTATTTTCATGGGGTTTGTTTTTATTCTTGAAGAAATTCTATGTTTTCACTTTCAAAATTGGCACATTTACATGTTTCTGCTCAATTTGTGAAGGTTTAGGTTGTAATTAACTGAATATTTAGCTTTTATTCATGAAATGTTTTGCCAAAAAGATCAAAAATATTATAGTATTAAATTGGAAATAGTGCAGGTAGCAATTAATTATCTCTTTGCTTGGATTTTATAATATATTGTAGTTTATCTGTAAAAAGAAGGAAAATGAAAATCATGAAATTTGAATTTACTGAACTAATTTGCAAGCTGTTTTTCTTTTAACTATCCATACTTTCAGATTTTTTCCTAAGATTTTCATTTCAAAAACATAAATAGGATATTTTTAACATATCAGTATGCTATAAATCTGTTTTATGTTGCGTATTGATTTGCAGTATTTCCGTTTTCCAGAATCTTGACACATCTCAAAATAAAACAATCACTTGTTTTTTGTACTTGATATCCGAAAAGATATTAGAAAGAATAAAATTTTTGTATCGCTGCTTTTGAAATGATATTGAATATTTATTGTAATTTAAAAATATACATAAAACTATAAGTAAACTTGAACGAACATATATTTTACTACATTTGTTATGCTATGTGACACTAAATGATTAATGATTGTAAGATACTCCCAATTTTGAAAAACAATTTTATATTCAGATTTTGTAGAAGAAGCATTAATACTTGTCAGTAAACAAGAATGATGTCTTAGATATTCTAGTGTATGTAGGTATGTTCATTAAGCACTTTCTGACCCTGCAATAAATTTTACGAAACAATTAAACATATTATGGCTATTAATTTTTACAACGAGATTTTTTTCCTATTAACTTCTCGATAAATTACAAAAAAATCGAATAAGCTTCGTAAAAAACTAAATCAACTTCGAACCAAAAATATACAGAGAAACATTTTAATAAGGGAAACTGTTCAACCAAAATATCGCAAATCAATTCTATTACCAAGAAAATGATAGCAAAAGATATTTATAATATTCTCTACCTCCTTGTACATCTTCGAATTGTATAATTATTCAAATAAATCTATTAAAACAGATTGCAGTTGCTTTTAATTTCTAGAAATTGTATATCGCCTTTACTATAGATTTTTGTTTTACAGAATATTTTTGTCTATCTATTTTCGCTCAACACAAATGTCCATTAATTACAGCCAATACACCTAGGAATTTTAATTCATAATCTAATGACGAGATTGGAAGCCGTATTTGTGTAAGCTGGTAACACCAATCTCAAAATTCCCTCTGAGTTAAGGTATGGAATCTGAACCATGATATATTCAAGGCGAATCAATTAATCTGCCCAATTGGCCTTTTGTGCTTTAGTGAAATCAGAATGGAACTCTCTGTAGACCAATCGAATAAAAAAGGTCTTACAAATCATAATTATAAATAGCATACAAATATATGCTTTTTATTTTCTAAATAATATTTAAACTTTTTTTAATAATTGCAGTTTTATTAAATTTACTAATAGCTTCTTGAAATTTTTTTTGTAATTACTAACCTGCTATTGTAATTAGTGCATTTTAACCATTAGTGACAATTCTAAATTTAATGGAACATTTATGATAAATCCTTATGAGTAATAAAGATCAAATGAAATTTTAACTTTTAATTTTAAATCTACTCTTTATATAGAGATGTAATTTTAATATTAATTTCCTTGTCACAAAAATAAATTTTCTTAATAATCATTATTCTGATTTATATGTTTATTAATAATTAAATTATAATAATTTGTACACTTAATTGCATGATTATTTGGAACTTTATCTGCTTAACAAATAATATAGTCTATTTATAAATCTATAAATTTTTGTTTTAATATCCTGTATTTTAATCCCATCCTTTGTCTTAAAATTAATTACACTAATTTTTTTTATAAATGTAGTATTTATACCCACTAAATATTTCGACTGGGAAGCAATATTTAATAGAAATATGTTTGATAACATTATCGATCTTATAAAGAATATATACTTCTTTTAAAGAAATAATCACTATTTGAGAACATAATCTTGAAAGTTGTATATCTATATTCATAATATCTCTCAATATCCTGTACTTTATCCCTTTATTACATCACTAGTAATGACATGTTTATGTTCTTCGTTAATGAAACTCTTACATTCCGTACAGTTACATTTGATTTCATTCTTCATATAATTAATGTTATTAAAACACACATCTTCCTATTTTTTTATATTCAAGATCTTGGTAACCTATGGCACGCGGTACAATTCTCGATGGTGCTCTATACTACTCTACGAAGTTATCAGATAAAGAGAGAAATCGTCTTGTCCCTCCTCTCTACTTTGTCTTTCTCTCCGCCACATGTATTTTATTTCCTTCCACATGTATTTTATTAATTTTTTATGTTTGCGCTGATACACGAGTATCAAGTACGATTTTAAACCTAAGTAAAATTTAGTTCGATGCCCATCATAAGCTATAGGTTACTTTTAACTTTATGATACGTTCTTAGATTTATTGTGAAAACTTGTCTTTTATTTGTTTAGTTATCGCTACAATTAATACCTACATATATAATCAAATGACTAATAAAAAAGCTCAATGTTCGTAGTTTTCCATACTCTTGGATGAATGAATATTAATTCGTACTACGAAAGGATCGTGCTTTGTGTGTGTTATGTCGCGAAAGCGTCGTATGTCGCACGTCAAAAGTACAGAGACATTTTCAAACAAGCATAAACTAAAATTTAAAAATTCCGGTAAGAAAAGTGAAGTTATAAAAACAGATGTTAATGTATAGAAGAAAGAAGTTAAATTTTTAAATCAAACAATTGGAATTAATCTTAAAGCAACTGAATGTAGTTTTGTAATTACTCATTGTATAGCACCAAAAGCAGACCTATCACAGATGGTGAACATATAAAGGACACATTTTTAAAGAATTTTGAAATAGTGTTTAGCAATTTAATAAATTTACAAATAATATTATCCCAAATTTAAGAAACGGCTTCTGAGCGAACTAGTGAAATATGAATAACTTAAGCGGCAGAAAATGTAACAGGAAAACAGAATTTTAGTTTAAAGAAACCGATGCCTTTAGAGTTGCTCTTGAAAAGAACACCAATGTGAATGATGTTGCGCTTCTTGCAACAATTGCATAATATTTTGATATAAGTCGAGGTTATTCAGAATTATGCACAGCTTGATTTCAGCTTGAATTACAAATTTTACTAGTTTTAACATTAAACTTCCAGGCGTTTTACTTTTTTGTGAATAGCTGTACCTAATGTGATCTACTTAACCTTCCAAGCATGTTACTATTTTGTGTGAAGCTGTACCTAAGATCTAATTAAGCGTTGTTAGTGGTCGCATAAAGATTTCTGTTTTTTTTCACAAGATCTACGAAAAGGCGAGATGCTCCTATTCCTTCCCCTTTTTAAGAAGAGGGTCGTTAGCGGAATCTCCATAGGGAGGACATTTTTATTACTGAGGGTTGTGTCTTTGTCCCTTTAGGTAAACTGAAAGATTACTTATTCACAGTAGTTGAGTGTCCATAGGCGAATCTTTGTGTGAAGGGTCGTTCCGTCTTTTGAGGTTCAGATATCTACTTGAAAATTGTTCATCCTCTCCAATGAATCTCAGTAAAACTACAAACAAAGGATAAAAAAAAAAACGCTTGAAAAAATTGGTGTGTTAAATATCGAAAACTTTTGGTTTACTTCAAACGAAAGAATTTTTTTTCCAGTCATTTATTAAAAAAAAACTATTTTAATTTTTGTATCAAGATTTCAGTCAGGAAATAGCACCCTATATTCTTTGTGGAATATGAGATCAAGAAAACACAAGCACATTTGGATGTTTCAAGAAGATAATGCAAATTACATTTTCAATTTGTCCAGACTCATATAGTCGATCTCTAGGTTACCACGGCTGTGATTAGTGATATTGTAAGGTGACAAACTTTTGTTTCACAAAAAGAGTACGAAAGGCGTATCATTATATACAATAATTAGGTTTCTAAAATAAAAATTGAAGATTTTCCATTCAATTACACTTTGAATTTTAAATGACATAGACATTAATTTTCATACTTTCAACTGATATAAAGTTTAATTTTAAAAATTATTGAATTTTGTTAAATGAATTTTTTCGGTGCAAGTCTAAATATTTTCTTTTCATAGATCACTCACTTCAGAACCATAAAATCTAAATGATAATGCCCTATTTACAACAGCATTTGTACCAGAGCAACATAATGCACATTCAATCAGTATTTTTAAATTTTAATGGGAGATGTATGTTTCTCAAAAAAGGAAAAAAAAAGCTAAAATGTTTCTAACCGCATTCTATCTACGTTTAATTTTTCATCTTTCCGTTTCATTAGATTTTATATCCTTTAAAAACAGATTCACATTTCTCTTTAAGCAGAAAATAATCATCGAGAAATACATCTTTCAATTCAGTCGATACAAATTCGAATGTGCGAGAAACTTCGTGCCATTTAATTTTGTCAATTAAAACAATACAATTAAAACAATTTATTTCAGTTAAGTTGACAGACAGTACTCAATGTATTTATAATGAATTTTGTTAACAATTTTAATTTTATATTTTGGAAATTTATCCAAGTATATTTTAATATACTTACAATTTATCTAATAAATTGTAAGTATATTATTAAATAATAACAGGGTGAATTTATGATCATATATCGTTTTACACTGCGATACACACACACACACACACATATATATATATATATATATATATATAATTTTTGGGATGTTTTATACAAAAATGACGGCTGGTTGTGGAGAAAAAAGGAACATAAGCTTTCGTGTACCGTTTTCAAACTTTTTTTCATAAGTGTATGGTACTTTTCCAAATTTAAATAATATGAGTTATGCGTATCATACAAGTGCAAGATGCACTCAATTAATGATAAAGGAGTTTGAATTTAAAATTTTAAAATTCTTAACATTACCACCAATGTCATTTATTCTTGTTTTTAACAATCTCTGAATATATCAAATTATTACATTATTATGTTGACGCTTTATTTAATATTAGGTATAATATAGCAAACAAATTTTGAATTGAATTTTATAATAAATATTTCAAAACCTATTATAGATATGCTCTTTTTCTTTGAACTCTAACTTTTCAATATCTCAGCTTTACTCCCATATCAACATTTTATTGAATTCACCACGCTTTTCAGCATGTGTAGCCGATAAGGCAGAGTTTTTAACCGAATGGAAGAAGACTTAAGGAAAATATAAAAATTTGCTAGCTATAAAATGTATTAAAATTTGAATTTAATATTTTAATTATTCATAGTATTTATGGTAAATTATTTTTAACTGCGTGTGCGTGATACATTAATATTTTTTTATTATATAAAATTCCAAGTTTTAGTTGAGATTAACGAAAATTGCATGGATTTTAATTATCTGTACTTCATTGATTCCCTGACAGAAAATAAATGAAGAGACGATATTTTACTCAAATAGATATTTTTTTAAACATGAATCTTCGAATAATTAGTATCCAAAAGTATTTGGAGAATTTTAAAGTTGACATTTACCCATATAAACAAATATAAAAAGGAACACGCATGCTTTTAATTATTAATTATTCGAAGATTCAAGTTCAAAAATAGAAATTTGAGAGGAAATGCTCATTTATCTTCTTTTTGAATGAAACTGAATTTCAGCTGTTTAATTTTCGGATATATTTTGGTATCTTAACAATAAAAAACTAGTGATTATATGTAAACTGTCCTGAACACCTGGCTTTGCAATTATGAAACAAAAATAACGGATTTAAAAAAAGTTTTTTTTCTTTTGCTATTTTTATAAATATATAAGAATTTTTTTTCTAGGTAATGTAGTACAGAAACTTGATTATTATTCATTAGTAATAATTATAAAGTTTAAAATATTTCTAATTTTGAAAAGTTCCATTTTCGACACCTTATAATAAAAAAAACCATTATTTTATAAATTTAATGTAATAATTAAAATAAGATAAATGAATCGTTAAAATATATGTAATGTTTCTATTCATTCTTTGAATTTAAACAGATATTTTATAGATATTTATTTAGCAATATTATTAGAGACTTGCAGATATTTTATAAAAACTTAATTTCGTTTGATAATTTTAAAGAAAAAAAAATGTGAGTTAACCCTGAAAAGAAGACACGGATCAAGTAATCTGTTCAATTATATAATATAGCAAATTCTCCTCCCTCGCCACAATTTGATAAGACTTCAACTTAATAATAATCAAAATTAATATAATTTATTTTATTCTTTTTCAAATTGGCTTTTTGGTTCATTTAAGTAATTGTTTATAATATGAAAACTCTACATCATATAATGCATCTAATTCAAAAGCCACTCAGACATACAGCCACTTACTGATGTCCAGTACATTTATGAACGGAGATTGCTGAAATTCTATCCCCCCCTCCATTTTAAACGAATGTCTGAACACTAAGGACAAGATTGGGGTTACCAAATGAGCCCTATAATTTCGTGTCAACCTTCACTGTTGACAGAAAATTATATGGCAACCCTTCCCAATTATCTATCAAGATCTTAAACCTTTACAGAAGGGAAAGCGTTTCAGAAAATATACTTGTGAAACGAACTTGAAGTAATCATGTGAAGGCAAAAATATACGTCTTTACACTTTCGACGAGTTCACGTCCATATGGAATTATACGTTTGGTCTTTTTTTAAAGTATTCTCAAACCGGATGGGATTATTTGAGCATAACTTATAGAGAGTTAAATATGGCAGTAGTGGTGCTAATATCTCCATTCCATGCCTGTGCACTGAGTATCTATAACTGTTCATTAATCACAGACCCCAGCATGGAAGCATTCGTTCTTGTTTACGTTTGTTAGTGCGCATTTAAAATGCCTCTAGCAAATGAAAATGCCACTAACTATGAAATACAAGTACGCGCTATGTTTCGTTTTCTTCATAAAAAGCGTGAAATCTACCGAAATTTACCAGAGGTTTAATGAAATTTCTGGAGAAAACACTAAGAGCAAAGAAATTGTAGGAACATTAGTGATATCATTTGAAGATGGCCATACTAATGTTCATGGTGAGCTACGTAATGCGCAACTACTACCATTAATGAAAACTTAGTTCAGAAAGTTATAGCGAATGTTTGTGAAAGCAGACATTTTTCGATTTCTTCTTTATCTAATGAAATTCCTAAAGTTTCAAGGAGAGTTCCTTATGAAATTGAGGTGGAATGCTTCAATTATCAGAATTTGTGTTCATGAGTAGTATCGAAAATGATGAATAAGGTATATGAAAATCAATAGGAAAGCAGTATCTTGACTTTCCTTGAAGGATACAGAAAAACGGTGATGAGTTTCTAAGCGAAATTGTAATTGGCGAAAAAACATGGGTATCTCACGAGACACCAGAATAAAAAAAATTATCAATGGAATAGTGGCATTCAACATCACCGAAAAGCGTAAACTTCAAGAAAACGATTTAAACACGTAAATTCATGTGTGCTGTGTTTTGGGATAGGAATGAGCGGTTACAGAATTTTTTCCTCGGGTTGACTCAAAAAATTTCGAGAAATATTGTGAATCCTTACGTCGTTCTTGCAAATCAAAGGGGCGACATGTTCAGTAAGGGAATTGTTTTACTGTATGAAAATGCACGTTCACACGTGGCTCGTCAAACTTGAGATAACATCACATCAAATGATTGGGAATAACATGATCCCTCAAAGTATATTCTTGATCTAGTTTCGCTTGTTCACCGATTTTCAATCATTTGGAAAATCAATTATGAGGACAGCATTATGATGACTATGATGATTTCCCAATGGCGTATTGTAGTGGATAGTTCATCAAGCGGAAGATTTCTATGAGGATGAAATACAGAATCTGGTTGTACGATATAATGCATGCCTTAATAATGGAGGAAATTATTTTGAATACTATATTAATGCACATGTGTATGTGCGTTCTTATAAAAATTAAATTAGTACAAAAAAATCTGCACTTGGTTTTTTTTAATATCAAAACGGTACTTACTTGAAATAGACGCTAATATATATATTTTTTATATGTATATAATGGTATTTGATTTATTATATTTTTTAAAATTTAATTCATTATATACGAATTTTAAAATGAATTGAAAATCTTTTTGCATCTAATAGATAAAACATTTTTTTTTTAATTTAAATATGTTATATAATATGTAACTTGAGTTATTCGAACATATTTTAATTATATTTTTTTAAGAATCTACAACGCTATTATTATGTAAAAATGTAATGTGAGTATTTTGTAATGAATATCTTATGCAGCAATAATTTAAGCCTACTAGAAAACTAAATAATAAGGCTTAATAACATTCCTAGACACCTTAAAGTCGATTCTTTTTGCATATAATTTGGTTAGCAAGATGCTTAACATGTCCCGAAAAATAGCTCTCAGCCATTATAAAGTCTCATTAACAGCTTATAAAATTTAAAATAATCTGTCAAATGTGTTTCAGATGGTTAATCAGATTCTTATTGCGTTATATTGTACTCCCAAGTTTTAAGCTTTTAAATTAGTTTGTGCATAATAGAGCCAAGAAAATTTCAAATAGTTTAGGAAATCAAATTAACTATTCTTGTTCAAAGTTTAACTTATCAGGTTAAATGTCTGAAGTTGTATCTGCATTAATTATCCATATACTTACCACAAAATTAAACGGAATAAATTCCTTATAGTATGAGAGTTTGAAACAATATTTATACTTGACACATTGATGACATTTTAAAATATTTTATGTACTTAGTTATCCAAGGTCTTGCATTTATTTCTTAATGCAAGACATTTATTAAAATGAATAGGTAAAAAATAAGAAAAATATTGTAATAAAAAGTTATTCATGCGTTAAAATGCAAATGTATTTTGAACAGAAGCATTAACATCTGGAATTATATGCTAATTGTAAATAATTTGTGACACATAACTCTAAAAAATATATTGAGGAAAGAAATTTCTAACTTAATCACTCATCAAAAGGTGGCATTAATATTTTGAGGCTGTTTTGTATTAGATGAAATTAAGTATGATTGTTTTCTATATTTTCTTTGTAACTTTAGACAGAAGAGTTAAGAAAACTGACTCCTAATATATCTAAGTAATACTTATGGGAAAATAAAGAAATAGTACTCATAAATATTTATAAAAGGAATAAGATTTAAACCCATTCTAAAGAAAAATCCAAATTTACATGAATTTCCCAAATTTCCATGTTTATCCAAATTTAATAAGGTTTCCAAAGAACTATATTTTTCCACCGATTTTAAAAATTTTTTTTAAGGATATAAAAACATGCAATGAACATGAATATATGGTTTTAAGCAATATAGACATAATAACTGATACATATTTCTTTATTAATTATGGGCTCAGTTTCCAAAGAGGAGACTTTGTAGAAGAGGGAGATTAATTACATTCCACAATCACTGTTATATAAGAAGTAACAAAACCTGATTTATATATTTATTAATTGTAATAGTTATGATCAAAAACAAATTTTAAAATATTTTCGAATCAGCTTTGTGAGTTACCCCATTAACGTGTTCTTTATAGTTCCACTTCTTGCTTCTTTAAAATTATTTTACAATAAGTATAATAAATTTTGGGTGACTTGTAAAGTGCATTCATTTAGAAATATACAGAAAACTTTTACATATCTTTCAGTGAATTAAAAATTTATAATTAGACTTTTATAATCTATATCTTAAAAAATTATTTAAAAAATTGAATATGACGAACGTTTGAACTTAAATTTGAAATTGTGTCTAATTCATTAATTTGTTTTCCTATAAAATCTTTAATATTAACGAAGACATGTAATAAATATTTGAGTTTTGGGGAGTTTCTAGAAAATCCATGTCACATGAATAAAATTTCTACGCCACGTAGATGGCACGCAAAAGTCATATTTGCATTAAAAACAATATGCCGGGATATAGAAATATTTTGCATTTCATAGCTTTGAACAATGTAGGTAAAAGTAATGTCATATAAATTCTATAGAATAAGGAAGATTACATTCGGAAAGTGACATACTTTGAGATGGTTGTTTGTATACATGTCGCGTCATACTTCGTATAAGTAAGAGAGGCCCCTATCAACACGTAATGAAATTTAACCACAACAGGATCATAATCTACCAGTACTTCGGTGCATCATTTCGCAATATTTCTACTCGCGTTGGACGTGATCTAATGATTTTCAAACTATCAGGAGGGCTATACAGACTATGCATGATCTGAAAGTCCCGGTCCCTAACATACGAGGGGAAAGACATTTTATCCACGTGGCCTTGTGGGATCGTAAAGCCATATCACATACTTACAGTCAAGAACTTGGCTTATTTAAGGAGGACAAGGCTCCGCATGATCTGTGTGAAGATGTCTGCTACTGAATTAAAGTAAATCTTAAATACTTATCAACAAAATACTTTCCAATATTTTCTAGTGCTTTTTGCCTGAGTAAAGACAGTTGTTCAATTTCCTTTTTATAAAACTCCTTCGATTTTTCATAGAAAAACCTTTCTAAGTACGTTTTCAATTCTTCAAAATTGTTAAATGTTTTTACCTCTTAATGTATGCTGTAACAATCTGAATATATGACAATCAAAAGTTACGAGATCTGGTTAATAGTGTGGATTAGTTGAAAGCTCCAATTCTAGCTCCCTCATTTTTTCCCTGTATCATTCATACAGAATGAGGTCTCGTGTTATCGTATCGAAGGATCCGTTTTTGTTATTGACCAAAATATCGTTTTTTAATGAGTTCTTGTTTTATTTTCTCGAGTTTTTCACCATACACTATCACTGTTCGGGACTAACCAGTTTCAAGCAATCTATAGTGTATGATTCCAGAAAAAATTCCACCACACACAAACAAGGTTCTTCTTTGTTGTTAGAAATGGTCGAGGTATCGGAACAGATGCTTCTCCAGAAGAAAGCCATTTTTATCGAACATGATTATAGTATATAATCCGCTTCTCATCTCTAGTTACAATCCATCACGAAATCGAATCGGCTTCATACCCAGACGAAAGAGATGCGCAGGTGATTCGCCGTAGATCAAGAGTGGTCTCCGCCAATTCATGAGAAATCTAATTTCCTTGCCTGAACAATTCTCCTAAGCGACGAAGATAATTCTGAATTGTGGACCATAGACACTAATCTTCAGTAATATTTCCTCAATTGTTTTACGAGGATTTGCATCTTTCATTGACTTCAAGATATCACATCTAATCTTTTGTGTCATCTTTTTTGTGCAGCATCTTTGAGATTCCTATTATGATTTTTAAACTTTTTAAATCATCTATGACACTTGTTTAGTTTCAGAATATTACCGTAGTTATTGGTAATTTTTTTTCACTGTTTCGTATGCCTTCATTCAATAATCAATTAAAAATAGCATACAATGACGCAAGTATTCTACTTCTATTTTTGACCTTGACATATTTTCTTCTTAGTAGAAAAGAAAATTTTTAACCGAAAAATATAATTTACAACTTGAACTTAATAATAAAACTTTCAAGTTTGCGGGACCGTGTCTTGACACAAACTGACTGTGAATTAGATGATCAAAGAAATTTTTTATTACTTTTCGGTTACAATTTATTCGGGTTCTATTTACTGTGTAAATATTCGTATTTATTATAACATTTTAAAATAAACTGTAAGGATAAGTGCAACACTTCATAGATTGAAACTGGATATTTTTAGATTTAGAGCTGTTATTGCCGACATCGGTGGAAGCACTGGATGCTGAATTTGGCATACAGGGCTCCCTAATGTTTTGATTTAAATGTAATCCGGTCTTTCTTCTACTCCTTCTCCTCATTACATTATAAACGTACAATAAATAAGTAAAACACTTTAAGCATTCAAATAATTTTATTTACCATCATATTTATTCTTAGGGTACTTTTAATAATTTAATCATATACCCAAATTAGTTTTCTTATTTATTTGAGATTTATTTTGAATGAACTGAATTTGACATTCTAAATTCAGCGCTGAAACGGAATGAAATCTATTAATGTTAGAAGTCAAGTACTGTTTACAAACCTGTTGAGAATAATTTTCTAATATTGTTTACACATACAGAATTATTATTCATCACCCTAACTAAAATATAATAAAATATAGGATTTCAAGCGGAGAGACTGTAACTTAGTGTTAAAATGGAGTATAATGACTAAACGTTTATGGGAAGCATAGCAGGTGTGCGGATCGTGATAAAGAATATGTCCGTGTAGTTGTTCTAGAACTCGTAGTTTGGAAAGAACTCCCTTTTATCTTGAGCCGTATTGTGGGAAAAGTAAACAAAAAAACTTTTTTGTTTATTGCTTTTGCAAGAAAACGTGCCCTCTAATTTTGTTGTGGTATTGTGGAATATATAATGCATGTTTGTTTCCGATTTAAATGGAAACATTTATTTTGGATAATGTTCTGCCTCTTTTACAAATTTTATTTACATGCCGTACAAATTGGTTTTTTTATTGAATATTTTAATTACAGAACATAAGGAAATAAGACATTTTGTTTTCGTGTTTGAATAAAAATAATTGAGTTCATGTAGTTTTACATATTGCAAATAATGTTTCATAATTATTTAAATTTTTCTTATTATTTCTTGCTGATCTTAAATAATATTCCTGGGGTTTGTATAAATATGTATTTTAATTAAAATGTGGTTTTTGTATATACTCTTAAAATATTGTTCATTTAATGTATGTGGAATGATTGTCTGTTAAAATAACATTGTTGCAAAATTAAGGTACATTTTTTTAAAATTAAAAATAAATTGAAAATTTATTAAAATATTATATATCCACATACATTTACTTAAACACGGAATAAAATAATTTATGCTATGGCTCTTTTATTGAATATACAATTTACTTAAGAATGAAGATCATAGTAAAGAATTTTCACATTCAGATATTTATTTAGACTTTTCAGTTGTACTATTTAATGAAAGATATAAGTTCCTTGATACAAACTATAAAAAGTTTTTAATATAAAACAAATATATGTAACTTTGAGTTACCTTTTTACTTGGTTTTCATAATATGATATAAATATTTCATAATTTTTCCCTTATTAAATATTTATACTCATTACCATATATAAAAGCAAGTTCTATTTAATAATTAATGGATAAAAAGCGTGGAAACAAAATTGAAAATAAAAGGAAAAACAAAATTTAGCTACAATATATATTCATTTTCATTATGGTTACTGAATAATTTCCTTTTCAATTAGTTTTTATAATGAAAATGTATTAAAGGTATAGTAAGAAGATTATAAATGTTCACTTAAGCAAGTTATTATTGACATGCTAATTTTAGTGCATATGTTTTTTATGTAAGTGAAGCAATTTTAATTAATATAAAGTTGTTTTGTGATGTGATAAAATTAAAAAAAAAAAACACATATGGATAAATAATAATTTAATTATAAAATGAAGTATAATGTATTATTTTATTTTAATAAATATTTGATGCTAACTTTAAACCAAGAAAATCATTAAACGTTTAGTAATGCATCTAAGACATTTTAAATTCAAGAAATTAATTTACGCATTAAAAGACATTTTAAAAATAATAATCAGATTTTAAATTACATTTGAGCGTTCCTATATGATCAATAATTGTATAAAAATTTCCCTGAAATCAAATTAAAATAAATATAGCTACAACGTATAGGTTTAATTTTGAATTAATTATTGTACATTGTATTAGTTCGCTTAAATTATTTACTGTTTAATCAATTAATATACATTTTTTTCGTATTACTAAAACTTAGTATTTCGGAGAAAAGGACATCAAAATTTTCCACCCCCAAATATTTACGAAATATTTCTCTTCTTCTCCTGATTTATATGTTTTTATTTTAGCCTACTTTCAAATTTATCATTTTCTATTTCAACGGAAGGAAAAATACGAAGGTTATAGTACGAAGGTATTTTGTCTTAGAACATTTTGCTGAACTACGTCTGTGTTGTTTTTTATTTATTGTTTTCTTTTCCTTCTTTGACTGACAAAATTCTTTAAGATAATCAAATGATCAATAAAAATACAAGATTGATGGTCTAATTGAGCTGAGAAACAATGTACAAGAACTATAGCAATTTGCATTGTTTTATTAATGAAAGAAAAAAAAAAGTTCCAAACAACTTCTGCATCATTAACAGAGGTATTACACTTCTGAGATGAAATAGTAAAGTTTTAATGATTACTGGTAAAAAACCAGGACATATGCGTAAAATTTATTCTGCATATCAGTCTATTTTTTGTACGTAATTCTGTAAATTACAGCTATTACTCTTAGTATTTTTGTTTTCAACAAGACTAAGATTGAATTAATCCGAAGTATTTTAATGCCTTAATTATTACAGAAAATATTCGACTTAGGAAATTAATTTGCATTTATTATTCTTAAGATTTTACATAATCACAATACAGAATTACATATATTTCCAAGTGTTTCTTGACCTTCGAAAGACGTTAGTGAAGAATGCAACACCCATTGAATTCAAATCCACACACATCTAATCTATAAAATGATTTTAGTAAATGCGAATTATAGGAAATCTTAATTTTTTTAAAAATAAATAAAAAGCAAATGGGCTGTAGTCAACACAAATGATAATAAATCTTAGAAAAAATTTATTTTTTTTAGAAAATTAGCTATGCATTCACATTTTATTGTATTTAATTTTATTATGATTCGGAGACAGTCAGTAGCTACAAAAAAAAGAACTTATTAATTAAGCACATTTTGTAAGAATTAGAAACACACACGGTTTGTTGCATGTGAAATGGAGATGGATTTTCAAGTCCCATTGAGGTTTGGCTGAAAGTCAGGAGAATGATGTATCACCAAAATTAACGTTATGGTCATTTGAACATTAAGGCTCAGAGAAACCTATGGCGCCACCTGGTGGAACACTTCCGGGTTAGCATCTCGAAATCGGATGGAGATGGGGGGGAAAAGTGATTTACAAAGTTGTACAAAGTCATCGATTTTGTACGAAAAGACGTTTTGTAGACATTAATGGGAAGAGTAGAACGGTTAAAAATCGCATTTGCTTATTCATTATTTCAAAATCTGTGACGTGACAAAACGATTGGTGAAAGGGAAAAAAAACAATTTTCAACAATATACCTTTATTTGAGATTTTCAGACTTCTCATCATCAGCTGCAATGAACATATGGATCCTTGTTTAAATGTCACATTGCACACGTTGGGAGTAAAGAGCGTAATAGGTTGCCGTAAGCAGCCGTAATGCGTCGTTTAAGGTCCTGCAATATTTGTGGAAGGGTCGCATACACCTGCTGTTTCAGGTATCATACAGGGAAAAGTCCAGTTGAGTTAGATGTAGCGAACATGGAGGCCGCTCTTCGAAACCACCATACACAATTGTTTGGTTCCTAAATTCTTAGACATGGCACTGCTTCAGTGGAGATGTCTTGTAGAAGGCGTGCCCCAAGTTGAAAAACCATAGACCTCTACGATTAAACAACGGCATATTCTCCACAAAATAGGGTGTGTTTCGTTCTGTAGGAATTATAAATATCGTGCACCCGTTAACGTGCCATCTTTAAATAGTGGATTGATCAGCTTGTTATTGTAAATTGCAAAGCAAACGTCAAGAGCAAATTACATTTAATGTCGAACATTGGGAAAACTTCTAGGATTTTCCAAAGCCCAGTAATGCTTGATTTGTCTATTATACGTGCCATTCCGTGATTAGTATGTCTCATCCATCCACACTATATCTGCCATGATTGTTGGCTGGGTCTTTATCTGATGCATCAGATTTGCATTATGCATAGAGTATCTCGCCTTCCCCGTTCAGTCAAACATATTGAGTCGTTGGTCAGTATAGATGAGAGCCTAATTCGCTAAGGATTTTCCAAACCTGACTTTGGAGAGGCCACAGAGTTTACTG
>BMAW01070953.1:0-20322 GCA_019974015.1 Nephila pilipes | reverse complement strand
TATATATATATATATATATATATAATTATCAAAAGAATGTGAATGTGATTATAATTTATATACGTTGTAATAATAGCGTAGTAGACCACAGATTTCAGTCAGAATTAGAAACCTTAATAAATTCTTTGAAAACTGCATTATATGTAATTACCCAATTTTTCCAACACAATTATTAATAGATATTTATGTAAAGGATTAATTAATGGTTGTTTTACTTAAACTCTGTAAAATCGTCTTAAGATATTTAATAGAAATAAATTGATTTCTAGATAAACGTATTTAAAAAAATATTTTATATTCTAAAGTACTTACTTTTTCCTATTTATAGACGACGTTCATCAGCCCTGGCTACACGGCGGGTCTTTAATGGCCAAGGCTCGAACCCGCGACTGAACGAAAACCGCCGGCGACGAATCCGAAACCATGACTACTAGACTACCGCAGGCAGTAAAATCGTCGGACATTCTTGAATTATTGAGTATTTTGCCATAACTTAAATTCTTAAAATGTGAAGTTAGAATTATATTATTCTTCAATGTAGTTTTTTATTTATATGATATAGCTTTTGAATCAGCAGTATTGTTCAATTTAATTTATTGTGAATTATTTCCTTAACCTTCCAGCGGGCGCGCCCTTTACAACATCTTGAAAGGTCGCGCATATTTCTTAGATACGCTACTGAATTTTAGAATGTTAATGGTAAAGTTTGATTGTAATTAGTTAAGTATCAATAAGCACATTTTAATTAAATGATATTTATTTAAGAATAATAGAGAATAATGTAAAGATGAAACATATAAGAGTGATTTCTTTACAATCAGTTCATTCTCATAATTCTTCAAGGTTAACTCAATTTCCATAGTAAACACCATCAAAATAAAGCAAGCCCAAATTAGCTTCTATTTCTGCTCCATCCGTATATGTGGCATCGATTGAACTGAGTATTTCACTGAACAAATATTATACTTATTAGCCTTTTCAACAATGTTTTCGGTTTTATATTCATATATATATAAAGTGTGTTCCATAGTTCCACCGACAAATTTAGATATGATGTATCAAGAGGGTCAAAACATATCCATAGAACAAGGATCCCAAACCACGTGAGAGGACAGAAATTGCGAAAAACGCTTGCAGGTTTCAATGTCACGCTGGAACAATAGAAGTATAATGCAAATTTGAAAAAGATTTATATAATTAATTATTACAACAGTTGATAGAAGTACTACCTGCTGATGTCATTGCACCGTCTGCAACGACGTAAAAATGATTTACGGACCCTCTCGAAGATGTAAGGTACAATGTGATGCTTGCTGCAGCGACGGCATTCTCAGTATGTCATCTACCAGTGTATCCACAGTATATAAAAGAGAGATTTTAGGTGACCCCATCGGTAAAAGTCACGCGGATTGAGAACCGTTAAACCAGAAGACCTTCCTAGGCGTCCCGCTCGTGTAATATACTTTCTTGGTAAAGTTACATCGAAATGATTATGCACCTGGAAGGTAAAATGTGTAGGGGCACCCCCCTGCGCAAGCAGCATGACTTCCCCACTGTGGTTAGTAAACTTTCTTGCAATTCAGGGAGGTCCTGTAACAGAAAAATATAGTAGGTTACTCCTTTCAGGTATTCTGGTAGTAAGTACTACCCCATGAAATAGTTATCGATGAGCCCTGCCCACACGTTGTCAGAAAACCTCTGTTGAGATTTTCATGGTACATTGGCATGAAGATTATTTATCACCCATATGTCTGAATTATGTGTATTGACAATGCCTACATGTGTAAGGCTGACCTGGTTTATAAATACTTTAGAAAATTGAGAAATATAGCATATATTAACGTCGAAGATCCAAATCACGAACTGTTCTCGACGAAAATAATCATCTTCGGTTAGAAATTGTATCTTCTGGATGTGGAAAGGGTTTATCTTTGCAATATGCAAAACAACGCAGACCGCCGTGTACAAAGCATTAAGTTCAGCTGTAACTGCTAGTGAAGTTGTCGATGGAAAATTAGCAAGCCAGCTGCAACCATTTCTTCTATTTGAGGAATGCGTACGTTGCATGGAATCCCTGCATCTGGCCGTGCTGAGTGGAAAGTTCCCGTCTGCAGTAGTAATCGATAGATCTTGCTGAAGGTATTACGGTTCAGACAACGTTTCTTCGGATATTGCTGATGGTACATTCGCTGTGCTTAACATCCCAAACCATACATGTCTTATTTGGTACTGTTATTTATTACCAATTAAGTTATACACAGTTTCATATATCTGTAAAAAATGAAAAACAAAAACCGGAGAGTCAGAGACAGACATTCTAACAGTCCGCAATACGTGGATTCAGTGATCAAGAGAAATCAACCTTTCGTCACTTCTAGATTAAGAGCCCATATGCGTTTTTCTCGTTTTTCACCTTCTCATTGTGGTTTACAACCCTAAGTTCCACGGTTAGTTTTCATTCTCTTGATACCTTCCATTACTTCCATGAACAAGTATCGGTTGAATTTTGGAACATATCTATATAAAAACCTTCATCAGTCTACTTAACTCATTCAGGGGTGTTGGTATATTTTTATACAGCATATTTAGCACATTAAAAGTCTGAGTAAAGTACTTTTTTGTCCACACATTTATCTTCAAATGGTAGTTTATAGTTTTATTTACTTAAATTAGATAGCAGAACCATATAGAATAATTATTAAAATTATTGTTTTGAATCTAATGAAAGCTCCTAACAAGTGGATGTTTTATGCCTCACAGAAATTTTTCAGAAATGATTAGAAAATTTTAAATTCATGAGCTATCCAATCTTCATATTTGAAACTAAATGAAAATACTTCTAACTACTCAAAACAAAGCATGTAAAGTACTGGTTTTATACTCTAAATTATGTGGTATCATATATTTTTCCACCACCCGTATGGAGCACACAGGGGGTGGGGAGTCGTGAGCAACAGATGGTAGCACTGAAATTTTCAATTCAGACTGATATGTGACGGTTTGCTTTGTTTCAATGAAAAATATCAGTCTTAAAAATGTTTTTGAGTTCCTGTATGCCAAAAATCAGAATTATTCTCCTAAGAAAAGAAATTTGAAACATGAATAAAAATTTATCAACGTTGTGCATATTCACCGAAAAGAAAAGGGCAGGAGTAAAAAAGGGGTTTTTGAAAACCAAAACTATTGCAAAAAAAAAATAGAAAAACGTAAAGACGGAGGGACACCCTTTCAAGATATCTAAGACAGAACTGGCTGGAGGCAGCAGATTAAAGACTTGTCATCTTTGATAGACATGAGACTTTGATATATATGAGGCTTTTGGACTCCATTATCCTATAAATAATTCAGAGTAAGGAGGGCCGGCATTTTTTGTTTGTTTGTTTGACACGTCTGTTCATTACACGTGGGAGGGTATATACTGAGTACGTTCAATTACCGTGGACAGCTGGTTTTTGAATTTTTACAGTGACCATACAACGAACAGAATTTTAGTTTTATCTAGAGTTCATTGAATTCATGTTTTCGTTTAATTCTCATAACTTCTTCAGATTTCGTATAATGGTGTGCATAATTATTTCAGAAAAATTCACACGTTTCTTTTTTTTTTGAAGTAGCTTTATAATCTAGCTTTAATTAATTTCTTTTATATATATATATATATATATATATATATATATATAATAAATTTGTATATGTACTTCAACTAAATTTTGCTTATTAAATTTATAATATAGTTTTAGAGAACACATATCTATATATAATACTTGTACAAACTCACACACGCATATATATATATATATATATATATATATATATATATATATATATATAATACCTGTACAAACTTTTGCAAAAATGTAATGTTTTATTATATACTGCCTCTTAAAGGGTTAAGAGAGAATTCGGGAAAATTGAAACAATATTTTATATTTACCCAATGTTGATGTAGAGATAGCTTGCAACATTCCGTTGCTCCTATTTTGAGAACAAGCAAGATCTTTATCTAAAAAAAAGAACACATTTGTAGTTATTAGCAGTGGTTTGTCTTATTAGAATTAAGTTGAATTTTTGACCATATAGGCTACTCATGGATATCGCTGAAGTTTTAATAAGTCAAATCATATAAACATAAACAGGCCAAATTCTGCTGAACATTTAATGGATGCTTATAGTAACACCAAAGTTCAAAAAAAGTAGATCTCAATGCACTATAAATAATGAATGAAATAAATTTTGCAGTAACTTTGAAATGCAAGTAAGCGAAAAATGCTGTTTTTAATAATTTGATACGAATAATACTTTATTTAATTCTCCTTAAAAGAAATCAATAAATATATGTTGAATGTTAAATAAGTCCTCTGAATCACTTTCTGGAATGAAATTAGCTTGCTATGGCTTTAATCCCCTGAAAAATATCTTCATCTTTGCATTTCTTTTATCTGAATTGTAAATATCATTAAAAGCAACAACTTCGGAAAATTTATATTTATTGTACTTTTGATAGAAAATCGATAAAATGAAATGATTGATAAAAATTTACATTTTCAAAATGCGTTTTGATTAATTTAATCCTGTAGTATAAAAGATATTATTGCTTAAAATGCCAATGACATAGAGAGTGAAAATATATGTCTTGTGATTTTTTTTAAACATCAGTCTGAAAATATATATAGGATAAATCTACCAGTAAATGTAATATACCGAATTAAAAATTTATTAACGTTTTTTTAAGTAAAATTAAACAAAAGATGAAATCTTTCTTAAATATTATTCATTGTTTCATTCTTTATATTAACAATTTTAAACACAAATACAACTTTGAATTTAAATGGAAATTCTATGAAATAGGATATATTAAAAAGTAACTAATTTTCTTGCAAATATTTTTGGAATAATCTTATTTACTACGGATTAATTTTAAAAATTATCGAGCAATTATATTCATACAAATTAAAATAATGGATCAAATCAAAAGTTATGCACACAGATGTACAGGTATAACTATATATATAACACATCAATCAATAACTCCCGAGACTAACCCAGAGATGGCGCTCGTAGTAAACCAGTAATCAGGTCTTTCTAGAGTACTAACCTTTGCTTGAAACGTGTCAAAATTTTAAGTCGATCGGACCAGAAACTGCTGAGTTATCGAGGTTGGAGTAAAGTCGTTTTGTAGTTTGTTTAAAAAATGGAAAAAACCGAGTTTCTCGTGTTCTGATAAAACATTGTTTTTTAATGGGTAAAAACACCGTGCAAGCAAAACAATGGATTGAAAAATGTTACCCGGACTCTTGTCCATCAAAAGCAACGATTTATTGGTGGTTTGCCGAGTTTAAACGTGGTCGTACCGACACAAATGACGCGGAACGCTCGGGTAGACCTGTGGAAGCCGTTACACCGGAAAATGTGAGTGAAGTGACAAAAATTATAATGAAAGATCGTAAAGTGAAGCTCCGTGAGATTGCTGAGATGACACAGATATCATATGGAAGTGTATTTACTATCCTTCCTGAAAAATTGAGCATGAAAAAGGTTTTTTCCAAGCAAGTGGATGCCGCGATTGCTTTCGATGGAACGAAAACAGCAACGAGTCGATGATTCAGAAAGCTGTTTATCGCTATTTACTCGCATCAAAAAAGATTTCTTGCGAAAAAAAAAAAAAAAAAAAAAATGGGGGGTTGGGGAAAGATTTGGAAAAGCGTTGGAACGATTGTATCACCCTAAAAGGTGATTAACAAAAGGTGTTATGTTGATGAATAAAAAAAAATTTTGCAAAAAAAATGTTGTTTTCAATGTTAGTCTCGGGAGTTATTGATTGATGTGTTATATATATATATATATATATATTCTAAATAATTACCCCAATATCAGCAGTTATTTACGGAGCATTAAATTTTTAAAAAAATCTCCTTATTATTTTGTTAATGGTGATATAAAAGTGGGACTGTGCTCCAGTTAGTGTTCCACTTAAATTTGTATTGTAAAATTTTGAATAGTGCTGCATATTAAATAGGAGGCAGGTATCAAACCCCATTACCGAGGCGTGAATGTTAGGAGATTTCAAAAAATTGATTAAATGTTGGCCTCATCCCTATAAAAAGACTTAATTTGAAAGGTCATCTTATGTATTTCAGATTACCATGAATGAAAACTAAATTATCCTTTATTTTGTCACAGTTTCTTCGAAAAAATGGCAGATATCGTAAAGAAGATATGCATTTCATCGTAAAGCAGATTTTTTTTTAATATTTAATTTGAACGTCAGTAAAGCGATTTGGTGCACAGTTGAAAAATTCTAAATAACGAACCCAGAACTATGAATTTGTACATTTAAATATTCTTACTATTAAAATAAAATAAAATAATTTTCGTTATTTTGATCATTTTGAAGTTCTGAACCCCATTGAAATAAAAAAAAGTTATCTATAATTATTCAGGTGTGATATCTTTTAATATAGAAGTCCCCTTAAATGAACTGCGTATTAACATTTTCACTATAAGTTTTAATAGCTTACAAAGTAAACAAAAAAAGTGATATTCGAGAGAAAAGAGAAAACACCAAACAACTTCCTTATTATAGTTCTTGCGGCCGTTCTAATTGAAATCTCTAACAGGACTGAATCATCAACAATAGAAGATTAAAAAATCTGTGTAGTTGCCATAGTTACACTACGGAAGTGTTCCGCAGGATTCCCGCTTCTTTAGAGAGAATACTTAAAACGAAAAGGTATTCACACAAATTTATTGTTTCGAAAGTTACAGCTGCCAAGAAACATGAAATTCAATCCAGCCGATAACTTGTTTGACTTAATAATTTGCTAATCATATTAGTTTATTTAAATTAATTAGATTCTTGCATTTTTATTAGAACATATTTATTAAGGTAATTAGATGTAGATACGATTTTCACTTCTTATTCTTTTAAAATTGATAAATATACAGAAAATTCAAAGAAATGAAAATGACACATCTCAAATGTCTTATACGATGTATCTGATAAAGAGACTCATACGCATCTCTTTTTACAGTTTCGTATCTCTTTTATTTTAAATATGAACGCGAAAAGTTTTTGAATTAGATTTAAAAAAATGTTACATATATTTTGTGTGATGGGTGGATGGAGTGTAATAAGATCTTATTCTAGTTAGATATTTTTTTGAGAGCTAACTTCTTTTTTTCATCTCTAACAACAATTAAATGTTTTACCGAATTAGATACTGATAAATAAATATGCATGCCTTCAATTTGCGGATCACAGAGAAGGAAATAAGAATGCTGAAAAATGAAATTAAAATTGCTGGAAAATGAAAAGCAAAATATTTTTAACTTAAATGATATTAGTGAAAGCGTATGATATAAATTTGAAATGGTTTTTTTTATTTTATTATAATCTGATTTAGGAGTATTCATGCACATTAGAAACTAGATTTTAACAAAAAATCTGCAAGAGTTGAATGTATTTTGATGTTATTTGTATTAAATGAGTTATTTAGTTTAAAATTATATGAACTAAAAATTTGATTCTATTTGTAAATAGATAAATTAGAAAAAAGTAATATTGTACTTATTAGTTCTTCCATGTTTAGAAAGTAGATCATAAACATAATAATTGAATAGACAAGTTAATTATGCACTAATTTTGAAAACCTAGCACTTTTTTTTAACTTCTACACGTCTTTTTGTTCTATATAACTGAAGTAATCAACCACTCTGTGGCACCTGCATAATAAATGAAAGCCAAATAAATATTCACGAATGTGTTCTGCTCCTGTCATGCGTATGGGCACCTCCTAAGCCTAGAATCTTATCATTGGAACACTTGATGTGTTAACAATTCCATCCAGAAGTCGAGAAAAAAAGAATATAAATGAATCGATAACTTTTTTATCTTATAGCATGCGTTCATTTAACAACATATTCACTGACTCAAATATGAACAAACACTCACTCATTTACTTAATGAGCGAACATGAAAGCAATGAAATTACACTGACACATTATGTGAACCAAAATGCATTATATAAAGCTGATGATAAAACGCTTTTTTTAAAAAAAGATTGTTGTCTCTACCATTGCTTTCGAAAGGTACTTTTTACACTATGGTGCATAATTAGTGTCTTAGAGCTATCATATTTATGGAAACGAAGTTTTCCTTTTGTGATTGATAATTATACTTAGTATATAAAAAATAATACAAAAGTTCCTTAATAGTTCACTTTAATCACTGCTTCGCATTAAAGTAAATAATAAGATAACCATCAAAAATAGTTTAAGAATGTACCTATTACAACTTAACAACTCAATTGAAAAGTCCCCGGCCTACCATAGTAAAACACATTTTTTTGGCAAAATTAGTTTTTTTTTTTATTCAACATAATTCTCTTCAAGGGTGATACACTGATTATAGCGACCCTCCAACTTTTCGATACCATTTTTGTAGTACGATTTGTCCTTTGCTTCAAAATAGGCCTCAGTTTCGGCGATCATCTCTTCATTCGACGAAAATTTCTTCAAAGCGAGCATTCTTTTGAGATCTGAGAACAGGAAATAGTCGCTGGGGGCCAGATCTGGAGAATACGGTGGATGAGGAAGCAATTCGAAGCCCAATTCATGGATTTTTGCCATCGTTTTCACTAACTTGTGACACGGTGCATTGTCTTGGTGAAGCAGCACTTTCTTTTTCTTCAAATGCTGCCGTTTTTCGGCGATTTCGTCCTTCAAACGGTCCAATAACGCTATGTAATAGTCGCTGTTGATGGTCCTTCCTTTTTCAAGGTAGTTAATGAAAATTATTCCATGCGCATCCCAAAATACAGACGCCATAACCTTGCCAGCCGACTGTTGAGTTTTCCCACGCTTTGGAGCGGGTTCATCGTGTGCAGTCCACTCGGATGACTGTCGATTGGACTTCGGAGTGAAGTGATGGAGCCATGTTTCATCCATTGTCACATATCGACGCAAAAACTCGGGTTTTTTACGCTTGATCATCTTCAAACACTGCTCCGAATCATCAACTGGTCGTTGTTTTTGGTCAAAAGTGTGCTCGCGCGGCACCCACTTTGCACAGAGCTTTGTCATACCCAAATATTCGTGAATGATATGATGTACACGTTCAGTTGATATCTTTAGAGTGTCTGCTATTTCATTCAATTTCAATTTACGGTCATTCAAAATCATTTTGTGGATTTTTTTAATGTTTTCGTCGGTAACAACCTCTTTAGGGCATCCACCGTCTTCGGTGCTCATTTCACCACGTCTAAACTTAGCATACCAATCTTGATGGTTGATTTTCCCGGGGCAGTGTCCGGAAACTCGGTATCAAGCCAAGTTTTTGCTTCAACTGTATTTTTTCCCTTCAAAAAGCAATATTTTATCAACCACGCTAAATTCCTTTTTATCCATTTTTTTCACAATAACAAAAGTTGCTTCACTCAAAATGCTATAATTCACAAACTAATGATCCGACAGCTGTCAAATTTATACACGCATCTTTTGAGGGTTAGGGCTAACTAAAAAACATATAGATTTAATTCTAGTAGCGTCATCTATATGTCAGGCCGGAAACTTTTCAATTCATTAAATATGTTTTAGTTACTAAAAATAGTAAACTGTCTTCATTTTCTTGATTGGATTTCAACAGCAAAAAATGCTTAAGAATCATTTAAAAATACAAATGCCCAAGAGTGTTGTAAAATTTGAGAATTCGTGTAAATTATTAAGAGGAATTAGCTGCAATAAAGGAATGTTATTCCTTTTTTAAATTTCAAGCTAAACTGTTGTTACAGGAGCGTGATATGATAAATAGAAAATGCAGTGCTTGCTTCTCCATTTTGGAGATAAATATACGAGTTTAATTGGATTCAGTAGAATTTATAAGGATATGTAGTCATACAATTACAAAGTTATGCATTAACGAATGATTCAAAGTTATTTTCTATAACCTTTTGAAAAATTTATAAACATTTTATAAGGTATAAAATATAAACAAATCGAAATATTTCCAATGTATATACAACTGAATAATTACATCGTAACATTAAAATGAGAGTCCTTTGAATATTTCTAAATTTCAAATATTATTTATACATGAAAGTAACAGGTCTGAAATTAATAATGGTTTTTAAATTTTACAATTTTAATGATATAAAATAACTATTCATAAAAGTTTTTGAAGTCGATGTAAAAAGAAAAATAAATAAAAAATACAAACTTTTTAAAACATTTTGTATTCCTTACATATTGTTTAATTATTTTTAACTCTTATCTTTAAATAAATCATTTCCTAATACCATAAAAATGTCGTATACTAAAATAACGAAAATAACAAAAAATATTTCATTCTTCTCATTCGATAATTTTTAAAAAGCTTAAAATCCCTTCAAATTGATTAAAATGAATATCCATTTAATAAAAACACAACATAAAAACAGTTTATTTTCACCAATGCTTTTCAAAGGGAAAAAAATCACTTTTATTTATAAAGTACTGTCACCGGTAATAGCAAGTCTTGGCTTGCGAAACAATAATTATTAAAGAGAAAATATTAATTTCTATACAACTCTAATTAACCTTCTAATTGAAAATAATCATTCTTTCTGAGATATCCTCTTACTATCCCAGAATACTAAATAATTCAATTTATTCCACTTCACATCTCTGTTGGAAATTAAACTTGAAAATTGGGTCTTTTGATGATTGGATTTCATTCCAAGAATAAGCTCGTTTTGCTTAAAAATTATTCTTCTTATCCGAAAAGTAAGTATTCAACATCATTCTTTTAATAATGAAAATAGAAGCCTCACAAAATATTTTTGATAAAAAAAAGTAATATTCTAAAAAACCCAGAATTTTATATTAAGAGACGGAATAAAAGTTCATGTGAATAAACTTTAAGTAAATAACTTTGATTTTTACAGAATTTCACGTAAGTAAACCGTAAATAGTTAAAAGGTCTCAGGCGTGTTAATCGTCAATTTTTTTTATTTTTGAAATATATATATATTATGTTATTTGTAATTTTATGCTGATATCAACTATTTGAAGATATTTAAAAAACGTTTTTCAAACAACTGTACTGTATGCTTTCATAAATTTAGCATTTAAATGGACATGGCATAAACACGTATTTTTGAATTTAACATGTGTTTCAGTTTATTTATCTGAATGAGCCTTATAATTTTTTAAACAGTAGGATGAATTAGTAGGAAGCTTGTGCAAGTTAAATTCCCATACTCAAATAAACGTCTATAATTTTTTTAATCTCGAAATTTCGCCCAAAATCGATTGATTCTGGTCTCCAAATATAAGAGACTGAAATTAGGCCAAATTGTAAGAATTAAATAGTAAGTATTTAGTGATCATCAATTACAATGATAAACGTCAGATACTTACTATTACTGTAGAGAAATCTGGCATAAAAATATTTTGAAATGTAGTCCTTTCTCTGGAAGGTGATGGTAAACTTTGAATCTGAACACTGAAAAAAAGGAATGTGGAATCATTTTTAAAGCTCTCGGAGCAAAACTAATGATTAAAAAAATAAGGAAGCAGAGCGTTCGGATCAAATAGAAAGAAATTATATAAACTTCTGGACCCTTTTTATTCACAAGTTTTAAAACTTAACTCTATAATTAAATTTTAAAAATTTAATGTATATTCCGCCTTTTTAAGTTTTTTTCACTTGCTCGCATTGCATTTCAAATACTGTTATACTTAGACGAACAATCAATCTTTTAGACGACATATGGGTGAATTTAATAGAGGTTGTTTCATTGGAAAGATAGAAGAAGGTCGAAGTGTGACAAATGAGGCTGTGGAACGTGGGATCGCTCACATTATCGTTAAAAGACATTGGAGAGAATTTAAACTACGGGAACCGCCGTCTGTGACTCATTAAAATTTTTCCGATAGCAACTGTGGCTATGAACTACCGGTATATTGTACTACAGGCCAAAAGGAACAGGAAATAGTCAGGGCGAAAATTCGCTAGAGACACGATACAGACGACTGGATGATCGATATTATATTTTACTGGGGTCTGGAGGCTGCACAGTAGTGGTCTCTTAAATCGACGACCTGTATGGTGTCTATCTTTAAGGGGTGTTCTGTGGACCTAGGAAAACCAGAACAGTAGAAGATTATGAATGGCGTCGAGTACTCTTTACGGAGGAGAGCAGGTTTAGTCTGAGTAGCGATTCTGGATACATATACTTCTGGAGACAGCAGATAATCTGCAATAAACCCTCCAACTTTCTTCCGCAGTTCTTTCAACAATGCACCAGCTCTTCACATAAGTCGAACAACTTTGGAAATGCTGTTGAATATTGAACTTATTGATTTCCCTACAAGGTTTCGGATATTAATCCCATTAAGTATGTATGGGACTTTCTAGGGAGCCACTTGGCAGTATGTAACTTCCCACCAATAACGACTCCAGAGCTACAATTAGCGGTATAAGACGAATGGGTTGAAATGCCTTATCAACGCATTGACAACCTTATACTCAGCATGGCCAGATGATGTGAAACCTCCATAGCAGTCGGGGAGGTCATGTTCCTTTCTATACGCCTGCTGTTGGCGGGAATTACACAACTCCGCCGTTGAATACAGATTATGACAGCATAAGTATAATAGCTGGATAGTATAAGTATAGCGCTTTTCGCTTTGTTTGTATTTTTATATCAGCGAAATTTTACTTTAAACGTCATAAATCACATGGTATAGAAGGAGGGACTTCAAGGGAATCTAAGTGCAGGTCTAAAGCATGGTAGGGATCATCCCTACAAGTCTGTACCGGGGAAGAATGCTGACTCTGCAGATTTTAAGAGCGCATGATTGCATAAATTAAAAAAGAGAAAAGGAATCGTATCAAGAAATAAGAATGAACACTATCTTTTAAGGGGGAGAATGGGAAAATTTAGGAAATTAAGTTATAATATTGAGAGAAATTAATAAGAATTACTTTAAATCATTACAAATGTCTCCCTCCGCAAGACGCGGATGTGCGTTGGGCCCTAACACATAACCTTTATCTTACAGGGGTATCTGAGTAAAGAATCAAAATTAAATTTTAAGTTAAGGCTGTTTTCGGCTAATGTTAAAGAATGGGGCTCAAAGTTCGAACACATTTTCAGGTAGAAGAAATGCTTCAATGCTAATATAAATTACTATCGATTTAACAAATATCATTATTTATTAATCAGAGTTCTTAGAATTTTGACTATTTAAAATGGAGAAAAATAATGGAGAAATAATGGAAAAATAATGGTAAATAATGGAGAAAGCTTTATGATTCACAGAAGTGTACGCGAAGCTTACGAACTAACCACTTATAAACTCTCCGGTTTAGGAATATTTTGAGCGTGTTCATAAAAATTTATTTGTGTGCAATGATAAAATCGTGTTATTGAAAAGATGTTTAAAAATAAGTTTTGATTCAGTGAAGTGAAAGAAGACGAGAAAGAATCTGAATTAAAATAATATTGAACTTTTCAGAAATCAATTAAAAGTTGCTTAAACTTTCTTTAACCTTTAAAAAATATAAAAAAATGAGCAAATAAATATTTCGTGAAGTATAAAATGTGAAATTTTAATTTAGTCACTAAGATAAACTGAATTAATTTGTTTACTCCAATGAAAGTCATTTTTTTTATTTCACTTAAATTCTTTTATTTATTTATTATTATTTTTCAAATTGAATTAAGCATCTCACAAAATTTATGTTTTAGAGAGCTGAAAAAATTATCAATAAAATACTATTACTTAAGCTGAATTCCAAATAATTTACATTGAATACAATACATAGTATTCACATTTCAATTTATATTGTAATGTGTTGTAGAATCATGAGATGAAATATCTAAGTGCTCAATAATATTCATTGCATTCGTATGAAAGAAACAAAACAAAAAAATATTGTTTCAATCAACTGTGATTTTTTTTGAGAATATTGGCATATAAAGAAGAATGAAAAACAAATAAGAAAATAATGGTAGCAAAAAACTGGAAATAAATTTCAGTCTTTCGATTACAATGTTATTTGAACTTGTAAGTAAGCAACTATCGTAAATACACATTATATTTGTAATAAGTACTATTTCTGTCATAAATGTAATTATAAGTATACATTATATTTTTAAAGTTTTATTTAATATGTATATTATCAAAAAATTTTATAGATCAATTAATATTTTTGCATTTCAACTCATCTTTTCATAATCTCTTCAAAATTTTTAAATATTTTCCATAAAGAAAACTGAAATGAATCCTGTGGAAATGCGCTTTCCACATTCATTACAAATATAGCCATTTCGAAGCCCAATCATCACAGAAAAGTAAAATATACCTATGATCCTTATTTTTTTTGTCTACTGCAACACTTATTATATTTTGTTTTTCTTTATCGCCTCAAAAACTTACCTTTTTTAGGTAAATACAAGACATCCTTATATTCCTTTTATTTCCTTTGGATTTTGTTGTCTTTGATGAATACGGGTGACGCACCTCCTGGATACCCCAGCTATTCTACTCTATTGTTAACCCTCCTTCTTATCAATCAATTTTTACCTATTTCTCCTTTTTCAAATCTTTAGATCACAATTACATCTTATTTGGCGCAGCACAGCCACATATGACTCTTGCGTCATTAAGTACTAACATTACATCGCATCCCATTGTTTTTGTTTTTCTATTGCATCATAGAGTCTTACATTTATAATTTCAGACAAAGTTTTACAATTATAGATTTATTGCAAATGATTACAGTAACGAACACTGCATATGACCATAAATGATTCATTCCGTGACCGGGGGGCGGGAAACTTCATATAACTTATTTTTATGTAACTGGTGTACAAAGCAAATCCCTTAAAATTTTAATTAAATTAATCGATAGTTAATGTGTGTAATATATTAATCAGTGTAGAACTTCACTCTTTATAATCAGTAACATTCGCTTTTCTTATTATTATTGAAAATTAAAATCAGATAATTTCAATTTCCTAACCAAATCCTCGAATAACTGTTTAACATAAGAAGCGCTAGAGTTTGAAGGAAATACATTTTACACTTATTAGCTCAGATTTATAATTAATTCAAAGAATATCAATTGCAGTTGAATTTAACAGAATAGCTATGTAACATAAAACAGATTGCCATAAGAAAATTGAACTTTTTTTTTGATTTATTAGAGGGTTTCCCCCTTCCCCAATCATAATATAATTAAACACAAGTATGTTTCATTTAAATTAGAAAATAAAATTAACAAAAAGGTTCTGATTCCTTTGGAGCATTTGAAAGATTGAAAATTAGTTTCCTAAAAATGCAAATGATTTCTTAAATTCGAAAAAGCAAAGAGACATAATTTTCAATTGTAGAAGTCTTTTAAATATCACGATTTGTCTGAAACGCGATGGAGAAAATAAAACTGTTTTGATTCTCGTGGTTTTTTTTCCCTTCATCTAACTTTTCGGGTTACATTTTGATAATATTTGGTTTAAGAACCTCGCCTTGTGTATAAACGAGTCTTATGTAAACCAACATGTTGCAGGAGATTGAATGTTAGTAATATAAGAAAACGTATGTTATTGGTGTAGGAAAGTTGCGTGATCATCAGAAAGCTGATATTTTTCATAGACTCTGTTTATAAATATTAATCTCGACTTAGATCCAGTTTTGTTGTTACTGAGATAAATTTAAAATTTCAGTTACTACCTTAGATTACGGTCACGAGATAATAACTTATCGACATTCATAGTAATTGTTGTCATTCATATAATACGAAAGAAACTACCTTGATTTTGCTTAACTAACTCTTTCTTGGATGAGCATTCATTGAGTTCCGATGACTCAGATCCCAACTAACGATGCAGAAGGTGTCACAAATGCGTCCATCGTTACCCACCCTGGATTCGGATCCGGAATTGGAATAACAATTCTACCGATTCAATTTTTCCGACAGTCCTAGCAAAAGTAAGTAACATGAAGGAAGGCTTTTGTAACTACAAAAAAATAAGTCTATTGGTTGTAAATTTTAGAGAAAATAAGTATATATTTTGTTGAAAATATTTCCCTCCTTATTCATTATATGCTCACATAATTACTGGTCGTTGTAGCCGAAAGGTCAAGGCATTTATTTCATCTAGGTATGGGTTCGAGTCCTCATTCCGTTAAAAACCGACATTTAGGGGATTTGATGTACGTTACATTTGTACATGCTCCAAGTAGTCATGTTGGCGTGGAGTAGAAGTATGGAAAGTAGAATTTCAGATCACAAGTGTGCTCCTGGTCATTTGAAACGCGTCAAAAATTGTGAGGCGTGTCGCCAATATTTATCATGTTGTTTTAAGTGCGAAGTTAATAACATTATGTTTTTATAACAGGGGTTCCAGTAGCATTATGTATAGGAGTCCCATTTCAAAAAGAAATATTTGAAAGAGTCACTAGTTTAATGTTGTCATATGGATATTGTAAAATTTCCCCACATTACGTTGCATTTACTTTTATATGCATCTGGTATCAAAATATTTTTATTTATTCATAATTGGTACAGTTCTTATGAAAAACACTTCGAGAATATTTAAACTTTATTGTAATATAATATCAGTCACTTTTGTTTCTAATTGCTTCCTCTACATCAGATGGCTCTCTCAAAGGCATCTTTTGAGCATTAAGGGAAAAGAGAATTGGTTGACAAGAAAAAGAGTCGAACGTGTAGCTTTAAAAAATCATGGAGCCTGACAGTGGGGCATTGTATCCTATTCATTTTATACTGATTTCTTAAATTTTTTATATGCGTCCGATAACAAATAATTTATTTTTATGCAGTAATCCATAGAATATTAGTATAATTATTCATAAGTAACACGTACAGTTCTTATGGAATTCTGTTCGAGAATATATAACCTTATTAGAAAATAATGTCAGTCACTTTTTTTTATTTGCCCTTCTCAAAGAAATCTTCCGAGACGCTCTTCAGTCAATAATTGCTGGTAAAATATATTTAAAATAAAATTTGGAATTAGGACTTTTCCAAATTCCTCGTTTCGCTGTATGGTCAATATTAAAGAGTCTTTTTACACTAAATATAAAGATAACGCCCTTTATGCTGAGTAATGTGAACAAGAAATGGATCTACTCAACATTCAAAAAAAAGACGGTCAATATCCAACTATTTTGGTTTGAATCGCTAGGATTGTTACACGCTACTCTATTGTAAAGTTATTAGTAAAAAAATCGTCAAGGGTGAGGAAACCCGTATACTTTTGCAGCGTTCTGCTTGCAGCATGTTCGAGGAAAAAAAGAATTTTGTATACTTAGAGATTCAATCAAAGGGTCTTGTGTTCAATCAACATTTGATTACATATTACTAAATCGCTCTGAATAATAAAATAAAAATATAATGAAAAATTTCTACAAAAGGATATTTATGAAATAATGATTGTAATTGCAATTTAATGAAAAAAAAAATAATACTTTAACTAAAAGAATAATTTCTGAAGCCAGATAAACAAGTAGTTGGAATTTGAATTCAGAAAGCTATATCTTTAAAATAAAATCTTTATTACAAAATGTATTACATTTTATAGATATGTAATTAATATACGTTAATTGCACAAAATCAAAAATATTCCGCTATTTCACAATCAATCATTACTTTCAATCAATCAAAATTGTTCTCAAAGAAATATTTTTTAAAAAAGAATGAAATATTTTGCTTAAAAACAAATACGTTTCACACTCATGTACTTCCTAGAGTTCTTATAGAAGTATGTTGCGCATTTATAAAATTAAATGAATTGTTAAATTAATTTTGAACAAAGTATATTATTTATCAATTAATAGTTAAATTACAGAAGAAAAAAAACTTTGTTAGAAACTTCATTTCTCAAAAGATTAACAAAAATAATTTAGTAAAAAAATATAACATAGGAAAAAATTATTTTTTTAATACAATGCCATGTTGTTGTTTTGAAGCCTGATTAAAACCAGGATGTTTACGAGGTCTGTTTTTATTAGGAATATTTTTAAGAGGCACTCTGAGAGATAAAAATAAAACAGAATCGAATAAAAAGTTCTGCAAAAATAGAAACGTAACTATTCAACAGTCAAAAAGTAACTAAGACGAGCAATATCCAACAAATTTGGTTGAATCGCTATGGTTGCTACCCTATAGTAAAGCAATCGTCAGCTAAAAGGGACCCCCCTCTTTGGTTTTATAGTTTGAAAGTATCCTATTACAACCTTTTCCGTATGCCAAAAGCTCCAAACTTAATTGCCCCTGTAGGAGAGAGACAGGATTGACTCAAGAGACAGTTCACGCGATAGTGATTCTTCACTTAGCGGCGTTTTTTGCTTGCACCTCTGTGTGGAGCGAGGGAATAAAACGATTTTTGAATATCAGGGTTTAGTCAAGGATCATGTGTTAACTACACCTGATTACATACTAATCATACTGAATATAATGAGGATAGATAATAATTTTAAAAAAATCAAGTAAAACATAATGATGTTTATGGATTAATGATTGTATCTGTACAAATTCTTAAAACAGTAATTGTAGCAGGGCGAATCGGGATAATAAGCATGAAGTTGAACTTTTGGTTGGTTCCCCTGTCTTCCGACCTGCGAAAAAAACGGGGGCTTTCACTTATTCTCTGAACTCGAATCCTTTTTATTATTGTTATTATTATTTGTTGGTTGATAATGCTAGGATCAGTTCTACGGGTTTTCGTTGTATTCTCTGCTGTGCTCCTGATCAGCTGTTTGTGAATCTTCGAGACGCTTCTTTTTTTATCAATTTAGTAGTTAAACCAGCTTTTTGGCTTTCAAAAGGAAGAAATAGAAATTAGCCCGGTACGGATTTGGACATTACGAATATTTTGAAAAAGTTGTTACTTTTGCGTCTTGTTCTTTCCTCTTTTGATCAGATTTTAGACAATACTTTATATTTTTAACTCATGATTTTTTTTATTGTTTTCTTTCTTCTTCTTCTTCGTTGCTTCACATCTATATCTAATCAGGTACGTGTACAATTTCCTTCATCGAAATCCAATGAGATTTAGTCCTGTGACATTAAATCAGCTTCAATAGCAGTGATGGTTTCATGTCTCTCTTTCACTGTTTAAATACTGCTATTTTTTGTTTCTAATCGTCTAATACCCAGAGATCGAATGAGCTGTCAGCCGGCGTTATTTCCTGTCGAATCGTGGGTTCGAGTCCTGATGTCACTCAAGACCAGCCTTGATAACGGAGATGATGCATACATAATTTATTGAATTGAAATTTTCCATTGGCTTGGTGTAGAAGTTTGAGAGAGAGCTACTAGCTCAAGGTGCTCTCCGTCTCATGCAAGGTTTAAATTGTAGGTCCGTCACTCAAAGCTTCCCCGCGCCCAGTCTCACTGATCCTGAGATCCTAACAATGCCAGCCAAACAAATGCCACCAACTAACTGATCAACTCTCCTTGACTGACCCAACAACACCCGATCATCTCCTGCAAACCAAAAACCAAACAAAAACTGATTCTGGCCTTCTCAAACCCAAAACAAAAACTCTCCCTGCCAACTGAACTGATAGAACTACTATTAAAACACTAAATTAGGGGAATCATAGTAATAAGAAGTAGAAGAATAGAAATAGTATTATTATTTACTATCTAATAATTATTCAGAATTAGTAAATAGAATAAATAGTAGAACAAGAACAATAAATAATAAGCAAAGTTAAATAAATTTGGGAGAATAACAAGGGTAAAGGGAGAATAATGGGACAAGACAGAAGTAATACGTAACAATAAATGGTGTAGTAAAATCAACAAGAAAGTAAAAGTCAGTAAAAGAACTAGACCACTGCTGTGCTTCTCCGAAAGTAAATAGAATAAACTGGGGTTTTAATAATAATAAGAATAAATTAATTTAAATAATTGGAACAAAGAATAAATAATAATAATAAGTGCTGAAGGCACATGGTGGTATGGGAGGTGCGTTAGGGGATCTGAACTGCTATAGAAGTCCAACTAATAATAATGACTGACTAACTAATCAGTAATAAGAATCAGGGGAATGTGGCTGAAGTATAACCAACTAATCAATAAATAAATTTGTAGGAAGAAGGCGATAATGAAGTTATGGGAGAATAGAGAACCCCCTCATCAACCTCACCATCTTTTTCCTGTCCCGCCTCCAACTGTCTGTTCTGTCTAATCTTTCTCTCCTTCCGAACCCAGTTCCCGTTCAAGCATCCGGGTCCATCCTGAACCCGAACCCTGTCTATCCTCCCCACGTTCACCCAACGAACTTAAACCTGGAACCCAGTGCCCAG
>BMAW01070942.1:0-16125 GCA_019974015.1 Nephila pilipes | reverse complement strand
TGGTATGCTTCGTTCCAGTTCCGTATTGTAAGCATGGTTAGCTAAAAGTTTGAAGTAGACTTCCGGATGTTGTTCAAGACAGATAGTCACACAAATCTTAAATAGTCACCTCCGTCATTAGCAAGTGTGACAGTGGCATCTGGCGTTTCAATTCGTCTGACCGTGTTTTATAAGTTACATGTCGAGGTAGGGCGGCCATGTAAAAGTCTGAATATATTCGTAGAGATGTATTGAGCTATTCAGTTTGATCCGGATGAGCATTATCGTACTTTGAAACTCCGTTCAGGTTAGACTATTTAGGAAAAGTTCCATGGATGGCCGAAGAATATCAGCATAACGCTGGCAGGTTCAAATTAGACTGGACCGGCTATATTGACAACGAACCCACATACCATTATCTCTGTTGCGGGCAGTGTGACGAACAACTTCAAATGGTTGGAAATGTATCGTTTGGGCGTATATGGTAATCATCTGTCCTCAAAAGGAACCGGTCTTCATCGCTTAACATTACGTTGTGACAATATGTGGCCATCTACGAGATTTCATATTCACACTCTGACGGTATTTACTGCAATACCAGAACAATGTTCCGGTGTTGATGGAAAAACAAGGTGCCCTAAAATGACTAAAATATCGAATAGTTTTACATCATTTTGTTAACTAAACGAATTATATATATATATATATACATACATTTCATATCTCTGGTTACATTATATAGTGCGTTACATTTTCTTCAGCAGTAGCCAAATCATTTAGATGACAGTCAACACTTTAAAATGCTTCTTATCATTATATTTTTATAAATGTTGTATTTAAAAATGCTAAACTTTTAAAACAACATAAAGTTTTAATTTTTCTGTTTTCTGCTTCAATAATGCTAAGTATGAAATAATGATTTAGATCATCAGTTTTTGTTTTTAATAATTTTCAAAACTAGATTCAATTTTTGCAGGATTCCTCCTCATTTGTCTGATAGAATAACATCGTGCAACTAAGCATTAAGCATATGATTGAGAAACTGTTCTGAAATCAACAAAAATTGCTTGTAGATATTAAATTTGTCAAAGAGATGAATTTTATAAAATTGAGGAAATAATTTGAAAATTTTTAAAATTTTATGATTGCTTGCAGAAAATGGCGTTTTATCTTGAAATTACATTTTATGTGTTATGTACAGTTAATATAAACTTTTTAAGTACCTAATTTTAAGAAAATTCTCAAGTTATTGTGTTTCTTTAAATAATGAATTTATGTAAGGATGTTAGCTTAGGAATATTATAAAATCATACAATTAAGTTTAGCCTCAAATAACCGAAACAAGTCAGTTAAATAAAAAGTCAAATTAACCCATCTTACAAATTTAATTTCAAAATACCTTGCAAATGAGCAGAAGTATCAATATCTCCCTCTACCAAAACCTGCTTCCTTTTTTTCCTGGGTATCAATGCTGCTAAATCATAACGACTTTTTCACTCCAGGTGCTTTTGGCGAGAGTTGGCGAGATTTTTATTTTATTCGCTGATTACACCCGTTTGGCTGAGAAAGTTAATGTAGCGTGTCGCGTAGGATAATTTATCAGCGTCAAATACACACGAAAAGTAATAGAATGCGTGCTATACTTACGGAGAAAATGCAATAGAGAATGCATACACTTAAATGGTGTAAGAAGTTAGAAGGTCCATAAATAATGTTGCATTCTAAATTTGTTGCATGAAGTTTCAGATAATGCATAAAATATATGGCAGCTTTTAATCTGCATATTTTATGAAGACTTTTTTATATTTTTTTTTTATTACCGCGTTTATTTTGCTACGAATATCATGACGTTTTTTCACAGTTTTGTTTTTTAAAGAAATGGTTTTTTTTTATAGTAATATACTACTTTCAGATTTGTCTCCTTGCGTGAGAAAGATTTAATTCCATATTTATTTGTATTTAAAGTTAGGAAAATGGTATTCCAAATATTTCAGTCTCCCTTTTCTTATTACAAAACCATGGACTAATATATGCTGCGTAAAAATATTAATTAAAAGTGTTTTTGCTGAGATATTTTTATAGAAGTATTTGACAATGAAATTACATAAAAATGTTGCTCAAGTAAATTGATTTTATTGCAAAAAAAAGAAAAAAAAAATACAAAAATACAAGGATAAAAATAAAAGCCGAGATATAATACAAATGATGTAAGTGAACAAAATATTAAATTTTTAAGTGTTTTTTATTAACTCGATAATTATTTTTTTAGAAAATTATTCGAAATAAGAAAAAATTAAACCAAGGTCCAAACATAAATAAGATTCTTAAATAATGCATAATATACATGAAAGATTTTTTTGGATTTATTTCAAGAATTATTTTTATTGAGACGGTGTTAACTTCCCTCGAACAGCATGATGGTCTTAATTAGTAGATACTTAAGAATGACTTTTTTACAAAAATTTAACATTATCATGTTGGCGATACAAGCATTACAAAAGAAGTTTAACTCAAAACTTGCTTGTATTTAAAGCTAAACAAGTAATATATATAAAAAAAATTAAGTCAATTGTTATTTAGGTCAACACAGAAAAATTTTAAGGTGAAAATGCAGTTTAGCCCAACCACTTAGCGCGATTTCAAAAATCGCCAAATTTGGCGACATGAATTATTTGGCGATATTTCGCCAAAATTTAGCTGCCCTGTTTCGCTTCGCGGACTTAGCGTTCAGCCAAAAAATATCACCAAGTTTGGCAATTTTTGAAATTACACCAAGTGGTTGGGCTAACTGCATTTTCACCAATTAAATTTAATTAAATGAACTAATATTTGAAAGAACTGTATTAAAATCAAATGTCATCCACTACAAGTTAAAGAAAATGTATTTGAACTTGAGTGGATAAATAAAAAGTATTTTATTAACGATTGAAAATTTGAATAAGATATATATAGGGAGAGTGTGAGCTAATAGTAGGAATTTAAAAAAGTTACAAAAATCTCTCTTTATCGTCGAATTTTTCAATCCCTAATTACGAAAAATATATCATAATATATATGTTACAAACATTTGTTTAAATGGATTATAGGCTTTTCATAATTGTGTATAATTAAATTAAATACTTAAACATAAAATAATAAATATTTTTGTTTTTAATGTTATCCAAGGTTTTTCTGAAAAAATAATGATTTTAATGAAACGAAGTAAAAGAAAGGAAGGAAAATAATTGCAGATTTATATACTAATGGTAGCAACCATTAATGGTAGGCACAAATCATTCTTATTTCATTCATATATATATATATATATATATATATATGTGTGTGTGTGTGTAATGATTTGGCTTAAGAATAATATAGTTTCTTAAGTTATTCCCATGGTTTAAATGAAAGTAGATTCAATTCTTGTTCCATTATACCATTCCTAATTTTTCTTTAAATTATGCAATCACGCGCTCTTAAACTCAACTAAATCAGCTGTTCCCACGATCGCAGACCTTTATGAATAATTTCTACTAAACTCTGTATTTATAACAGAAGTCCTTTAAAAATCCTTTCAACTATTACCACCTGATTACCACGTGATCTGTTGGAGATTAATATCCACCAAACCAAAATATAGGGAGAGCAGTTAATTTAAATTACACATTTATTTTAGGACTCCACGTGCCAAACACACATTAACATTAAACAAATATTTACATTATTTACAACTACAGAAGGCTTCCACATAGCCTATATTACAATTTAACCCGCTTTTTGCGGTCAGGAGAAATAACCCGCCTTACGCGGTCAAGATCCAAAGGCATTCTGGTCAAAAATTACCCATGAACCCGTGCGCTCTCACTCACACGAGACAAAGGTGCCTCCTGGCGGGATCCGAGTAATTTATTTCCAACATGATCTAAGGAAATCTCTCCATATAAATTCGAGGTCAGATAAGTTAATCTCTCCTTCTTTGTAACTAAGACGGTGTAATTACGTCTCTGACATTTTCCTCTTTTAACACCCCCCCCATATATATATATATATATATATATATATATAGGCATCAGCCTCTTCCATTGACGCTACTTCCATCGTTGATTCAGAAGCGAATGTAGATTCTTATGCGGTTTTGTGTTTCATCTGAGGTCTCATTTCCTCAAAAAAATGATGAAACTTACTTTTGGAGCACCCCTCGTAATAATTTATTTACTCTCAAAAGTTTAAGATAATAATTATGTAACTACGTTCTTTCTAAGAGTATCTAAATGTTTTCATGTACACAGAAGATGAAATGAATTTTCTATAGTAATTTTTTGAAAATCTTAGATATGATTGAATAAAATTTTCAAACTATTTTAATTTTTTAACTCTCAAATACATTTCTGTATTTTCCTTTTTTCTTTATTCCATAATACAAGCGGTCTACGATAAGCTGTATAAATCTGTCGGGGCCCAAAGTCCTCCCAATGGCGCGGTGTGGAAGTTCAGAGAAGGTGGAGCCAGCTCAGGTATCGTCCTCGTCACTTGACTGTGGTTCAAACTTACGAGATCCGTCGCCAATAGCCCTCGTGTTGCTTCTAGAGTGACGTTAATAAAACTAAACTACGATAAGCTGTACTCAAGTCTAGGCTTGCACCAAAAATATTTCCAAAATTATAATATTATTTTTTAAGAAAATTCTCACATGATTATTATTACATTTCGAAGGATATTTTTTTCTGGAAATAATCACCAATTAGTTTTTTAGTACAGAAAAATTTAAATAAATAATCAAAATATATAAGATCCAAGATTAAATATATTTCATATGTAACAAAATCATTATGTTATTAATATTGGAGCCTTTCAGCTTAGTTTAAATCCCAAAAGGAACATTTCTATAAAACAAAAAGCATTAATTTTATGAATAAAAAGCAAGTAATAAAAACAAAAATCCGTTCAAAAGTATTTAATACTGTTAAAACTATTAAAAATATATAGTTAATATTTTACTTCGAAATTAAAACTAATAGTTATTCATAATTTTAAGCACCTTTCAAAAGTCCCAAGTGTATATTATCTGACAAAACTATTGCAACAATTGAATAAAAACTAGATAGATTGAAACAACTATTTTTTGTAGCTATATATAATAATTGGTAGCACATTGTTTTCAAAGAATGTATTTTATTCGTTTAAATGTCATTATACATATATTGGCTGTAAATATTTTATTCCTTTAGCTTTGTGTATCTCATTAATTTACATTTTTCATTATTACTTTTTATGTATAAAGTTGATTAAAAATAAAGAGAGAATATTTAAATTAATACATACAGCTGTATGTTTTAAAAAAAATAAGTATCTTAACATCTAAAGTTTCTTAAAAGCTTCCTAATCGGATTAATTAGCCATCCCTCATAAGAATCTAATCATCCAGAATTATTATATTACAATGATTTTTAGAGACATTAATTAGAAATTAATGCTTTCAAAATCCCATTTTGAATGATACTCTAAATAATACAAATTTATTTAATTAAATATTGCACGCACCGTTTCTGAAATAAATCTTCAATTACTTATAATTCTTTACACTTGCATTATTGTACGATTTAAGAATGGAGAACTTTTTGTATGAATTAATACAAATCTAAATTGACAAGTGGAGTTTAGGTGATGGTTCACTAAATTATGAACGATAACAAGAACCGTTGTTCTAGCTGAATGAAGACATCTGCATTGCTATTTTCCTTTCATTATTTTTTTACACAACATCGTAACATTCAGTTTTTTTTAACCAGCTGCTTCATTATTTATTTAGTCTGGTATTAACTAAGCCTTTGTAATTCTTCCAAAGATTTCTTGCTGTATTTTAGATACAAGCGACTTCACTTTAATCAAAATTAGAAGAAAAAGCATTTGCGAATAAAGATTATACATAAGTAAACAAAATGATACAGTTATCTCGTCTATGATTCTATTTAAATAAAATTGTCAAAAGTACAATTTTTTATTCTTAACCAAACTCATTAGCATTAAAATTTTTTAACAGATGTATTTTTTGGGTGGATCTTAAATTAGCGTACTTCTTGGCGGTTGGGAAAAATTCAAAAAGGCGATAAAATACCAATTTGGTAACCCATCCAAAAAAGACGTAAAAAATCTTGTTTTTGTGTTAACCCTACTATGAAAGGGGATCTCGTTTCTATTCTGACGATTGATTTATTCGATTTCTATATATTTTAATTTTATTTCTTATTTATATTATACTATATATATTTGAATTTTAACTCTTATTTATATTATATTATACTATACATATTTGAATTTTAATTCTCAATTATATAATATTATACTATTTATCTTTGATTTATTTTAATTGTTATTAATATTATACTATTTATATTTGATTGAATTTAATTCTTATTAATTTTTATTTTATTATTAATTATTATTTTTATTATATTATACTATTTATATTTGATTGAATTTAATTCTTATTAATTTTTATTTTATTATTAATTATTATTTTTGTTATATTATACTATTTATATTTGATTTATTCTAATTCTATATTATCTATATATTATATTTTTTATTAATATTATATTATTTATTAGTTATACTACTTAATTATATTATTTTTTAATTTATTTAGTTATATTACTTAATTATTTTACTTTTTAATTTATTATTTATTACTAATTTAATTAATGCCGAAGAAAGCATTGTGAATGATGATACGTTATCTTTCGGTCATAATTACACCGTATTTTCTTACCTTTTTTCAACATTTCGTAGTTATGTTATATATAAGTATATTTATTGAAAAAAATCTTATATTTATTTTATACAGTCTTAAGTATATTTATCTAAGTTTTATTGTTTTAAGTAAAATTAAGATCTACCCTATTTCTTATTTTAATGTTTGCCACAAAACGCTGATTTAATACGTTTTTTTTGTCTATCGGATAAAATTTCGCCGTTTCTTTAACATTTCTACCGATTCGGCTCATGTTTTTCTAATATATTTCACAGTTAACATGTTATTTGTCCAACGGTCAAAACGCCATCACACTCTAAGAATACGGAGAATAAGTATCACACTCTAAGAATACGGAAAAATATAAAGTAATATTCCTGCTAGCATTTATTTAAAAAAATTTCATCAAACTTCTATTTCAATAATTTTTTTAAAATTCTAACTACTCTGAAGAGCCTCAAAAATTGGTGAAATAATCCATAAATTTCTACAATGTGAAAAATTTTTATAGGAAAATTAAGCAACATAGTTTCTATTAAAACAATAATGAAATAATTTTTAAATGAAACGAATTACTTACTTTATTGGATATGCTTTGATTTGTTGTGAAAAAAGATATTTAAGTTTCTTCCAAGACTGCCACAGTGAAAAAACGCATAAGAATACACGACACTACACGAATTTAAAGCGGGAATTGTTATGGGAACACCCACCGGGTTTGAGGGATAGCTTGGTTCTCGACCAATCACATAAAAACACGTGAGGTCAAAAGGACGTTACAATACAAGTGTCAACGTCCAGTCAAAAAGAAGGTAAAAGTGCTTACTGTTTTCAAAATATTTTTCTTGATCCAAGTTCTTTGGAGTGATAAATAATAAAAGTATAAAATTGATCAATTTTTTAAACTTAAATAATATGGAATATATTTCTCCTTCAAAATGGTATTAAATTCAGAACAATTTCAGGGTATTTTCTCTGTTCATTTTTAAAATTATTTTATATCATACAAGTAATATTTCGTTTTCATGTCTAAAAATATTTCGAGTTTTTTTGGTTGAAGTAAAAAAGATATTTATAATATATATATATATATATATATATATATATATATATATATATATATATAATTATTATTATTATTATTTTTATTTATTAAATTTACGATTAAAACTCTCACGGATTTTTCTAAATTAATTACAGTAATTCAGTAATTTCCTACCTATATCCATATGTTAATTAATTCTAATTAAATTGCTTGAGTTAGTTAAAATATTGGTAACGTATTATTTAAATATTGCGTTAAGTGTACGCGCTTACAATGTATTACCATATAAATGATTTGCATTACGTAGCACACATTCAAATTATTATTCATAAATAAGTATTCATGAAAATAGTATAGTGTTTCTGAAGAAATATGTTTCCACTTAAAAAGGAAATTTCATATTGTTATGGATATGAAATTTTCTATTTTTATTTATTCGTAATTTTCAGTCGTTATATCTTAGATGACAAATGTTTTTACAATGAAAATGAGACCGAAAAAATTTAAGAAAAAAGTACAGCGTATATAAATCAAACATTTTATTAATTCCAACCATAGTTACGCTTACATGCCTTTTAATTATTTGATTAATTGAGTATTTTTCCATTGAGTAAATATTTTCAACGTTGGTTTTTAATTCGAATTATTTAACATTTCTAACGCTTCGGCTCATGTTTTTCTATATTTCACAGTTAACATGTTTTTCTATATTTCACAGTTAACATGTTTTTTTGTCAAACGGTCAAAACGCCATCTCGATTACGACTTTGAGAATTCTGCATTTGGCGCGAATTAAAAACGCGCCAAGAAGTACGCTAAATTAGTAATTTACCGATTTTTTTTTATTAAGAATGCAGAAGAAAATAAATTACTAATTGTTTAGTCTACGATATTTTTTCATATATTCCTTCTGAGTCATTTTAGGCAGGCAGATGTTAACTTAGAATACTGAGTCATTTTTTTTCTTTTTGAAAATGTTCTCACTTCAGCTTTGAATACCATCATCGTATTCCTCCTCGCCAAAAGATTTAATACTTCACTAAAGTCTCCTTTGTGTTGGAACTGATTAGACACGAAATGCGCGCTCTTTTTTACGAGAAAGGCCATTACACTGAGATCGACCAGGGAACCATTTGAGTTCTCAACAGACCATCCTTTTAGATTTGACAGCGAAAGTGCAGAACTAGAATTCCATACGCGTCGGTCCAAAGTGCATAAATATGCTAATGCATTTCATGAAGAACATAAAATATCTCAATTTACTCTACCCCCTGTGTGTTTGGCTCAGCTTTTCTTGATGTTTAATTCATCAGAAAGCATATTTCTATCTGAATGTAATGTTTATGAAATCGTCTGTTTTTGTAGGGAAAGAGTATCTGCTGTTCTTACAGCTGGAAGAATAGACTTTTTGGAATTTTATATGGGATCTCAAGGAATATGAGTATGTTATAAAATTTTGCAAGTTTCTAACAGTATTTTACAAGAAAAAAAATAACGCAATAGAATATGACGAAAATTTTTTTAACCCTTTTTTCTAATTTCATCACATTAAATAAATCAATAAATAAAAATACACAAAGGTATTCCAGCCGAACGAAACAAGTAAATAAATTTTCCCTGTCCAGTAATTCCTACAAAAAAATCGTGATTAAAGAAGTAATCTTCTATAACTAAAAATAACGTTACAAAAAAACAAGCAAAATTTTTTATAAATTTAATAATGCAATAATTGTTGTTTATTACAATGTTTTTCTGAATTTCACTTGGTGTGTGTGTGTGTATGTGTGTGTCATCAAATTTTCTATAATTAATTTAACCAACTACCAATCTAGCTAGAGCTTTGAAATTTTGGGAATCGTTCGTACTCACCTAACAATGCAATATTTAGACGTTTGCGACAAGTTTTAACTCATATTTTTTTAAATAATGCAGTTTAGCCCAATCACTTGGCGCAATTTGAATAATTGCCAAACTTGGCGAATTTTTTTTTTTTTTTTGGCTGAATGTTAAGTCTGCTTCGCGGACCAATTTAGCAACATTTGGCAAAATACCGCCAAATAATTCCTGTCTCCAAGAGTGGTATGACTAAACTGTATTCCAACCATTTAATTTACCTGATTAATTAATTTTAGTTAGTTTTAACGTTGTTATGTATTTCACTTGGTGTGTGTCTGTATGTATGTATATCAGTGTGTCATCAAATTGTCTATTGTTAATTTAACCAACTTCCCATCAAACTAGAGCTCTGAAATTTTGGGAACCGTTCTTATTTGCCTAACAATGCAGTATTTAGATATTTGCGACCAGTTTTAACTAATATTTTAATAATTTTTTTAATAAACTTTGCCACCATATAAAACGTTGTTTTTAAAAACGTTGGTTTTTATTTCGAATTATTATACTTGATTGATAAATGTTTTGGCAAAAGTTATTCCTTAAAAAACATTTTTGGCAAAATGTTTTCTAAGGAATAACTACTAAATTATTAAAGAAGTTAGAAATATAAAGGTACAACAATAATAAAAAAAAATCAGATTTGTTTCTTTATTGAAGAAAAAATAATGTAATCCATTGAAAATAAATAACTTTAGCAAAATCTGAGATGACAAATAAAAATAAAATTTAATAAAAAGAATGAATCATCCCTAACCATTTTATTGCATTTTACATCCTGCATGATTTACATAAAATTTACTCAAATACCAGTTATAAAATCCAAAAAAATAAAATCGAAAGGTTGCTCGATTGAAATAACATATTAATTAAAGTCAAGTACTTAAAAGTCAATCAAAATAACAAATTTTGTATTAATAATTTATAAGTTTGTAACGGTATCCTATTACTCGTATCGTATGTAGTTTTAAAGTACAATCATAGTATTTAAATTTAATCTTAATTTCAAGTGCAGACCAATCAATTTAAATAGTCAATCATTTCAAAAATATCTTTAATTATACCTCTAATAAATGGGATATTATATACTGTTAATTCCCTTTCCTCTATCAAGCCTTGCGCTTGCAACGAATGCGCTTAACGAAGTACTATTCAATAATCTCCCTCCATTGTTCCAACAGAGTTGAGCAAAACAAATTTCACCAAACTTCACTACGCCAGAAGGCTTCCCAGAATACCGAACGAACTAATACAGTTCTTGCTACCATAGCTTCTCCTTTCAATTCAATCTCAGATTTTTTTTTATGCAACTTAATTATATTAATACACTCTATTTTCACAATTATACTGCCTTTGTATCATAGTCTTTCTTCTCATTGGGAAGAAGCTGAGAATTTAATTGTAAAATCTGGAAGAAATCCCTGATATTAGTCAAAGGAGAAATTCTTGAATGGCCCATGTTATAAGTTTTTCTTTTTTTTTTTTGCAGAAGGTTCTTTGATATTTGAAAGTGCTTTTTGTTACTTAAAGGACATGATGCATTGCAAAAATTTAAATAAATGAATGAAATAAGAAATAATATCAAAATAAAACTGTCCGGAACGTCTTCTTTCTTTTCAAACTTTTTGAAAATCGTGAGATCTATATAAATATTTACATTTAAGACCTTATTTCCAGTCACTGTTTGTTGCTTACATATAAAGAAAATGAATAAAGTGTTAGGTTAAAAAGCAATAATTATTTCTATCACTTTATATCATTTTATTCAATTCTAAAGATAATTTTTGTTTTGCAAGTGAAACTGCTAACTAAAATTTTTATAACACATTTTTTAACCATTAGTAACATATTTTAAAAGAAAAGTCTACACAAAACATGTTCTCCTTTTTTTTAAATTGGACATTTTTAAGTTGGGTTGTATAAATGTATAGCGCTGAATCCTAGGGAAACATATTTCTCCATACTCAAAGAGACGAATTATATCTTTGTAATAGTTTAATCAATTTAAAATTCAAACTCGGGTTAAAGAGTAAAATGCAGATTAATTAAATTGATGAATGGGGTAAAGTCAATGTCAAGTAAGAAATGAAATATATTTAGCTGGAGAATTTCCTTCTAACCAAGTCAAATAGTGCATAAAATTAACAATAAAATACAATAAAAAGTCTATAAAATTTGCAATGCTTCAATAGCACGGATTTCAAGCAGAGTATTTACTTAAGATATCTCTCTCAGTCGAAAGACAAACATAATGATCACACATTAGGGATCTTTTCCCCAGATAGGGGTGTTTATGTGTAAGTATTGTGCGAAAGATTCAGAAAAGTGTTAAGTTAACGTCGATTAATGAATGCCATTGAGGAATGGTACTTTTCACATTAGATATTTATAAAGAAACGTTTATATTCACCATGTTTGAACACACATAAAATAGACATTTCAGATTTTTGGTTTTATTAACGTCACGCTAGAAGTATCACAAAGGCTATTGGCAACGAGCCTCGTAATTTTGATGATCGGTCAAATGATGATGAAGACACTTGAGCAAGCATCTCCTCTTCTAACTTCCATACCACGTCAACGGAAGGACTTTGGGCCTCGACAGATTTAACGTGCATCAACCTAAACATTTCAGAAAGAAAAAAAAATAAATTAGTTCTACTAATTTCATTTTAACATGTGCTATTGGATTTCTTTAAAGATGTATTTGGGTTTAATAAAAATCATTAATATTTGGTGGCGAGCTCATTCAAAAATGAAAGATTCGAGTCTTTATACTGGGTAGTCATTATCTTATCAATCTATACACCCCCGCTTTGTCAAAATGCATATTAAGTAGAGTAAACATACTTATGAGCAGCAGAAATAATTATTATCAATAAAAGAAAATACCTTCGTCAAATTCCTAATGCATCTTTAATTTTACAAGCAAGGTATTCTAAAGAGCAAAAAAGTTGCCTATGTTAACAACCAAAAGAATTAAAACAGGCGATTCTGCCATAAAAGACAATTATTAAATTAAATATTAAAATAAGAGCAAACGATAAATTATTTCAGATCACAATAATATTATATTCGTATATTAAGATAAAATCAAATTAAATATTAAATTAAATATACCTCAGGAATATAAATAAATTTTTGGACAAACGAAATGTAATTATAACCATCACGTTTTATAATATCAATCATAGGTTTATAAAAAAAACCTATGATCATGTATCTCTAATTTTATGCGCTCGCATTTTTGTTCACGCCATTTTCTCAACAAAATGGCAATAATTAAAGAAATGCACATGTCAAAGAAACTTCTTTTTTAAACAATATATATTTGTGCTTGTGATTTTTTTTCAAATTATTTTAATATTTTATTGTTCTTAGCACTTCAATAAATTTTTAATATTTTTAAGCAATATTTTTTCTCAATTTCTGAAAAGTTTTTTTTTCATAATTCTTGGGCAGGATTTTGGGTTATACTAATGTTAATGAGATTGATTATATATATATATATATATATATATATATATATATATATATATATATACTCTCTATAACACATGAATCAAAAAGTTCCGAGACTAACCCAGAGATGGCGCTCGTAGTAAACCAGTAACCAGGTCTTTCTACAGTTGCTTGAAACGTGTCAAAATTTTAAGTCGATCGGACCAGCGGAACGCTCGGGTAGACCTGTGGAAGCCGTTACACCGGAAAATGTGAGTGAAGTGACAAAAATTATAATGAAAGATCGTAAAGTGAAGCTCCGTGAGATTGCTGAGACGACACAGATATCATATGGAAGTGTATTTACTATCCTTCATGAAAAATTGAGCATGAAAAAGGTTTTTTCCAAGTGGGTGCCGCGATTGCTTTCGATGGAACAAAAACAGCAATGAGTCGATGATTCAGAAAGCTGTTTATCGCTATTTACTCGCAACAAAAAAGATTTCTTGCTTCGTTACGTGACCATGGACGAAACATGGATACATCACTACACTCCAGAGTCGAAGCGGCAGTCATCTGAGTGGCGCACAGCTGGCGAAAGCCGTCCGAAGCGTCCGAAAACGCAGCAGTCAGCTGGCAAAGTCATGGCGTCAGTTTTTTGGGATACGCATGGCGTGATTTTCATTGACTACCTCGAAAAAGGTAAATCGATCAACAGTGATTATTATATTGACTTGCTGGTGCGTTTGAAGGAGGAAATCGCAAAAAAACGACCGCACATGCAGAGAAAAAAAATCATTTTTCACCAAGACAATGCACCCTGCCACAAGTCGATGAAAACAATGGCAAAATTCAACGAATTGGGCTTTGATCTGCTTAAACACCCCCCATACTCGCCAGATTTAGCCCCCAGTGACTACTGGCTCTTTGCTGATCTTAAAAAAATGCTCCAGGGAAAAATATTTGGCTCAAATGAGGAGGTCATCGCTGAAACTGAAGCTTATTTTGAAGCGAAAGATAATTTTTTTTATAAACATGGTATTGAAAAATTGGAAAAGCGTTGGAACGATTGTATAACCCTAAAAGGTGATTATGTTGATGAATAAAAAAAATTTTGCAAAAAAAATGTTGTTTTCAATGTTAGTCTTAGGACTTATTGATCCATGTGATATATATATATGTATGTATAAAGTATATATATATATATATATATATATATATATGTATAAAGTATATATATAGGATGTAAGTATTATATAGTATTTAGTAAAGTATACTATCATTATGACATTATCTTTTATAAAATTAACTTTTTATGCGGAAATATTTATATACCCACCATATTTAAAATCACATATGGTGAATGTTTAACAACTTCATTTTCAAATCAACAATTACTTAAACTTATAATTTTTAAATAAAATTTTTCAATATCTTATAGTTCTTAAGTATTTTACGAATTTTTAAATATTTAAAAGATAATTTTATTTTAATTATTTTATTTTATTTTTAAGCAATATTGCTTTCAATTTTTTAAAATTATTTTTCATTGTTCTACGTTTGAGTCTGGTTATGCTAGTGTTATTCAGAATTAAAATGCCTTTTTTTTTCCTATCAGACATTACTTAAAACGAGTAAAACAGCTGTAAGCTTTTGAGATTTAGAATATAATATCTCCTTACCTAAATTTTTATTCAGAGCAGAGAATTCCCAAATGTATTATAAAAAACAATCAATAATAATTTGAAAACTTTTCGATGACGACAAATAATCCTCTTAGAATTTTGAGTACATGACCGCCTTGAAAAGTAAAAAAAAAAAAAGGGGGGGGGAGGGAATTGGAAAAACAGTTTATATATAAAGTCTTAAAGTCAGTGAAATTCTTCACCTCGGTATTAAGAAATTAAATAATCACTAAATTATGTAGCTAGAACTATGAAATTTTATACATTTGTGTTTTGAATAGAATGCCAATGAAATTAAAATAATTTTGTAATAATTCGAGATAAAAACCAACGTTTTTAAGAACAACGATTTTATATGGTGGCAAAGTTTATTAACAAAATTATTGAAATATTAGTTAAAACTGGTCGCAAATATCTAAATATTGCATTGTTAGGCAAGTAAGAATGATTCCGAAAATCTCAGAGTTCTAGCTTGATGGGAAGTTGGTTCAATTAACGATAGAAAATTTGATGACACACTGATACACACAGAGACAGACACACACCAAGTGAAATACATAAAAACGTTAAAACTAACTAAAATTAATTAATTCAAAAATTATTTGGCAGTATTTTGCCAAATGTGGCTACCCTGGTACGTTTTACGGATTTAACGTTCAGCCGAAAAAAATTGCCGAGTTTGATGCCAATTTTTGGAATCGCGACAAGTGGTTGAGTTAAACTGCATTATTAAGGAAAATATTAGTTAAAACGTGTCGCAAATGTCTAAATATTACATTGTTAGGCGAGTAAGAACGAATCCCAAAGTTTCAGAGCTCTAGCTTAGTGGGATATTGGTTAAATTAACCATCGAAAATTTGATGACACAGAGACACACACACCAAGTGAAATTCAGAAAAACATTTTAAAAACGTGTTAAATAAGTCAAGTAAAGAGAAATACGTCATTTTCTCAATGCTATATTAAATATAATGCTTTCATGTTCACTTTTTGCACAACTGATGTATTATACATATCTGATTGCAATAAAATTTATTTATAAGATTTATAATAAGTCTAACTCTTTACTTAATTTTTAATACGTAAATAAATATATGAATAGTTTTAATTATTCAATTTATTAATTTTAATTTTTTAACCTTTTCTGAAGTATTTTATTACACCCGACTGAATAAAATTGATGATCTTTTATTGATAAACAGAAACGTGGTATAAATATAACAAAAAAGTTAAGAAATCAAGAGAGTAAAACATTTCTATCTAGAGAACGGATGGGAATGAGCCTTTAATTTCGAGCAAAACTCTCCTATATTGAAACAAACTAAACTAACATCAGGAATTTCGGAGAAATT
>BMAW01070939.1:0-12775 GCA_019974015.1 Nephila pilipes | reverse complement strand
TATGAGAAAAATATATTAAAGGCTCAAAATTTTAGTTAGGCATAGTGGATCATTCGGATTAAACTGAAATCTACTTACTGTCTTTCCCAGGATGGACTAAAAAAAAGAAAAAAAAAACCGGCATTTAATTAAAAAAAAAATATATTCGTTTATTTACATGTATAGCAAACTCACTTATTATTTTTGTTTGTAATATTGTTATTTTTATTTGATAATTTTAGTAACAAATTACAAAGAAGAGAAAAGGTAGAAAAGAAGGCGAATAAACGAAAATGTGCGAATTTTGATTCCATTATATTGCATCGGATTTACATTAAAACTAACAATGTATTAAAGGTAATGGATCTTGTCATTTTGAACTAAAGTACTCGTAAAATATGTCAGCGAAGATATTACACTTTAATTACTTCTATAACAAACAATGAAGTACCACTTTTATATAGATTCCATATGCATTTGACTCGGCGTCAGCAAAAGTGTTCGAAAATTAAGATATTGTCAAATATGATGAAACATGAATTCCAAGGATAATTCATCTAATTTTATTTCACTTATTCTATGCTGGACAGTTATTGCTGCATTGAGTATGAGTGAATAAAGCCCTCTTTTCTACGCCTGATTTAATGTTTTCTTACTAACTGCTTCACACAAAAATTAGATGATATTCTTGCTAAAAGGTTTTGACATGCTTATTTGAAATGAAGTTAGAAGTTCCAACATTGATGATCAAATTCATTTGTCAACTTGTATGACCAATATTCTTTAGATACAAAAACTTGCATACATCTTTCAGCTGACATATTTTGTAAATTAAATGAATTAAAATTACCATTACAAGAAGATGTCTTTATATTCGATGACTGTTTTCCTTATGAATGCAATATATCCCTATTCAACATCTGTATATGTAATCCTTTTCATGAGGATATCAGTTTAGGGATTTCCCTGTCTCTCTCATTACCAGAATTAGAAAAAACTTGTGGAGTTATCCTGTAAAAGTTCTCTAAATGTTATTCTGAAAGATAACTCTTTAATTGATTTCTGTCTCAATGTTACGAATGAATATACAGTTTCATCAAAAAAAAGGTCATTTAAGTTTTATTACGTATTTACACAAAATATCTATGTGAGAAAAATATCCCATTATGATTTGTCGGATTTAACAAATCCTCTTAACTAAGAACCAGTTGATATGTTGAATTAATTTTGCTTTAATTATCTTGTACCAATCACTTTATTTTTCATTATACTTTGTACATACATGTTTTACTGTTATTTTTTAGTTTAGTTTTTGAGCTGTTCTGCATCATGAAGAATAAATATTTAATACAAAATTTTACTGTTTTCTGTCTTGTTATAAAAACTACACAAGGGTTTTGTGTATTAATGTGTGATTTTAAAAGAAACTTGCTTGTAGAAAATGGTTTGGAACTACTGCTTTAAGCATTAGATCAAATATGATCAAAGAGATGAATTAAAGAGAAAGAGAAATATTAACAATTTAACTAAAATTTTCTGAACAGTATACAAATATTTGATTAGCACCATTTTTGTAAAATCTTCTTTCTCAATGGAATCTCTGTCTCTCTCTATTAATATTCCAGATTTTGATCAGTAATAACAAGCGAGTATATGGGCGTTTTAAATTACGGAATGAAATATAATAAAAAAATTTCCAAGTTTTCCAATTTCACATTTTAAAATTTCAATTTTTAATGAATTAAGAATTACGATTTTCTATGAATTACTTTTCTACTAATTTAGAAATTATACTACAATATTATTCCCCGAAACTATTAAACACAGTTTCAAATTTTATTCAAAAATTCATTACATGAATTATTTATTTACATAGTTAATAAGATTTCAAATAAAAGTTGTTTATTCATTTCAAGATATTGAATATTATATATATAAAACCCTCCATTATATAAAATCCCTATTTCTGTCATTTTCCTCATAGTTTAAGAATGTTTTACACGTGTTTTGGTACATATAACAGGTTTTAACTATTTAAGCATTAAACGCATGAATTTGTATGTTTACAAATGATTTTAGTAAAAAAATAATTCATTCTTAATACTCAACTTCGTTCATTTAATTATTTTTCCTAACTTTATTTTCTGTCTCAATTTAGGTTGGCAATGAATATTTAAGAATAATAATGATATGCATTATTCTACGCATGAATTTAAATGCTAATTAACGAAATAAAAGACGTATAATTACAATATGTATTAATATAAAAAAAATTGTTCACTTAGTAAGGAAATATTAGTTATCTCTTATTTGAATTAATGGAACTTAATGTACTAGCTTACTCAAAATCACCATAAATTGTGTATGCCCGATATCGATGTTGTTAAATATTTTTCACTTATCAAATTCGAACATATTACATTGACTAAAAATTGGCGTAATTTGCTTCGATGCAAACTATGCTTGTAATGAATTTTAAATCTTATAAAATTATTATTGTTTGACAGTTTTTCAAAAAAGGAAATGCTCTTTTATTAATGGTATTTAACAAACGATCTCTTCTCTTCAAGTTTTTAATTTGATTTTCTTTTCAAGATGTTTATAATAAAAAAAGTAGTTGTGATAGCATTTCGATTATGAATGTATCAAAATAATTTGTTATTTTAGTGAGGATTAATAATAAAGTCTCTAATATCTTTTAACATTTATTTATGACCACTAGCTACACATATTACCTTAATATTAATTAAAAATTAAAATGTCAAAATTTCATTTCTTTTTAATTTTCGAAATAAATAAATAAAATTAAAACCAAAATTTTTTTGAAGCTTTGTTATATTGCTAAGAAAAATAAAGAAATAAATTATTCTTTTAGTTAATATCATTTTTGAAAATAATGGTAGTATCTATGATGATTTTTCCATTTTAGTTTTACTTTTTAAGCCAATTATCTTCTTCATAAACATGAAAATTTTTCAAGTTATTGAAAGAGCTATCTTTATTTTCTAAACATGAAAGGCTTCTTATGTATAATTTTTATTAGAAACCTCCTTTTGTAAAATAATAAATAACTTTTAAGCAATAATATTTATTATTAAACACATTCACATCTGTTCTGAAAAGTTTCAAAATGTTGGATCAAATTTTGGAGAACAAGTATTAAAATGGAACGATTAGTAAATTAAGATGGAAGTAGGTTTTCCTCTTCTGTCATAAATGTATATTATAAATTCATTAAATTTCGATGTAATACGCATCGAAGACATAACTTACAAACGATTTAAAAATGCAAGTTTATACGTGAAACTTTAAGATTCCTGTAGTATAATTATGAGGGATTTTTAAATTTAAACATGCATAATAAATATGAAATGACTTACCACTATAACCTGCGTCAGAAATATCAACGGCATCTGGAAATGACTCATTATATGATTATGGGATAAAAATTATATTGAAATATTAAACTTCATACGTATAAATTATTAACATCACAAAGATACGTTTACATCATATACATATTCAAGAACATAAAATATCTGAGACCCAATATTTCTAAGCAAATTTTAATTCTATACTTTATTAGTTTCGGAATGGTATATAACAAGCTGAAGTACGAATGTTTCTCTTTAATGAATTTAAAAACTCAACAAACCAGTTAGAAAGCATAAAAGAGTATTAATGAGAAAGGTGACAAGTAACACAATGATAGAACACTACGAATTTATTACATTTACATAACATATTTTTATACAGGGATAGTTCGTAAGAAAAACCATGCATAGTCAAAAAATTATCTGAAAATTAAATTGGATCCAAAATACCGACTAATAAAGGAATATTATAACTTTGTAAGTATTAAGCAAATATAACATCTAAATATGAAGAAAAATTAATACATATTCTGAAGAGATTCCTGAGCAACAATATTAAATGTCCTTCCATTCAGAGGAAAGAGATATAAATTTTCAGCGCTGTCACACGAATTTGGACATATTTTGTTTAGTGTAAATCTTAAGACTTTAAATGTTCTGCGACGTCAAATTCATAATATTTGACAGAGCTGAACGCAATGGAATAAAAATAAACAATGACGTCATGTGATGCAGTATAAACCCGACTTATGGGCACCGCAGAAAAAATATCGGTTACTGGTCTTTTAAAGACTGATTTTAAAAATATTAAAATGAATTTCGAAAAAATATCTTCTACATGCACATTAAAGGAAAAGTTATTATTTTAGTATATTTAAATTTGTTCTTAGAGTCATTCCATCCTTTGTCTCACAATATTGTCCCCACGCAGACATATACTCACTTACCCAAACACAGACATATAATTTCTTTCATTAGTATAGGTATGTTTGAAAAAAAAATCTTGTTTCTACATACATCAGCAAAACGGTGAAAAAGAGAAAGAGGGTAGGAAATACCAAGAAAACTTAATTTAAAATATTTTTGGCTGGATTATGATTACGGCTGCTTTCAAACAAATTTCGTAATCAGTCGATCAATGGTGCGAATTTGCATAAAGGAGATGCAAGAAGAATTTCAAATTGATGTATGAGAATTATAATATGACAAACACATGCTATGGATATAAAAATATCGCTCTTCATTTGATTGAAGGATTTTTCGAGCAGAGTATATTTTAATGGTAGGCTAAGAAAATTAGTGCTGTGAGTTCCACCGCACTATTGCTGTTATAACATTTTCGATTATTAAGGTAAAACGTTGATTTGGTTATCGGTATTATTTTTATATCGTTGATTAGCCATCACTCGATTCGATTTGGTGGGAAAAAAGCGCATTTATGAGAAATGAAGATTAAATATCGTAAAAGCTGATAACAAACAAAAGAAATAGAAAATGCACTGTTAAACCTCACGTGTCTTAAATCAAAGCAAAATTTACGCTGACTTGTTGAAACAAAAGCATTGATCAAAAATTCGAAAAGGTTTCATTATTTTAATTCCGAAGCAAATGACCTGACACATAATAATTCAAAAAAAATTTCTTACTTAGTAGAAGTATGACTGCTACCATAAAGACGATATAAAACACGTAGGAAAAATTGAAAGAAAGCATGTTGAAATCAGCAAGTAATACTACAAACTGTCCACATAACTGGAAAAAAAGCCACCTTTATACGTTACCGACTAAAAATTAATTTCTAGATAATAATCTCTTCTAGGATTTATTTTTTCCAATCGTGACATGATTTTCTCAGATTAAAATTTTTGATCACGCTATTCCGCATCTACCACATAATCCTCTAATTTTTTATAGTTACGTCATCCTGATCATATATGCAAAGAGCAAGAAGAAATTTGAACAGCTGTAATCCTCAGAATTAAATTTCGCTGATTTAAGTATTCACATAAAAATAATTTTAATGTACATGTGATACATCTTCATAAAAATTAAGCGCGAATACAGAGAGCGATTCAACAAAACTTTCACTTAAACTTCTAACACTGCGATCACTGAAACCGGATATTTGAAACCGGACTGTCTAGACCTAGAGACGAGCTTTGTACGTCGGTGAATGCGATCTTCGTTGTCTTACTTTCTTTTTCAAAACAATGTATCTCTTTTTAGGCTTTCATTGATCCTTTGTGCACTCATTAAGATAAAGACTTTCTTAGGCATATGACTCCACTGTTTTGAGTTTATCAGAAGTAGTTGAATTAACTGGAAACTTAATTTGTGCATCAGTATCATAGTAAGATTTCATTAAAAACACATGCCTCACATCTATTGTCCTTCGGTGTTTCAACTTGAAAACAACATGTTTGACTTCTAATATTACTTCAGATGATTGTGATAGAACTTGATAAAAGTCGAAGTAGCTTTAAAGATTTTTTCTCTGACGGACCTTCTTTTCTCACAAGTGTGAAAATCCGTACGAGGTCTCTGTTTTTATAGTAGATCATTCAGTGTTTGGATTCTTACCACCTTCGGTCTTTTTCTTGACTTTAAAAGTTAATAATTTTTCCAACTGTCTAAATTCCTCATCTCTTGGTAGTAATTTAGTATTGTTGTCCCATTCCAGGTTTTTTAGACCTGAATACGGAACATAGTGGCGAATGTTGTTTCTGCTCTACACCAAGCGTCAGATAAAACGGTGAGAATACGGCTGTGTTTTTCTTTGTGTGCAATAGTGAAGTAGGGCTACATTTTATCTTAATCTTTGTCCTCTATTTCGACTTACATATCACGTCTTTAAAAGTCTCTCTGTGCGTGCGCTCTGTTATGCCATTAATTTGGGGATGGTAAGCAGTCTTTATTCCATGGGTAACATTATAAAAGAGATTAAGTTTAGAACCCTGTAAGAAATATGATGGGTTAATGGTACACATCTCTCTTAATGATCTGATTGATATGACGATTATACAAGCAGAATCTGCAACTTTTATCTTCCTTCATTACCAAGACAGCCGGAGACGAATAAGGATTCCATGATGGCTAAATCATGCCGTTATCTAGCATCAACCGAGCTTCTATTTACATTGTGCAAGACACCATAGTTGACAGTCTGTACGATCGAAGGCATGCCTGGTTGCCAGAATTTATGCAGATCTTAAATTTTCTATTGTATGTTTTAAATTATTAAGTTGGTTGAAACTCCTTAAAACTTCTATAATACTCCAAAGAGAATCTTCTTTTTTTTTTTTTTTTTATTTCGGAGTGTGTTTTCTAGATAGCATTCTTAAAAATTCGATTTTCTAGTCTCTCTGTCTTACCTGGAATATAGAGTTTGATTCAACGAAGTTAATAGCTTTTCGATCTTTCATATTGACTCCGGATTTGGCGGTGTATCGTCTGTTGATTCTACGCACGTCCAAGATGTCTATCAGTGCTCGGCAATAACTAATGACGTGTTATGGGTAGCCACAATAAAACTGACAGATTTCTTATACGTCATTTCCAAGAGATCAGTTACATTTAGCTAATGTGCAATAATTGGTCTCTGCATTTTTACTAGGGAGGAATAAAATTGCTGGTGCTTGGGATTTGAGCGATTTTCAGCTTGTAAAACAGCTTCCTGCATTCCTTCTCGGACAACAGTTTCAATAGGTTTTTTTGTTATATTTTTAGAATATTGGTCTTTGGTGCTATTATACTTTGGAGTTTCTCTTTTCGCTCAATTATATTGACTTAATCCATTTTTTCTGTTATAGAAAACATCTGTATGATGTTAGATACACAAGCAATTATCTGCTCATGAGATGATAACCCTTTTCATCCTCTGGCATTCGAAGATTTATTTCAAGGATCACGTTTGAACAATGGATTGCGCGTTTCCACCGAGTGTTTTTTGGGCCCATTAATATCATCCATGGCTACCTTCCTTGATTGTTCTATGTTAAAAAAGGTTATGGTGCGTTCCAATCTGAATTAGACCCAAGATGTCAGAAATTCTTTATCTCCTCAATTTAATCTTGTGCTGTTCTATCTTATTTACCAGGCAAAATTTTTCATCTCTTTAGTTATATGAGATGTCTCGGTTATATTTCTTAAGCCACTTTTAGGGTTTTATCTACAGTCTCCGTCATACACAATTGGTATTTCTGACATTTTGCCCACAAGATGACAGAAGCAAGGGTTTGGTGTCCACCTTTGTGACTATCTTTTTTGTTATCCCTATCTTTTTGGTGGAGTATAAAGTCCATATTAGCTTGTAATTTTTTATAAATGAATTTTATTCGTAATGCAATGCATGCTTCTATGGTGTAAAAGACATTGTACCCGTGATTCAACTATAATATCACATACATGCTCAATCAGGATGAATTAAGATAGGACGAATTAAATGGATATCTGAATAACTTGGTTCTGAGAACAGTTGCATGTGGCTTTGAGCTCCGACAATGAAGGAATAAATGCCTCTACATATCACAGAGCAATATTCTAGACCGTTTTTCTGTAATTTGATCTAAACATTGATACAAATTAAAGTACATTCTGGATTTTTTTAGATATTATAATGAAAAACACAGAAGAACTTAAAAGAATTATACATAAACTTTAGATATTACTATCACAGATTTTGGAAAACAGCAACTCGTGATCTCACGCCAAGAGTCGTACTTCGGTATCATCGGTGATTGTGATATGCGTAGAATCAACAAGAAATTCAGGGGAACACTCAGTTTCTAACTTCAGCCACATATATTCCATTTACACAAATTTACAACGCACGACATGAATATAATTTTTCCTTGTAAAATACAATCACTTTATCAGGGTTTTTAAGGATTTAAGAAATTTTATTTTAAGTCAAATTTATGTAAATATAAATAAAATATAAATTAACAATGGTCAAGATTTTGAGAGTGAGAGCTGTTAATGATTTAAACACAGATAAATTATTTTTTTTCAGTACAGCCACATGTAAGTATAGTACTCCAAATGCTTTTTTTTTAATTCGAATTATTGTTTATTTATAGCATGTATTCCTATCTGAGTCCTGTTTAACACAATGGGGGTGTATGGACGTTTAAAAGATTTTATAGTATCCTAGGGTTGTATTGGAAGATATTAAAAATTTATTTTTGTTTTAAAACAATAATTAGTTTTTAATGATGGCATTCATTAGATAACAATATCCATTTTAATAAGAATAATATGGATTTGCATAGGCATGGTTGATCTACGCTTCTCCAGCGAAATGTCAGGTGACTTTTGTTTATGAATCTTTAGTTAATATTTGATCACTAACACGAGCCGAATGACTTTTGTATGACCTCGTTGGATGTTATTTGTATAGCAATACATGCCGATTACTTTACAAGACTAGGAAATCCAATTTGAGTATGATAAAAATGATCTTCATTAGATCTCCCCTTTTATACTAGTAGCCTTCAAAAGGGGCGTATACAGTTGAGAAGTACGTCTCAAATTATTAAACTGCTAAATAATTTCTTACCTAAATTTTAAGAAAACATATAAATCCCTACTATTTAGCTATAAATGTATTTGTGAATAGTAATTTACGCATATACCACTTTAAAGTGTTTTAGTAATTAAATTGCTTTGACTAGTGTTATTATAACTATTATATTTTTAACTATTCAGCATATTACTTCACTAAGAGAGTCAGCAGTATTTTCAAGAAAATTTAGCATTTGATTTCATTTCACCTATAGGGGAGGATAATTTCCCAAAATGTTTAATTGGTGAATTAATATCCAGCAATGACTGTATGAAACCAATAGAAGATGAAAGATCCTATAGAAAGAGTGTATCTTCTAAAAAGATATAAACATTTCGAGAATCTTACAGAAAAATAACTTGTAGTTTTAAAATTGGAATTAAATCATTTTTATGCCACTTATTTTTGTCAGTTATGAAGAGGATCAGAAGTGCCATAAAATGATTCTTTGTTTATTGTGAAAGCTAGGTATCTTCATAATACTAGAGTAACCTTATTGCCTTCAATCAAGATGTATAACAAACTGTTATGAAAATTGACCGCTTATTAGTATTAAAAAGTATTTATTTTAGTTATTCCATACAGTGAGAAATAGATGAAATGTCGGAGGATTCTAAGAAATATTTTAATTTTTGTTTCAATTGGTGAATTGTAAAAAAAAAAAGTTAAATTTCCATGAAGTGGGAGGAATCTAATTTTTTTAGAACAGTATTGTTCGATATTATATCCAGAACTTAGAACAAATGACATATAAATTTCTTACAACAGAACTGTTCCACACTATAGGTGAACCATATTTCTTTTGAAATGTGTTTACAACAAAATGAAAATATTACAGCTCTTATTATAGATGCAACCTCTGATGCTGCTCTAACAATAGTGGGAATATATTAAGAATTTTTAGCAATATTTTATAAAAAAATAAGGGAATCTCAATTCTTTGACAAAGCACTGTGTTTCGCACCGACAATAGATAATTTTTTTAAATTTTACAAGAAAACATTCATTCTGCTTTACATTCGTGTATTTAAGCAAAAAAAAAAAAAAAAAAAAAAAAGCACTAAAGTTTAGGCTTTGCTTAAACGCCATTTTGTTCAATTATGGGAAAGTCATAATGTGAACTTTATAAAAATGTAACGCTTCATACATACATTCATTGCTTTTCGATAAGTATTGTTATTAATACGTAAATATCATTCATATACGCATAATTATATTTGTTTTTGCTTCAAAAGTTATTTGGTTATATTCCCTTTAAATTGAAATTAATTTATATACTTTCAATATTTGTTTTATCCTTCTGATGCTGAAATATTAAGATCATTGTTGATAACATTCAAACATATAAAATGATATTCTGAAATATTTGAAGATGATATTAAACTCATTTCAAAGATTTGGCAATTTCAATGTCCCGTCTTGGATTATCAATCCGTTTGCTAGCGACTAAACCAATTTTGAATTTTCGCTTGATGAAGAATTGATTTAATTAAAGGAGAATTTAGAAGATATCAGTTTTCAAACAAGTGGCTGTTTTCAGTTTTGGAATTGCAAAGGCATTCGCAAACAATTCGACAAATCAACCCAAAGCTCCGAACCTCTTTTTTTCTTCAAGTTTTCCTAGTACTTACTTGCTTAGTGAAGGATTTATACAGCCTAATAATTTTCATAGAAAAACTAGTTCAATAAAATATTATTTATATTGGTTACGTTAGGTATAATATGATTAATGAATGATAAGCAATTTTAGACCAAATATGATAAGCAAGTTTTGTCATAACCGCATTATTTGAAATTGAACTGTACTATTCCAGTGCTATATTGTAGGTTGATGCAGCTCTGTTACAAACCGTGTTTCTGAAATCTTGTTTATATTTGCTAAACTGAAAAGAAAATATTATATTCGAAAAAGAAACATAAATTTAGTAAACTACATTTATTCTAATTTTCTGTTCATAAAATGAGTTAAATTGCTATCCTGAAGTTTTTGAGTAATTATTACTGTTACGAATGCAGTGTATATTGCATATTGTAAAAACACATAAAGGAATTTTAGTATTTTTAAAATGGTTTGATAACAGAAAAAGCTTAAGAACCCCTGATATGAAGTTACAATCAAAAACGTCAGTCCCGTGGTTTAAAAATGTGACCATTTGTTTTAAAAATTGAATGTAGTAATGATATGCGATTGCGAAGATGAATTTGGAGACAGTTTTGTATAAACATTACGGTATTCCGAAATATAACATATTCATTCCCTTCCATGATAAAATTTATCATTTACGATGCATGCTCACAATTTTGACTTACAACAGACGAAAGAGAAACAAATACTGTCTTATCCTAGAGTACACAAATGTAGTTCAAAATATATCCGTGTGAAAAATGGAACAGAAGAATGGGTTAATTAAATTGTAGTGTTACTCTTTGATTGTTTTTCTTCTTCGAAAAAATCCATAAGTATGACGCTTCCCAAAAAAGTCATCTCTAAATTATTTGAGTAATGTGGCAGTCTTAGCTTCTGTGCAAAATAATCATTAAATGATTTTTATTGTTTTTATTGTGCTTGCCTTCGGATTTATAATGGTGAATCCAGATTCAAAAGTGGATAAGAAATGACGCCGACTGCTCGACTCTGTAGAAATTGTAACTAACCACTGAATCCTTGTCACATTTCTATCAGCCCCTTTTATCAAATGACTGCCTACAATAATAATCCTATCTTGCTTAGTAATATCATCTGTCTATTGAAATGAGTACTTTATATTACCCACTCTTGTAATTAATATCATTCTTTATACTTAATTGAACTTAATTTCTATTTGCAAGGAAATTTGTGTTTGCAATCATATTTTAATTTAAACTCTGAGTATTAAATTTGTTATTGCTGATTCAAGTGCTTTTTCATTTATGTAAAATATTTAATCAAGATTTTATTTCTTCACTTACTGTCAATAAACCTTTCGATTTCTTCCAAGTGGTACGTGCGGTTGTAAGTATCATACGTAATCGAACACTTTGTAAATAAACATTATTATCAATGATCTAATTGGAAGTACAAATTCTACATAAATTTTCGGTTTCTGAGAAAGTGATTTTCTTAATTATGTCTATAATTTCTCTTTTTAATCTTTCAACAGTCTTAACTTTCGTAAAATGAGATTAACGATATACAGTCAGAGAATTTTGTAAAAAACATGGATTACTTATATCTGTTATTCTGATCTTTAATAATATTGAATCACTTGACTTAATATAACTTGAATTGCTTATCCTCTAATAGTAAATTGTTATTTTCCTGAAATAATATATTATAAAGTATTTTTACTTCGAAAACTATTGTTTCAATGTGGATTTCATGATTGCTATTTTAAATTTATCACTTAAATGCAATTAACTGAGGCAATCTAAAATTCTTAAGAAATTAGTGTATGAAAATATTTATTTACACCTATTCCTGGATTATTTTCCAAAAAGAAATCTAAAAATTATTTTTGCAAATTTAAATAGATAATTAAATTTCAATGAATATTAAATCATTTGTACATTGAAAACACCTCCCCCCATTATTTTACATTTTTCTCATTTGATGAAAAGAAGCATTGCGATCCGAAAATATTACTTTTCTGGAAACTAAATACACATACACACACATACGCACACTTATACACTGATATACACTTGCGAGCGAGCGCACACACACGTTTATATATATATATATATATATATATAACACATCGATCAATAATTCCGAGTCTAAAATTGAAAACAACATTTTTTTTTTATTCATCAACATAACACCTTTTGTTAATCACCTTTTAGGGTAATACAATCGTTCCAACGCTTTTCCAAATCATCC
>BMAW01070931.1:0-18834 GCA_019974015.1 Nephila pilipes | reverse complement strand
ACACACACACACACACACACACACACACACACACACACACACACACCAAGTGAAATTCAGAAAAACGTTTTAAAAACGTTTTAAAATATAAATTCGACTTGTGGCGTAATAGTCGGAGTGGAATGAATCCGGTCATAAATTGAAGAAATTCTGCACGCGCGCAAGAGCACATACACACACTAAAATTTAGACATATTTACATGGAAACAGTAACTGGAATAGTATCTAACTTTCTCTTGCTGTCCTTCTAATTAAAAAGTATTTACTGTCTCATAGTCGGAAATATTTACGTTCAAATAGCGAAAGCAGTAATCATTAATCTTCCCCCAAAATTTTTGTAATTCTACTTTACTACCAGCAATTATGTTTCGTGTAATTAAATTTAGAACTTTAATGATTTGAGTGGCATAACAAAAATTGCTTTGACATCCTTGTAAACTTATGAAAAGTTTTTTTTTTTAATATAATAAGCAAAAGCATAAAATTATTTAGAAATCTATCAAAATGAATATCTTAATGAATTTCTAAACTTTGAGAATTCCTGCTTTAATTGATACACAAGTATACAAAAAATAAGCAACAGTATCGAATTTTAATTGGAGAGCAAATTCTCACTTAAAGCAATCAATTCATACAAATAATTTTTAAAAATACAAGGATTTTATTCTCCACCCAGCTTCCTTAAAAGTAGAACATTAAAATATTTTAAGTGAAGTTAAATTAAAATGCACTTTCAAATACAAAGGGAAAAGGTACAACTTTCTAAATTAAACATTGAAAGAGACAGAGAGACATTTTTTTGAAGAAAATATGCTCAAGAACACTCTTTTAAGCAATCACCCTGCCAAGGAATTGCTTGCGTCTTATCAAAATGTTAAGTGCAGAGTTTCGTGTTCACTGGCTTAGCTTTTTATCTTACTGAAGAGAATTCAGGTATTTTCTTGACAGGTGGAAGAGTCGACAACGAATCGATTTTAGAAAGGCATGTTGAACCCTATAATATAAAGGAATTTTTATGAATTTGTTCTTGAAAAGAGAAGGTTCTTTCATCGTCTTTGGTATTGCCACGGTGTCGTTCTCTGCTGTCAAGAGATTGTTCTTTTAAAATAAGTTTTGAACAAATTTGTCATTCTCTTTGTTTAATTCGTGGAAAAATTTAAAATAAGAAAATATACTGAGAAAAATATAGCATGAAGCACAGACATTTGCTTCGGGTGAATAGAAATCTACATAACTTTATATTCGAAAGACAATGAAAGGAGTTTCGAGTTTTTGTTTTCTATTTAAATCTATTGTATTAGTTAGTCCCTCTTTCAGTTATTCACATTAAGTTCAGTTTATATTAGCAATAAACTACCAACATTTTATGTATGCTTATTTATACCGATAGCGGTCAAAAGGCTGTTTTTCAAATAAATGCTATATTCTTTTCCTGTTGTGTTTATTAACAATACAGATCTTAACAAAGGCAATAAAGCATAAAATAATTATCTCGTAATAATTATAAATTATTTATTTTTTTTCAGATTTTTAGTACATTTTTATGCATACACATTTTTAGAAAGATGATTAAGAAATTGAAAAATTATATTTCATTTCAGTCATTTACATATATATTTCGTTATTCAAATTAAAATAAAATATATTCGTTGTTGCACTTTTTGAAGAGGGTACATTTTCTACAAATATATACTCATGGACAAAAAAATTAGCGCACCAAGAAATAATTGCGAGATCGTAACGAAACTTGGCATGAAGGTACATGTCGGGGAGATATGCAAATGGTTAGAAATGCAGCGTGATTGCGCATTACGTATAGCCGGTAGAGGGCGTTTAAGGTCGTTCTGTGTGGGGTATAAAATAGGTAACTAAAGCTTGTTTGAGTGTGCTGAATCGTTTACAAAGGAAGATCTGAGGTAGACATGCCCTTACGCCGTTTTCGAAGACAATATGAGCACAATGACAATATGAGACTGGACTGCAGCGGAATGGAACCAGGTCGTCTTTAGCTACGAATCCAGATTCAATCTCAGCAGTGATGACAATCGTGTTCGTGTGTGGAGACCCCGTGGTGAACGCCTCAATCCTGCCTTTGCTTTACAGCGACACACCGCTCCCACAGCTGGTGTGATGGTATGTGGTGCCATTGCCTACAGTACACGGTCACCCCTAGTATTGATCCGTGGCATCATGACAGCCCAGCGGTATGTCCATGACATCCTGCAAACACACGTGTTGCCACTCATGCAATGGCTCTCAGGGGCCATTTTTCAACAAGACAATTCTCGGCCTCACTCGGCAAGGGTGTCACAAGACTGTCTCCTAACTGTTACTACTTCTCCTTGGCCTGCCCGATCCCCAGATTTGTCTCCAATACAGCATATCTGGTATCATTTGGGACGGTGAGCTGGGCAGTCCATGAGTTTTAACGAACTAGAGGCAAGGTTGCAGCAAATATGGAACGAAATGTCTCAAGACATCATACAAAACTTGTATACCTCAATGCCCGATCGTATCGCATCGCGCATTCGCGCTACAGGGGGTTCAACAGGGTATTAAATCCTCCGTTCTTTTGCCTTTTTCTCTGAAATAAATGAACCTTTTTCTTTGATTTTCGAATTTACTTATATCAAAGTAGTCATTACGTATGTAAAATTCCGTTTCATTTTGACGACTCCTTCTTGGTGCGCTAATTTTTTTGTCCATGAGTGTATTTTTAATAACGATAAACATCGAAACCTCTCCTTGTAAAGGAAACGTAATTTACTGGTGATTTGAATGAGCTATTGCGAAATTACGTTAAATTTTTTAAAATCAAGAGAATAACCAAATCAAAAGGATTTTGTGTTGCACTTTTTAGGCGTTTCATCCGTCACATGTATGTCATATATAGTGTAAGCAGTAGTTTGAGGTATACATTTACCTGTTTTCTCAAATTTTACTACTCTGTACTTCTAACTTAGTAAGATAGTTTTTTTGTGTCCGGTTTAATTTTATAAGTTGTCAAAGTACAATAATTTGAATTGTAAAGCTGCTTTGAAAAACACGCATATATATATATATATATATATATATATATTGTCTGTATAGTTACTAACCTGCGATAATACTTCACAGCAAAGTTACTTTTACAAGGGAAAAGAGACATTTACACATATTTCATCGGGCATCAAGGAAAGCTTAACTCAAGTGTTTTATCAAGGTTAGGGCCAAAGTTTCTGACCCTATAGCCCCTCGTGCACTCAGCACTCCAACATTAGCTACTATTTTGGAGACTTGGGTGACAAAATGAAAGTTCTCGAAAATGCTGGAATTTTCACGAAATCTCAATTAGAGTGAAAGCTACGGACCTTTCCTGAATTTTTAACACAGCGTCACATCTGACCGGAACAGCGAAAAATATGGAGAGGTGCGAAGCTTGAGAGAATCGGTTGAGCTAATCACCAGGACTGCCACAAGCTGTCGGGATCCTTGCGAATTATTACTTTGGAGATTTGTCCAATGAGGAAACTAGTAAGCTTGTGAGCTGAGCGCTATTGGAAGTTCAAAGACTGTTGTTACAAATGCTATTTAGTATTTATGTTTCTGACCCGAGAAAGTACTGCTTTTGTTCTTGTTGTGTGGTTAATTTGTACAAGGGCAGCGCTTCCCGATTGTGCTACTAATCTGACCATATTTTGCTACTTGTGTTCGTCTTACCCTATATATTTGCAGATAATGCATCAATTATCTTTATAATCCTTGTTGGAGGGATTTCACTTTTTAACACCCACAAGAGACCGACGAGAATTTTCATAATAATATTTTCTATTAATGAATAATAATAACTTTTATTTAGTATGAAATTTACCCTGTAATTGAAATCTTAATTGTTATCACCTTCTAATGATCTTCAGAGTTTTTAAAATTCTTGGCTTTTAAGTGATGCCTCGTAAAAAATATTTAAGACATTGTTTAAAACTGCTCATATTAATATACACTCAAGAGCCAAAACATTATAACCACCCCTACATTTTGCAATGAACTCGCCTGGATGACGTGGAAGGTACGTGATCAGGTGGAAGTGGTATTTAACTGCTGCTGGAGAGTCTGAAGAATCATTCTTTCACTTACTTCTGTGTGTGATGGGAAAGGCTGCGGATCTAAGCGACTTTGAAAGAGGGCAGATTGTAATGGCTCGAAGGCTCGGAACAAGTATTTCCGAAACTGCACGACTCGTGGGTTGTTCGCGATCTACAGTTGTCAGTACTTATGCAAAGGGGATGAATCACGGTGAAGCCAACAGTAGACGACATGGTGTTGGACGTCCACACGCTATCAAAGAAAAATGTCGTTGGAGACTGTCTCGCATGGTGAAGCAAAACCGGATTCAGACAGTGGCTTATCTTACAGCCCAATACAATGCAGGGCCAAGTAGAATAGTATCGGAGCACACTGTTCAGAGGACACTGTTGGATATGGGGCTATGCAGCAAACGTCCCACTCGTGTGCCTTTGCTGACCAAGTGTCATCACCAACTGCGCGTGGGTTGGGCCCGGGAACATCGCGACTGGTCCATGGATCAGTGGGAGAGAGTTGCCTGGTCAGATGAATCACGGTTTGTCATTCATCACGCCGATGGCCGAGTCAGGATACACCGTCTTCCAGGCGAATAGTTGCTCCCTCAATGTTCAGTAGGTCATACACAGGACAGTGGTGGCGGTATTATGCTTTGGGGGACGTTCTTTTGGGCATCTCTGGGACCCGTGGTTGTGGTAGAGCAGACCATGAATGCTACAGGGTATCTGAACATCATTGCGGACCAGTTGCACCCTTACATGGCCTCTGTTTTTCCAGCTGGAAATGGAATGTTCCAACAGGGCAACGCCCCGTGTCACAAGGCTAAAATTGTGTTGGAGTGGTTCCAGGAACATGATGCTGAATTTCAGTTAATGTCCTGGCCGCTTAACTCACCGGATCTCAATCCGATAGAACACATTTGGGATGTCATGGGACGGCAGCTCAGAGCTCAAAGATCACCAATTCACAATATCTCGGATTTGCGTGACTGTTGCTTAAACATCTGGTACAATCTGTCTCCGGTCATCTACCAAGGTCTTGTGGCATCCATGCCAAGGCGGGTTGAAGCTGTGTTGCGCGCCAAAGGTGGGCCAACTCGTTATTGACAGGTGGTCATAATGTTTTGGCTCTTGAGTGTATTGAATATATATACTTTTAGGATCAGTTCTAAAAATGTAATTATTCGGCAAAATGGTAATCAATCTAACTATTGAACCTCAAAATTAAGGGCCTCTGTTGATTAAAATGACACAAAGCTCAGATGCTAATCTAACGTCACTTGTGATGAGTATTTCCCTTCAATTAAACATTTGTCACTCATAACGACATGATTTGATTAGAGAACCTCTTTTTATGAATGAACTGTGACAAAGATCGATTAACATTACTAAAAAAAGTAAGATATCACATTGTTGATTTCCTTAACCTTTCGGCCGCGAGTGTTTTTCCGACTGCGAGGAGGGGAAGAGAGTTGCTGGATAACCTTGATGCGGCAGAGTTGTTTCGAACCCTGGACGAGTGGGTCCGAAGTTGACGGTCCTACCATTCAGGACGAAAATATATCTCATCGGACTGGTTGAGTAAGGACTTTCAAATTCTGACATTGTTGTTGACGAGAACCGTTGTATTACTCCCCCTCCAGTATCACGTGATGATACGAAGAGATTGTACTGAAGGTTGTTTCTTTCTTTCTTTTTTTTTTTTGATTTTGTCAGCCATTACTGCAATTGATATACATCCCCTCCCTGTTGAGTTGTGTTTGCTTGGGACAGTTACCATTTTGAGTCATCGGCTGTCTCGTGTTGAGTGGTGGGTCTTGCCGACACCTGCGCCAGAGTCGGAATATCACTAGTCGTGATTTTGAGTGCGTTTGTCTTAGTTAGACTTACAGAGGCAAGTATTTTTGCGTCGGGGGCATATGAAATCAGTAGGTACATGCTGTGCAGTCGTCTAGTATTCAAGTCCTGAGTCACCATTTCGGCGGCCAGTAGATTTCCAATCCCGAGGAGGGGGAGAGAGTTGATTGGTGACCTTGATGCGGCAGTGTTGTTTCGAACCCTGGACGAGTGGGTCCGAAGTTGACGGTCCTACCAATCAAGCCGAAAAGATATCTTATCGGGCTGGTTGAGTAAGGCCTCTTAACTTCTGACATTATTGTTGACGAGAGCCATTGCAGCCTCATTCGTTTGTAGCTCAGAATTGCTGGGACCAGAGCCAATAGTTCTTTGTGTTTCTGTAATGAAGCTTTAGTTAAGCAAAATAAAACAATTTAAGCGGATAAATAATTTTCTTAAGGCTAACAATGTTTTATGCGTCTTAAGAATATATTGTTCAAATGGTAAATAATAGTTAAGGTATCTGAAGATAATGCCGCCAGCGCTGATAATACATCCAATTTATAGGTTCCAGTGTTAATTTCAAAGTTATTCATCAGATGGCTCTGTTGCTTTGAAAGAAAATTGACAAGTTTTAGTAGTACACCTAACGGGGTTTTTGAAACCTTTTCTGAGGTCGATGCTATCATATTTTGCATGGATTCGAAAAACGACCATTGTTATTTTGATCTGGTAAGTTTACATCTTTTGGGAGTAGTTAAGGAATCTAAGAATTGCAATGCCTTGTTGGTTTTGTTGGTGTTTTTAATGGAATATATAATAGAAAGGTATGAATCTTCTCAAATCGCTTATGATTTATACATGAATCACAGTGTTATCAGAAACCTGAAGCAGTAGAGTTGGATGACTACTGCTGACCATATTATCCTCACTAGAGGCTGTAATATTTGCGTGTGAACTTTTTTTTGTTTCATATGTTTATTATATTTAGTGTTATCCTTTCTCTCCTATTCTTCATTACATCTTTTCTTTTTTTAGGGCTTGGTCAATATGTTGCCAAAGAGTCAGAGGAAAATAATGCGGGATCAAGAGAATAGGAATTTAGCTTCGTTTTTATTTACAAGGGACTCATGCTAGATAGAAATACAGATGTACTAGCAAAGTAATAAAGTTGTGCCTTTTTATTGCTCCTTTGGCATAAGGGAAATAAAATGCAGTATAAATGGATTTATTAAGAAAAATAGGAAAGTATCTTAATTACCTTTTTACTGAGCATATTACCTGCAAAAAAAGGGGGCTAGCAAAATTTTAGATTTGATAGCGAAAATCGAAAGCAAAATCCAAAATTATTTTAAAAACTTAGACACAATATATATATGGTATTAATAATCACATGTTTTTAATTCTTTCAACTTTATTACAGCCATTACAATTTCAGGTAGCCGTTGTAGATTAGTAGTTACGGTAACAGATTCGTGGCCGGATTCGTTTCCATCAAGTCTTGGGTTCGAGTTTTGATGCCAGTGGGGCTGCTACGCGTAGAATCTAGTCGGTCCCAAGTCCTCCCAGTAGCGTAGTGTGGAAATGTGGAGAGGGAGGTGTCAGCTCAGGTATCGTGCTTATCTGACTGAGACTCCAAATGCTCAAAATTACGAAGTCTATCGCCAACATCCCTCGTGTTGCCTCTAAGATATTCACAACATTAAAGCGCCTTTAATATATAAAAAATCGTATTTCTCTGTTTATGCTTCTAAGTGGGATGTTAATAAACAATCAAAATCACAATTAATTTTATTATGTAATAAGAGATTGGCCGTTGTACTCTCAGGCATCTTACTTACGAATAAAGTGTAATTTTAAATTGATTTATGGTATATGATTTGGTGCATTCGGTACACATTCACAACATTAAAGAGCGTCTTTAATATATAAATAATCACATCTATATGTTTTTGAGAATTTAATTTCTACGATGAAAAGAATTTTGAAAATATTTGAATTAATTTAATAATCATTGAAAGTTGACAGAGGAAACTTAATCTTCTAAATTATTAAAATACTTAAGCAACAATTTTTAAACTGGCTTTGGAATCAGTACTGTGTGAATTAAGTTATTAAATTGACGTAAATATCCTTATTATGTTTTCGTAAATTTCTAAAGTTATTCATTGAAACCATAACGCGACGCATTTCGTTATTAAATTAATAGTGACATTTTAGAATTTCTCAAAAGAGTAATTAGAATTCAGAAAGTAAGCTTTAAATTGATTACGATGAATAAGAGCCAACATCTCATTTTAAGCATCCAGAGACTTGTAAATGTCAAGCATTCTATATTTTTCAATTATTTTCTTTTTATTTGTAAATGTCAAGCATTCTATATTTTTCAATTATTTTCTTTTTATTTCACCTCAAACTCGATATTTTACAGAATTCTTTGAGATCCGTTGTCTTAAGCTGAAGTATATTAATAAATATTGGATCAAAATTTGTGTGGAATAAAAACAAAACAAAACTGGACTCTTAATCAATTTTTTTTTAAAATTTCGATCATTTAAAATGTTCCGTTCACTGATTTATAAGTTATGCATTTAGATTATGTAACGGGATACTTGGAAATTATAGGATCAAATCTAATGCTCTAAAAATCAAATTTACCTGTCACTTCATTAATAAAATTAATCTATCGCTTAATTAACATACCTACGAAATTAAATTAGCTAGTTTGTGACGTATTTCCTTCATTATTTAACTCTACATCTATCTTAAAGTCTATTTAAATAGTCAATAAGTTCTAAATTCTAATTGAAGATACATAAGAGAAGGACAACACACTTTATAATCTATCAAATAATTCATGCGAGATCGCTCTCTCTTGAATCCCTCTTAACTCAGTTAATCCTAGTTTATTTTCAAATAATAAAGTCTTAGCTTACCAGATCCCTCATTCCTATACAAGCACTACTCGATTATAGTAGATTCGACTCCTATTGTTTTTTATCAGGAGTCACTACCAATTACTGTTTTTGATATAAAATATTATTCCAATGATTCACTCCGATCTACAATATCTATCAGTGTGTCGTTATCTTCAATCTCCCTTCTCTCTCATTTCAGTTCTATTTCGCTTATATATCATTATATCGAATTTAATTCACTACATTTCATACTTTCATCTAATTTATCTAAACACGTTTCATTTAGTTGCCAAGAAGCTGTAATTGTATGCGATTCAAATTACCAAAAGGTTTCTGAAGTTAGTGAAGACAAAATCGTGAATAGCCTAAAGTCACGAGTTACCCATGTTAAATGACATTACCTTACTAAATTAAAATACTACCAATTAAATCAACCTGGAAAATTCCAAGTAGACCATCGTGAGAAAGTTTTTGCATTTCTTGTGTGATACAACAACTGAGCATGGAAGATGGAGAGATAGTTATTAGTTTTATGTCATCCTAGTTGTGATGCCCGCCCGACCCGGACTTCATCTTGTGCCATCACTAGATTCAATTATTAAACACTACGACACAATTATTAAAAAAGACACTAAAACAATCTTTATATAATCTATTAACATATATTTACTATGACAACAAATCCCTATGCTCTCCAGGGTAATATTTCTATTAGCCTCAAATTAACCCACCAATAGTAATCTAACAGACTCTTACCACTAATCCTTCCTCGACTGCAACTCAGACTCTGGAACAACTGTTGAGAACAACAGCAAAGTGACGTCTTATAGCAATCTTTAATCTAACCCTTTAATTCAATCAGCTTATCTATAGCTTCAGCTTCACTTTTCCTACAGCCTCTCTCTTTCAACCTCTCTACTCCTTCAGCCCCCTCGCTACTTTCAGTCGGAGTTTATATATTTCCTTACTCACCCACTTATCTTCATTTCTAACTGCTTTACATAATAACTTTACGTATTCACGTTTCATTTTTGGTTGGGCAAAGGTTGTTTAGCAAAAGCAATCAATCTCAATTAAAAGTCCTCCAGGTTAGTGAAGAGAAACCGCGAATAGCCCAATGTCACATAGTTGTCTATCAAAAGCCTTGAAAAAATTCCATCCATAGTAGACCCTAGGAAATGACCTTGACATTAGAATAACGTTTCTTAAGTGAAATTGAATTAAAATCTAATTGCGATTTTGGTAGTGGTAAGATGCTGCATGTTTAATGTTTGTTTATCATCTTGCTGGAACAAATGAAAAAAAATGTAGAGTACAACTTAAAAAAAAAAGTTGTGCAAAACTTCAAATAAAATTTTTTTTCGTTCATTTTATTTGTGTTTTGTATGATGTAAAAAATGGAAACAAAATTTTTAATTAGATAAACGAGCAGTCTGTTTTTTTTTTACTAACGAAAATTCCCATAAAAGTGTTACTCTGTATTACTTAACATAAAGTATTACTATACAGGGTACACTCTATAGAGTATGTACTTTAAACGGTACATATATTTTATAAGGCATATATTTTACAGGATAACACTTCATAAAGTATATATACTTTATAGGATATATATATATATATATATATATATATATATATATATATATATATGTGTATATATTTTATTAAATAAATATTTTTTGAATAATTGTTTACTTAAATCCTAAAATAAATCCTAATTGTCGCACAGTTCAGGTGTCATCCACTCCACTTGACCGAGTCCGTCGCCAATAGCTCTCGTGTTACCTATTAGTACGACGCTAATAATAAAGAATCACTTATATAGTGCAAAGTATATATTAAACATATGACATTCCTTTTGCTTAGAAAACAATACAAGCTATTGTTTGCTGTTCAAAATAATTAATAATATAATAATTTGTGTTAAATTAAATTATACTTTTTAAAATTTAGTTATCTGAATTCTGATTATTTTTCTTTAACTAAAAAACTTTTTTACAATAAGCTTATTCTTTTTGTACAAAAAATTTACATTTGAAACTGAAACTCAAATAATACACAAGATGTAATGAATCCAAGAATTCAGGCAAGTTTAAGTTTTCAAGTCTTTGATAATGATTGTCTCAGTATTGACAATCATTATCTAATTGGATAATGATTTTTTATCATACGGAATGTTATGCAAGAAATCGTTGTACTTTAAACACGCAAATCTGTTTTTATTACAAATTAAGGAATGCAATTCCAATGCAGAACTCTTCTTTAGTAATAAATTGTTTTAGCCTTATCGTATTTTTACATTTTATCAAAATATATACATACATCATATTATATTTTACTGCATTACTAAATTCTCTGTGAATAAATAGATTCGCAATTTAATGAATACAATATAATCTATATTTCATTTCCTATATTCCTAGTCATGTAAGTATTGTAATTTAGGCAATGAACAAGCGGACTCCGCTGCACGTTCGGCAACGAATCCTCTGCAGCTCGCAGTCCCACTTGAGGACATACGACGTCACATTTTAAATTCAATTAATCAGGCACGGCAGGAATATTGGAATCTTCAACACAATAACAAGCTACACTCGGTGAAGCCGATCATTGGAGAATGGCCTGTTTGTCCATTGCGAAGAGTGGATGTCAGATTGACCCGCCTTCGCGTTTGACACACTCGATTTACCCATAGACATCTTTTATTTCGGGAGGGTGCTCCCGAGTGTCCTTCCTGCCATATCCCTTACACGATTCACCACATTTTAATTATGTGTCCTGTTTTTAATCATCATTGTAGTATTTTTTTTCAATCATGTGTTTTAAACCTATCTGACTTGGTGGGGGAACCCCCCCCACCATAACTTATTTGCTTTATTAAGACATATTGGCCTTTTACAACAAATTTGAATTTTTAACTTTTAATTTGTACTTCTACTTTCTGTGAATTTCCGTTTAAGAATTATAAATTTAATTTATTTTAACAAATATTTGGCGCAGCATAGCCTACCTTGGCTCTTGCACCATAAAACCTCACTGTCGCTCACTCACACTCATTTCCTATATTTAAATGGTAAATTGATTGTTAATTTTACATATTTCTCTAAAAACTGCTTTTTTACTCAGTGTTTATCAATTTAAAGGACACAACCTCATAGCGTGTCTATGATATGTTACGAAAGCGGTTCAAAATTCTCTTGTGATAAGAAGGGGGAAAATATGAGAATGGATAATTCATAGTAGTATTGAACATTGATCGTTTTCCCTTTTCCTATAAAATCCACGAGTATGATGTCTTTCCCATTCCAAAAAATCGTTGCAATTACTTTTCTGTATCTTTGGAGCAGATTCCCTCATTTGATTGATTGATTGGTTTTATTAACACTTAAAGCAACATGAGGGCTATTGGCAACGTTCGTCGTAATTTTTAACTTCGGTCAAGTAACGAGGGCGATACCTGAGTTGGCCCTCCCCTCTCCTGACTTCCACACCACGTCAACGGGAGGACTTTGGATCTCGACCAGATTTTACGTGCATCAAATCTGGCTACACGGTGGGTCTTTTGTGGTATCAAGGCTCGAACACCCGGCTCAAAGAAAACCGCCAGTCCCGTCTCCGCGACCATGACCACAAGGCTACCGAGGCCACTAGCAATTTCACCTACAACAGCCCTTTGTTTTGATTGTTCCTTGGTTTTCAATATATAATGATGAATCCAGGTCTCTCCACGACAGTGACAATTTGGCTCAACAAATATCCTTTTGGATTTGGAAGCAAATGCCTACCAATGAAAACAAACTTATGAACCACTGTCACATTGTTTTATGTCATTTCTAACTATGACAGCATACATTGGTAATACTAACCCGTCTTAATAATGCCATCAATTGTCTAAAAAAAAGTATTATTTGAGCCCCTTCAAAGAATTACTGAACAATTTGGAGTTTTTTTTAGTCTGAAAATGCAATTTGAATTTAAATCCTGCTTTACAGCTCGATGCGGCAAATACCCATTGGGATTTGGAAGCATATGAAAACGTATTTATGAACTAGTGTCATATTTGTTTTAGCATTATTTAATAGATGGCAGCACACGTTGATAATACCAACTTGCCTTAGAAAACTCCGCCAACCCTCATAAAGAGGCATGTTTGAACCCTACTTTATGTAATTACCTAAACTTACGGAGTTTTTTTTCTGTCTGAAAAAGTAATTTGAATTTTAATCTTGTTTTTGAGTACTAAGCAAAGATAGTCCAATTTTTACATCAATTTGTTTTAAAGAAATATCCGTCGATTTGACAAATAACCTCAAATGATATTTATTACGTTTTATGTGAGCATAGGGTATCGATTTTTTTTCTTCAAGAATTTCCATGAGTGGCAGAAGTATCTGAATAGTCTTTATTCTATGAAGACATATCAATTCTTAAATAGGGAGAAAAGAGATACCAATAATTTATTCTCACATAAAAGAAAAACCTTTGATCTTTTTCTATTTTATCGTAATGTCATTCTTCGCTGTTGTTTGTCAAGAACTTGTTCTCGGTCTAAAACTTAGTTTGAACAAAACTGTCAACCCATTATGTAACTCGCGGAAACATTTGAATAAGAACTAAAATAAGAAACCCGTATAACACCAAGTGAAGACATTTGCATTTAACGTGAAGACGTTTGCATAGTTTAGTATTCAAAAGACAGTGACAGGACTTTATATAAGAACACTGTGGAAAAAAGAGTTTTGTTTTCTCTCATTCCAGTTTTATTTGCATTTAAATTCTTCTTCATCGATCGAAAGTCTTAAGAAATCTGAATAATTTTTTTCCTATTTTCCTGATAGAAGTAAGAATTATTTGAATCATTCATCTGCGATATTAAAGTCTTTACTTTTAAAACTCAATAAATATTATTGAATAATTACTAATAATACTAATGTAATAAAGTACCAAAATATCAATATTATTGATTTTTTTCTAACATTACTAAAGATGACACACTGCATTCTCTAATGTTTTAATATTTTTTTGATCGATGCTTCAATTTTAATAAAATCAATATACATTTGTTTTTATAATTTTATTGTCTTATCAACGATATAAATTTTTTGGATCAGATTTAACACCGTGCTTTATATACTAGAGAGTTATTGGTGATATAATTCATTATTTTGAGTCATGATCAAGTGACGGTGATGATACCTGATCTGGTACATCCTCTCCTAACTTCTCCAACATGCCCTTTGAAGATTTTGAAGTTCAGTTTATTTCACTGGGAATGAAAGAGCACTTTTCTATTTTTGAGAAATTCTAATTAATCTTAGCCTTTGTAGATAAGCTACTAGAATCAACAATGGTGAACTACCATAAACGAGAAAGGCAGAATCAAAATCAAAACAAATGTTGCATTAAAGCTTTACTTTTATTCTTTTTAGCTTTATATTTTTTCGGATGCGTCTCATATTCTTATCAGCGCTAATGAACTTAGAGCCAAAGAGTGAAAATCAAGATCTTCATTTTGAAATATTTAAGTAATAAATAAAAACAAATAAAACAATTATTCGTTTCAAAATTTTGGAAATAAAAAAGGAAGATTGAAAACTGGAGGATTTGAAAGATGTGTTTTTAAAGTAGCTCAAAAAAATCGATTAAAAAAACTTCTTCCAAACATTCAATATTTATGTTATAATGAATGTTTAGAAGAAGTTTTTCTTTCGATTTTATAAACTTTTTTTTTTTATATAAATTTATGTTTATATATATATTTATAAAAAAAGTTTATGAAGATCTTAAATATATTCATAATTATATTAGTATACAAAATTTAAGCAACAAATGCATTTTTCAAAATATACCCATGAAGTTGTTGAAAAGGGCTTTTTGCGATCGATACAGTGAAAAAGCAGCTCAGTAGAAAGGTGATGCATATGCAAATATCAGCACTATTACTCCACTGCACAAATACACGTGGAATGCACCTGCTCAGTGCCAAGACAACTTAAAAAGGAGGAAGGACGCATTTCCAGACATTCCTGTGCAAGAAAGTGAAATCGCATGTTCATAATGACTACAAGAAACCATCAGGATGATACGTGGTAGAATGATAGGCAAACTCGAAGAGGGGCCTAGTTTGATGAGTGTTTCACAAGAGTTTGGAATTGACAAAAGTGTAGTTTCTAGAACTAGGAAAGCCCTCCAAATGTCAGATACAGCTGTTAGAAAGGTTGACGGTGGTCGGCCTTGGGAAACAACGGCAATTGATGATCGGTATTTCATTCTGCAGGTAAAAAAAGACATCGGACAATATTGCTCAGCAGTTGCGTACGATAACCGGATGATAAGTATCATGGTTTACTGTACTAGACATCTGCATAAAGGTGGACAACCTGAACTCTGAATACCATTAACAGCAGGTGGCACCGTTTACAGTGGTGTTAAATGGCTAGTGTCATTTTGGTCTGAGCAACGATTTTCAGCGCCATTTGATATGGAGGTAGGTAGGTACACTGTTTCATTCCACTAACATCAGGGAAAGAGACTGTTTGATTGATCCAGGAATGCTTGTGAGGGGAGGTATTATGTTGAAAGGACAAACGAAGCTCTATATTCTTGACAGCGGTTTACTTGCCAGAGATTGTGACTACGATGAAATTCTCCTCCCACATGGTGCGTCTGTTTGGAGGTGCTGTTTGTCAAAACTTATTTTTGCGGGTACATTGCACGTCCACGCAGGACTACTGCTATTGAGGAGCTTCTAGAAAATGAGGATACCTACAGAATGGATTGGCCGGTGTGCTTCCTGATTTAAATTCCATCGAACGTTTATGGGATGCTTTAGGGAGAAGTCTGGCAGCAAGATCGTCTCCTCCGGATAACAACAGACAGCTAAAACATATGCTTCTTGAAGAATGGCAACTCTTACCTCAAAACTGCTGAATACTTTGGTACTGAGTATGAACAAACGTTATAATTCAACCATAGCAGTTAGGGAAGTACATATCCCTTACGAAGTGATTTTGGTTCACTTCATGTGAACAAAATCTTCCTTCACATGAAGTGATTTTGGTTCATTTCATGTGAATCAAACTTGTTCTTCCTCATGACCAAACAATGTTTTTGCTAATGCAATTCTGTCAATAAAGCCTTTTTATGCTTTGATCAAAAATGTAAAGTTACAATTCAATTTTTGGCTACAATGATTTCATCAATCTTAAAGCGCTGCATTGTGTCTCTGTAATGTGAATTTCATGTCACCCAGTTGACTGTTTTTAGAATTACGGCACATTCTGAAAAATGCATACTAGTGCAGTTGCAATATGACCATGTTTTATTTCAAAAGTGCAATAAAATTATGAAATATTTAAATTAAATTGTATTAAATGTAAAATTTTCAATACCGCATGCATGTAAGCACTCACGCGGCTTAAGCTCTCACTCAGTTTAAATTCACTTACATAATTTAATTCACTCGATGACGCATAAAATGAACTTCCCATCTAGTTACAATCTTTCTCTGCTAAGAAGTCTGGAAAAATCTATTTCACATATTATTTAAAATATTTGAAAAACATAACACTATTTTAATCAGACAATTTGTCAGGTAGACAGATATCGAAACTCGAATGTTTAAAATGAAATTGCTAATATTTATAAATGGGTGAGTTAATGAATAAAAAAATAAAAACAACTAAGAATCCATACATTAGATTATTCCTTATCTGCTTAAAATGCATAAAATCTGTCTGATTTTACTGAATACAGATGTAGTTAAATGTCAATTGTAAATTTTTATATCATGTCTGCAAGAAATTTATTGTTAATGCAATTTCAGGTTTTGAATATGCAAGCACTAATTTGATTTTTCTTGGAGAAAAATGGAAAGAATACAGAGTATTAAAATTTTCTCCGAGTATTTTCATGAATCATTAAATGAGATACTTGGACGAAGATAACATAAGCGAAAGTTATAAAAATGATTCAGTCAAGATGTACTTAGCTTCCGAAATAAAATTAATATCTCGAACAAAACGCAAAAGAAAGAGATAATTAATAGAGATTTAGAGAAATACATTTCGAAAACATTTGTTTAATATAATCCTTTTAGTCTGAAATAAAAATACTCATTTTTATCGCTTAAAATGTATAATAAATTAAATTTTACGTTTGTATAAATGGGTTTCTATTTAGTATTATCTGAGCTTAATATTTAAAAGTTTTCAGGAAATGTAAAATTGCAGGCATTGTTTCGTTTATTTTAAAGCAATTAATTTTGTGCTGTATAACACTGCATATGCAAAGACTCTTTTATGGTTTTTTGTTAAAATCTTCATGAATAAATATTTTAAGTTCATATTATAACAACACGGTTATACAAATAAGTTTTAAGATACTCTCTTCGTTTATTGAAATTAAAGTAAACTTTGTGTCATCAATTTTTTCTCTAGTTTCTAAAATTAAGGCATATTTTAAAATCTGGAAAGAAATTTAATGACTAGGTTTATGACTTTCAATCAAGTGTAGGTAAATGTACTAGTATGGATGATTCAAGTTAAGTTAGATGTCTGCAAGCAAATTAGAATAATGTATATCGCATTCAAGCAAGTTAATTTCATACATATCAATCCTGTTTACATTATGATTATTTTCATTTATGATGGAGACTCAAAAGGAAATAGTGTGAAGAGTTGGAAATGGGATATTAGGAAAGGGAAATGGAAATGGAGAGTATTAGTAATAGGAATTTAGAATATTAGGAATGGGAAATAAGAATGGTAAGTATTAGAAATGAAGAATTAGAAATGAAAAATAGGAATGGAAAATATTTGGAATGGGAATTAGGAATGGAGTATTAGGAATGAGTGAGTGAGTAAGTAAGATTTAATGGCGCCAAAAAAAGGTGTAAATGTGATCTGAATGTTTGAAAAACTGAAAGGAAAGTAAAATAAGATTAAGAAATAGAAGAGTCAAAAATAGCGAAGGATTGCTAGGGAATTCTTCCCATACCAATACCTACCTAAAGAAGATAAGCCTCTAAATACATTAGAAAATGGGAATAGGGATTAGGAATTGAAAATGAGAAGGAGGATTTAACTCACTAACGTTTATTTTTATGTCGTCCATGAGTATAACACTCTCTGTATCTCGAAAATCGTCGCCATAGCTTCTCCAGCCATTGAGACCATCTTCATCTTCTTTGGTGAAGATTCATCGGAATCAACCAATTGTTTTGATTATTGCTTGGTTTGGGTGAAAAACTATGAATACAGGTCTTATTGATGGTGACAATCCGTCTTAAAACGACGATGATAACTCGTCGTGGTAGCAGTCTAAGTTAACCTACGCATCAGTGTCAAATTTCTTTCGGTTCAATTTAACAGACGACAATTCATAATCGAAACACCAACTTGTCTTAACACCTCCATATACTGTCAAAATGGGTATATTTCGAATCAATTTTGTATTTGACTTTTGATTTGTTTCTGCAAATGTCGTGAACAGACCTAGTAATTTTCCGAACTCGGAAAAGTGATAAGGATGACTCGGAATTTCTATTTCACTTACCTAAACGCACACCTCTCCACTTGAATATTTAGAGGTCCAAATTCAGTTTTATGAGCCTTTTTAAAGATATACTTAACCATTAAAACATTAGATTTCACAATATGCTTTTTTACAAAAGTGAAATTAAAAAAAAAATATTGATAAAAAAAAATCGATTTTTTATCAATGGAAATAAATCTGTTTGTTAGATAATTAAATACTAGTATAACTATATACAAAAATACATTCTTTTTGTATTTAGTTCTAGAATTTTCTTATTCAACAGAACTCTTTAGAGCTTAAGGAATGAGTATTTTTTTATTTAAGCAATGCAGGTATCTCAAAACTCTAGAAACTCTCAGAAAATTTGCATTCTTTTAAATGTATAATTATACTCTTAAAATGCTTAAAAAGGCAGCGGATGTTTACGAAATCTACTAACAATTACTATGAAAACAGTATGAGATGTAGCAGTAGTCTTCCGA
>BMAW01070929.1:18992-33985 GCA_019974015.1 Nephila pilipes | reverse complement strand
TAAAGTCTGTGAAATTAGTAATAAGCTCTAATTTTGACTCGTGCTGCTATAATAATTATACATTTTATGTTAGAAGCGCGTGAAGCAAAAGTAAATTAAATAACTCTTAATTTTCAGACAGAATATATATTCATAAACAGTATAATTCTTTCCAAAAGAAGCGGAAAAGAGAGACTTGCCAATGATCTGACACAGTTTAACATTTAAGACATCAACATCTATTTGTATTAAAGATAGTATTATGTATAAGAATAGCACTCGTCCAAAGAGAACAAAAATAAAAAGCGAATGAAATTGAAGAAAAAGAATTCAATTAAATTGCTCACTGATTGCGTATTTTAAGCAAGAAGGAACTTTCAATTGAGGACATCACGAAGAGATGTATCTTTTTTTTTTGCAATGAACGAAAAAGCGTCTCGGGATAGAGAAGCACTGACATTATTTTTAAAATTTAATGCCAGTTAAGATACCCAAACATCGAGTTTCGTCGACGTATGTTAATCCCGCAGTTGGCGATAAGTACTCGACTCCCTGCTACTGACAAAGCCTCGTGGATGGATGCCAAATCTGGATTCAAGCTTTCCCTTGAATTCAACAACACTTCGTGGAATATCTCGTAAGGGTACCGATTCCGGTTGCGTACGCGAAAGGCTCGTCCAGAAATTATTCTTCCCCTCCATGTATTGCGCTGATCAAAAAATTGCTGTTTTGTATTTATTCTGTTTACCCAAAAATTATTATTATTATTACTATGTTGAGCTACGGTTATGTTGGTTCCTCTTAAATTACAAGTTATTCATTTGAATTGATTCTAAAGATACCAATTGATCCGGAAATTGTTTTTTTGAATTTACTTTAATGATTCGGAAATTTTCTATTTTATTCTATTCATTCCTTTAAATTCATTAGTTATTTTTTAAATTGATTCTGTTCCTGTCAAATGATTTAGAATTTATTCTTTAGAATTTAATACATTAATTCGGAAATTCCTTTGAGTTTTTTTCTACAGATATAGAATTAAAAAAAAAAAAATGGGTACTATTAAAAATTATTCGAAGAAAATTATTCTTTGAATATTATCTTATTGAAATAATTCTATTGAAATAGAAATTGCTCTTTTAAAATTATGTACATAAAACAATTATATTTCTTCCGTTCTTATATTAAGTTGAATCCCTTTATTTAAAAATTAATTTTTTTGTCAAATTCTACGGTTTATAATGATTATACTTTAGTTTATTCAGACTTACTAAGTTAATTCTCAAAAAATATTAACAAAAACGTGTTATTATGGGTAAGAGAATTGTTCATTGAACACGATATGTTTTTATATCCACCTGTTTATTATCATAATTAAAATTACAGTTCAAACGAATTAAATCGTCTTTTACCCACTAGTGAAGAACCCAATCTCGAAATACTTTCGTCAGAAGCCCCAACACTTTGACTGAACGAACTTTAATAAAAATATTTCTTATATTTTCTTATTTTCAATTCTAATTACACATTTTTAATGTCACGAATGCCTGTGATTAAATTGGAATTATTCACCACATTTGTTGTAGACATGACATCTTTCAAAAGGTAAAAATATTATGAATTTTAATTATTTGTAGATGCCACCAATATATAACTATACTGCTGTTTGTAGAAAATGCAACACCATGAAAGAATCATCAGAATCAAATGAAATTTAATGCAGAAACGACTTGTACTGATACAAATAAATGATGAAATTTTCAAAACAAAAGAAACAAATTAAGCGTCCGAAATCAGTATTTGGTGCAGCCACCATGCGCTGCAATAAGTGCTGCTATACGACGTGGCATGGAGTCAAACAGATGTTGAATATCTGCTTGAGGAAGAGAATTCCATATCGCTTGTATGCGCAACCAAAGTTCGTCTTTGGAAACTGCAGGACGCGGATCACGAGCGAGACGCCGACCAACCATATCCCACACGTGCTCAATAGGCGACATATCCGGTGAATAAGCAGGCCAAGGAAGAAGTTGCATGCGTTGTGCTGAACAGAAGTCTCGAACAGTCCGCGCAACATGTGGGCGTGCATTATCCTGCTGAAAGATAGCTCCAGGGATGCCTTGAAGGAAAGGAACGACTTCGGGCTGTAGCACTTCACGGACGTACCTGTTGCTATTGAGATTACCCTCAATTCGTATCAAATTGGATCGTCCATGATACGAAATCGCACCCCAGACCATAACTCCGGGTGTTCGACCACTATGTCGTTCAATAATACACTCAGGAAGGCAGCGTTGACCGGCATAACGTCTAACACGAACACGGCCATCATGGGTCCACAAATTGAAGCGTGATTCATCTGAAAAGACAACTTGGTGCCAATCAGCTCGCCTGTCTCTGTGCTCAAGAGCCCACTGCCGACGCAGCCGTCGATGATTCGCCGTGAGGGGAATCCTGTATAAAGGCACCCTTGCACGCAATCCACGGCGCAGCAGACGACGACGAATTGACGAAGCCGACAATTGTACACCTGTAGCAGTAGACCAACGTGCTGCCAGCTGCCTGGAGGAAGCTGTGCGATCATTCACCGCCATGCGGAGCAGGTGTCGATCATCGCGCTCTGACGTCACCTTCTGTCGTCCAGTGCCTGTTTTTCGAGTTGTTCGGTGCTCGTCGGTCCACTGCTTCCAAACTCGCATCACTGTGGAACTGTTCCGCTGCATACGAGCTGCTATTGCGCGATAGGAAAATCCTCCTTCTCGAAGGCCGATTATCCTCCCTCGTTCAAACTCCGTAAGTTGCTTGAATTTCTTATTCTTCCGTCGTGGAGGCATACTCAGGTCTCACTAAACGTTTGCCACTAACAAATAATCATAGACTTTTTTCAACGTCCCGCTACAGCACTTTATTTATACGCTTTCAGCATCAATTCAGAGGGCGCTGCGCGCGCCGCGCACGCGCGATGGCTCTGAAACTTTATTAATTTGCATAATATCCTATAATTGACATTTGCTGCGAATTTCATTTGATTCTGATGATTCCTTCATGGTGTTGCATTTTCTACAAACAGCAGTTTACAATCCATTACCCCATTAATAAAAAACACAGTACACTATAAGAAATTGCGATTATTTATACATTTGGACACGTATGCAATATCAATTCACAATTCTAAAATCTTATTGTATATATTTTCTGTAACCACTGTTGCCACTCTCCATTCACTATGAATCATCGAACAAAAAAGGTGTCATTCTACAAAGGCACTGCAGCACTATTTACTTAAGTATAAGTCAATTAATTCTCATAAAAAAAACTGTAACGTGTCCCGTATTTCGTCTCCTATACTTAAATACTATATGTATTTTTAACTTTATATGATGCATGCGAAAAAAGTATAAAGACTAAGTATAACTCACCAAATTTAGAAACCTTTGTTATGGAAATGTAGGCAAATTTCTTAGGTAAAAATATCGATAAAATTAAATTATTTTTCTTATAAATTAGTTAAATTTACAAAAGTTTAATTCGTATAAATCTTTTTTTTTTTATTATTATTATTATTAACTGTAAACCCATATAATCTTAGATAAAAGTATAGCAACTGTTTTTTTTCATCCAAAATTCTAATACATTTTACATATTTTGAAGCAGTAAATAACAATCTCAAATATAAAAACCAGGCTTCTGAATAAATTTCCCACATGCCTAATTTTTTTCATGATTTTTGAAGCAGAAGGAATTCATTTTTCTGACTTTGAACGAGAAAAATTGTCGCTGTTAAAGAATGTGGGAAAAATGGGCATGAAATTTCGCAAAAAAAAAAAAAAAAAAAAAAAAAATAAATGAAAGATCTAAAAATGTAGTTTATAAGTTTCAAAGCGAACTTGGAATATATGAAATGAAAAATCAAACTGGCTGACCAGAAATATTAACGCATCGACAGAAAAGAATCGTTGTCAGAAGAGTTCGCTGAAGAAGAAACTACAAATAAAGTTGGAAGAGAGAGACATTTGGACTTACCATATTCCACACGAACAGTTGAAAAGATTTTGAGTAAAAATCCTAATATTTTTGGCATGGAAATTAAATGCCATGTCCACCTCTTACAAATTAGCATAAAAAGACTGCAAAAAAAATAGTCTTTTCTCGATCCAAATGGAATGATGTAATTTTTCTTCCAAAAGAGAAGTTCCATCTTGATGACCCAGGTGGTCTTAATTATTTTTGGTGTAATTTGCGTAAAACCAAAGAAAAGTTTTCTAAACATGGATACGGTAAGGGCACAGTAAGATTTTTGGGTATTTTGCAACAAACGGAACTACGCTAATAGTCTTTATCAATCACAAAATAAATCGTAAATATGTTGGTATGTTAGGCGAATCTTCATTGCCCGAGGCACACCATTAATTATGTCGGGAGACTATCAATAGGATAAAACTTCCATACACATTTAAAAGTGTAAACAATGGTTTGAAATTGATTCGGTAAATTGGCTAGGGAGGAATCCCATCTGAATTCATTAAAAATTTATAGGACTTTCTAGCCAGAGAAGTTTATAAAAACGACACACAATATTAGTGTAAACAGATCATTGTTTTAGCCATCAAACAAGCTAGAAATAAAATTTCCGTAGACAATTTTAAAAAATTTCAGAATCAAGGACCTCTCGTCTTATTCAAGTAATTGGGGGGAGGGGGAGGTTTCTTGATAATTGAGAGAAATATTACATAATTTAGAACATGTTTTTGTACTTTTCATTGTATTTTCTGTGGGGATAATCTTTGTAAGGTTCGTATTCGTTGTTTCATCTGTTGTACATGTTACTGCAAAATTTGATAATAAAGGTCAAAAATACTAAATGAAAAAAAAAAAATCCCTTCTGGTAAAATGAGAATAAAGTAAGTTTTCATTGAAGTAAATTATATGCTGTTTTTAAACTTTATTCGCGCAATGTTCGGTAAAATAAAAAGCTACTGGTTCAATGAATTTTTTAAACATTTAACTATACTATGATAATACGCACAAGTGTTATAGGCACTCAAATTTATACAAATAATGAGACATTTCCTGTCCTCGGAAAAGTAACGCCAGCTCGTCTCTCGCGAACACAGAAGATGGACGAGCTTTTTTTAAGCTGCAGATATACGGAATCTAATACAAGCTATCTAAACGTTCTACGTTCATTTGAAATTCAATTTGTGGTGAGAAAAAAAAATTCTTACAGCATTAAGAATCTTTTGAGGGGGGGGGGAATCGAGCATTTCTCATGTTTTGATATATAAATTGATAAATACTCTCCTGAAATAAAGTAACAAATATAAACCGAAATTGAATATGCTGATGAAAATAAAAGGTATTAGGAATTTTATTAGTTTTGATCATTTGCAAAAGTTTATTTATAATCAACGTCATTTGTGTTTTCAATAACTGTTTTAAATTATTTAAATTTCTTGTAAAATTCTGCATTCGAGCATTTTCTCTAGTCGCATAGATTTAAACGGAATGAAATTCAAAATATCTTTATCACTGGAATTTTTTTAAACCGTGTTTTTTTTTTTTTTTTTTTTTTTTTTTTTTTTTTTTTTTAATGAAAACAATATACAATTCATCACGGAAATATTTTGAGTCATGAGCATTTTTTTTTTCATCTCAATGTTCTAATCGCTTCTTTAAAAAAATTCACATTGTGAAAAATATCAGGTCATAATTTGAATAATGATTTAAAAAACAGTCACAATGAGTTTCTCTATAATTACTACAAACTTGTTCCATACCAAACGCTATAAGTGTCTCAAAAAATGGGACTCAAATGGTTATTGTCAAAAATAAAATGTATCATTAACTGACATTTCAATATTTTCTACTTGGGCGAAAATAATTACTTTCTTCTCTTCGAAGTAAATTAAGATTAAAATTTGAGGATAGAGCCTTTTTGTAATCAAATAATGTAGCGGGAGAATTCTTAGATAACGAAGCCGTTTTAAATTCTCTAATGAACGAGGGGCAGTAACAGTACATTGATTTAAAATGACAATTATAAAAAGCTTTTATTTGAACAAATAACTTGGAAACGAAGAACATAAAAGACGTGAAATATTTGTTCTGAAACAGCCGTTTTCTTAACGCTTAGCTTACAATTTCATTACTGTAATATATGTTATTTTCACTATTCAAATTATCTTTTAAACAAAATAAACAACAAGGTATACGAACGAATGTGAGAAGTATATTTCTTTAATTTTTTTTGAACGTTTATCTTAGAGTGGGTGGGGAAATATTTGTTTACGCTTGCTTTATGAACTGGCTATTTTTCCTTTATGTTAGGACAATAGAATTGTTTTTGTATACAGCGTTTTTGGATAAGCCGACATTTTTCCTTTTAAACTTATACGGTAATTTGAAAAGTAATTTCATTTGTCGCTGTGACTGAAATAAAGCTACATTTATTAAATTATAATAAACTTATTAGTGTTAATGATTCTGATGACTGTTACAGAGAATGCCGCGGGCTACAAATTTCAATCTACGATTCTTCAAAAATTGTCTACAAGAATGTTAGGAACAAAAAAAAAAAGTAGATTTTCGAAATGAACATTAAACGCCTTCAAAATAGAAGATAAGTTAAAAATATTTCTGCTAGCAGTTACAAAATGAAGACGGATTTTAAACGAAACTAATTATCTTTCTGTCTCCGAAAACAAAGGATAGAATACATTCATCATTGTGAGTAAAAAGAAGGCACCCATCTAACTGCAATAATCGAGGTGAGAATCGTTGATTAAATTCTTACTGGGAAGGTTTTATTATCTGTATTTGAGAGAACATTAATTGGTGTGATTTTATTCAAACAATAAACTACTTTTGCATTTATTCATTCATGCAATTTAATCAAGGGTCTTCCTAATTATTTTTTAGTTTTAAATTCCCATACTCAAAAGAGCCACCTTATAAGATATGTATCCAATAGGAGACTTTATTCAATATTTAACTGAGATTTGATACGGTAAAGAAAAGTTTTCATTGTTGAGTTTTTATTTTTAACTTAAATAATTACGATTGTATCTTGAACTTAAAGCTCATTAAGATTTATTATTTTGAAATTAAAATAAATATATAACTAGTTCGCAAAGTCTAATTTTAATAAAATTCCTTTCGGATAATTGTTAAAAGATGGGATCGAGGAATACTGCGTTGAAATACTTTTCGTTTGTATTTAAATAATGATATCAAAGTAAACAAATAATTTGAATGGAGTCTACGGAAAGATTCATTTCCCGCCCAAACACAAAAGGAGCAAACAAAGGGGACTCACCTCCGTCAGCGTAGGTCTCAGACCCGTATCCGTCCTGCAATCCATTGGCCCAGGTCCCATTGTACTTGGCTGCGGAGGCAACGCTCTGCCTCACGCCGTAGCGCCCCTTGAGGCCCTCTGTCCACTCGCCCCGGTAGATCCATCGCCCTCGGGTCTCGACGCCCAGGCCGTGCCTGCGCCCCGCAGACCACTCACCCTCGTAGGTGCCGCCCTGGGGCCAAGAGTACACCCCGCACACTTCGAATCCTTGGGCCCAGGTGCCCGCATATTCCCCTTGTCCCTTGGGTCCCGTGCACACCCCATGTCCGTGGGCCTTCCCCTCGAGCCACCCTCCCGCGTAGGTGCCCCCGTCGTCGAAGTCGAAGCGACCCCCGCCCTGGGGGGTGGACGCGCTCATCGCGGCATCTCTGCCTCTCACTCTCTCGGTTGCTGTCTCACGGAAGGGGCTTTATTTTTAGGAAGAAGGCAGCAGTGTGCTTTTTTTAACCCCGCGCGCGCTCCGCTCCGTGCAAAAGAGGGGGACAGGGAAATGGAATCGTCCGGAAGACTTTTGGAACTCGCTCACTTCCCAACACGATTCATTTGAAGGGAGAAATTGTGCAGAGAGCGCCCATTCCTCAGCATTTCGAATGACCAAGGCAGCTCAGAGTAAGTTTTTGGCATAAAAAGACACTCGCGGATAGATAAGAAGAAGTGTCCTGGGGTGGGTGGTGAGACAGGGTGAATGTCTGTGCACTCCACTGTCGTAGAAGGATTGTTTATTACGTGCACTCAACTCCCCTCTTCTGTCCACAGCTTCATCTTTTTTGAACCATGGTCGGATGATGAGGTCTGCAACTGAGTCGGCATCCAATTCTCCACAGACACGGAGAAGTCTTTCGAGATATAACGTACACCCACCCCCGTGCACACACTCAAAAGTCTTTGGAAGGATGGGTTTCGAACTCATCATTCCCTGTTATGAGGTTGAGAGGCACCTACGTACAAAGTTATTTTTCAGCCCACTACTCCCCACATCCACTCCACGTCAACAGAAATAGACATTTGCCTATAGGCTCTTAAAGTAAATGACCTGCTCTGATCAGGAGACAAAATTTGATAGTAATTATCTTTCAAATAAGAAGGACTATAAATATCCTTCCATCTGCGAGATTTGCTTCGAAATAATACATATATGTATATATATATATATACACGCACACACATATACAGGTTGCTTAGAATCTCAAGAGCAAACACTTAAGTGGTGATAGAAAGCATCTAAAGCAATTTTCACTCTACAATACATAAGCGGAGAGCAAGGCGGAGCTGTAATGGAAAGCACGAGTCATTTCTACCGTGGATTTCAGGAAGTATGGTGACGTACAGTAATAGGGAAAAGGCCATACCTCCTGAAATCCACGATAGGAATTGATTAAGGAAATGAGATCATTTGCCGGTACATCGAGTAACCAAAAACGAAAATATGTTCATATTTATTGTTCAGTTGCACACATACAATCAAATTTGAAACCTGAAGGGAAAATCCTAGAAATTCGAATTGCATGTGCTTTTATAAAGAATATGGAGTTAAATTTTAAATGCGCTTGCCTCTTTGAATGCAGTCCGAGTCACCACAAACGATTTCAACCTACCAAGTGATGAAAAAATAAAATCTATCTCACCCCTCACCCCCCCCCTTATCCATAAAAAGACCGATAAAATAAAAACGCACGTCAAATGGAAAATCTCATTAAACTATTATTACAATATAATCTAATAATCGTAGCAGAATTTCTTTATTATCTATAGAAACTTCACATTTTTTAAATTTTTTTAATGCAGAAATCTAGGTACCGGCAAAAAAAAAAAAAAAAAAAAAAAAGAAACATGAATTATCCGATATTCCGAATTACAGAAGTTCGATTGTCCCGGACACTTTATATTTATTGTGCAATAAAATATTATCGAATAGTTCATGAGTACCATCTAAATTACGAAGGTATTTTAAAAGGATCCACTCCGAAAACGGTAAAATCTCTGAGCTAACAGTGCGTGTCAAAAATATTTTCCGAGAATGAAATGGCTTCTTATGTTACAAAACGAGTTACCGTATTTTTCTCTACGGAAAAGTTCATACAGTTGCTGGATCCCTCATTAAGCCATAAATGAAGGATGTTATTCACTGCGTGTTTGGTGAACACAAATAGAAAAAACATCTTGATTTCAAATAGTATAATATCATGTACAATTCACACCTACACACACGATCAAGTGGAAAAGATTGAAGTAAAACTTACTTCAATGAATTGCAATTAGATGAGTGATAGACTCTTTCGTTTTAATTACTTTTCATTCGATATTACATAGCCGTATTGAAGAAGATACGTTATTTTGTGAAAGTTTATCAAATAGGAGAAATGATATTTTATTGCATTGAAAATTGTATGGAAAATTATAAAATAAATTGGGGGAAAATGTATCAATGTATGTAGCGACGGTGCAAAACAAATTTTGAAACTATATTTTGTATACAAACTTAGAACTATTTGTATCTAAATTTTTGATTAAAATCTTAGAACTAAATTTTCGACCTAAAATTTAAAGCTAAATTTTGAATCTAAGTTTTGAGCTATATTTTGGAATTAAATTTTGAATAAAGCTTTGGATTTGGTTTGGTTTTATTAACGTTGCACTAGAAGCAACCCCAGTACTATTGACGACGGACCTCGCAATTTTGAACCTCGGTCGAGTGACGAGAACGACACCCGAGCTGGCACCCCCCCCTTCTCCTAACATCCACACCACGCCTACGGGAAAACTTTGGGCCCCGACAGATTTAACGTGCATCAGCCCCGGCTACATGGCGGGTCTTTAATGGCCAAGGATCGAACCCTCGACTAAACGAAAACCGTCGGCCACGAATCCGAAGCCATGTCCACTAGGCTATCGCGACCACCCCCTTCCAAGGGATCGAAATCACTTCAACGCCAAAGTGATGATCCAGGACTTGGAACACCAGATGGCAGAACAGCCTAGAGCTACTGGTTGGGTATGCTACCCACGCAAACACTTGCTTCTGTGAGTCTAATTAATTGCACATAAATCACAACCAGTGATATTCCGGCTACTACGCACGTATCGACGAGACCCGCCACTAAATTAGAGACAGCCGATGACGCCAAACGGAAATGGTTCCACGCAAAACTCACTTCAACAAGAAGAGGATGTATATACGAAGGCATATACATTCCCTTCTAAGGCCATATCCTAAGGCATTTAATTTTCTTAAATATTTCAAATTTTACTATGCATAAATTCTCTAATTCATCAGTTATTGCTCGTCTGACTTTAATGGAGTTATTCCCCATTTTAATTACTTTTAATTCAATCCTGGGCAAGCGCAGATCCAAAGTTCAATCTCAATATTTTCAGTCATATCGGGGATAAGAGCCCGAAGGGGTTAAGAATCCCGAAAAGTTTTCCCGCAGACGAAACGAGTAAAAAAAAAATCGTAACAAATACAGTGGCACAAACAATTGAGGATACACCTTACTTTTACTTGATAAATCCAACTTTCAATCAAAATAACACCTTAACCAGAAGTGCAAACGAATTTTTATTCTTAGACATAACAAAAGGTTTAATTAACAGTAAAAATAAAGAAAAATCAACGACAAAATTCTAAAATAAAACTTTTTAGAGGCATTTCAAATAAACATAAGCAGATTTTTACCTCAAAAAATTGAGGATACACAAATGAAATTTTTGTTTAACTACCACTTGATTTCTTTTTGCTTGCTACTAAAGTTTGGGAAATTTTATCCTAAACTTTTTCAACTGTTATTTCTGTCTTTTGAAGTTAGTTATGAGAATATAAAGCTGTAATTTTAAATGGAAAATGGCTCCTCGGAAAGAGACTAGTATTGATGTAAGAAAATTTATATTAAGGTTATTTAAGAAGGGAAAATCTTATCGTGAAATAGCTGAAATTGTCGGTAGGAGTCACTCATGTGTCCAGAAAATCATTGGGAAATTTAAACGCGATGGATTAATTCAAAATAAGAGTGGAAGAGGAAGGAAAAGTATTCTGAGTGATGTAGCTAAAAGGAAAATTTTAAAAGATATCAAGATTAATCCTAAACTGAGTGCAGTCAAACTAGCTGCAGAAACTTCTCGAATAATCTGCAGAAGTGTAAGTGCTGAAACTGTGAGAAATGTGATTAGACATGCTGGATATAGCAGTCGAGTAGCTAGGAAGAAACCTTTCATAAGCTTACAAAATCAGAAAAAGCGTTTGGAGTTTGCAAAAACTCATCAGTTGAAGACAGAAAACTTTTGGAAGAAAGTTATATGTAGTGATGAAAGTAAATTCAACATTTTTGGAAGCGATGGTCGTCACACCGTTAGGAGAAAGCCAAACAAACCCTTTAGGATCCAAAAAATTCATGTCCTACAGTTAAACATGGTGGTGGCTCCGTCATGGTTTGGGGTTGTATGGCTGCAAATGGGGTAGGAAATTTAGTTTTTATAGATGGTATAATGGATCATAAGCTTTATATAGACATACTCCGCAACAATCTTGAAGAAAGTGCACAAAAATTGGGTTTAGATGGAAATTTTATATTTCAGCACGACAACGACCCCAAACAAACGGCACGTAATGTCAAAATGTGGTGTCTTTTTCATTGTAAACAGCAATTGCACACACCGCTACAGTCCCCTGACATCAATGTCATAGAATATTTGTGGGCCACACTAGAAACAGCTGTCCAAAAACACCAGATTAGAAACAAAGCCCATTTAAAGCAAGTGTTACAAGAAGAATGGGATAAAATATCTCCAGATACCACTAAAAAATTGGTCGAATCGGTACCAAGACGTTTGGAAGACATTATAAAAGCCAAAGGACATGCAAAAAAATACTGATACTGTCTATGCATGTAATATATCGAAAAAATTTCATTGGTGTATCCTTAATTTTTTGAGGTAAAGATCTGCCTATGTTTACTTCAAATATTTGTGAAACTTTTAATTTTAGATATTTTTTTTGTTGATTTTCGTTATTTTTACTGTAAATTAACCCTTTTATTACGTGTAAAAGTAAAAATACGTCTTCTATTCTAGTTAATGTGTTATTTTCATTAAAAGTTGGATTTATCAAGTGAAAGTAAGGTGTATCCTCAATTGTTTGAGCCACTGTATATTTGAAGAAAAACTGAGAAAATCGCGTAAATTTGCGTAACTTGAACGTAAAAACCTCAATTTGTGCGTCTAAATGTCGTGGAGCAAAGGGCAATTCCGCGTTACTTGAAAAGGTTTTAAGAATCTCGGCATCCGACAGTTTTTAGCGATAAAATTACAATAAATGTCCTTTAAAAAATATATGTAATGGATAATTTAATTTCACATAAACTTGATTTATAATATTTTGGATTTCATAATCTTTCCGATTATTCTTCAGGCATAAATAAAAAGAAATGTTACGAGAGATTAACTTTTGAAGTAATTTTTAATGTCAAATGTGTGCTATCGCCACTTTACAAAATAATTATAATAATAATAATAAAAAAAAGAGTGAGGTTTAAAGCTTAAATAAATTTTCAAAAATATTTTTTTACGATTTTTTCTAACAAACACGTATATTCTGTCCCTAGTTCTTAAAAGACGATTAAAAATATTTGCAGTTATGAAAAACAATGTAGTTTTATCTGAAAAAAATTGTGTCATTTTTGTCAAGAAATTCCAGAACAATTTTTATATGCACATCATATAATGCTCCTATAAAACCATAACACCGCCATATAATGCTCATATAAAATACTTGAAACTATGTCCCTTTTGATAAAAAAGAAACTACGAAAATAAAAATAATAAAAACAGAAGTATAATTCCGAAGAAAGGGTAACATCGAAAACACTGCTCTGACCTTCAAAGTTTTTATGTTTTTCTAAAGCAAATAAGAAAGAAAAAAAAAAAAAAAAGCATAGTTGAACCTAAATATTGATTATCTGCTGTTTGAGGCAAATCGGTGTTTTTAGATGTTGCAAGTCGACATTGACTCCAGAGAAATGGACTCTAAACTTGGAAAAACCGCTCGGATGAGAGAGGAAGAGTTGAAATCTGGTGCAGTCCAGTTGCTACCGCAGGATTCGAAAGAACCTTTGGACGCGACAACACGAGAAGGTGGTTGGGTGCATTCGGACATTGAACATATAGAGGCAGAGAAAGAAGCAAATTAAAGTTTTGCTGGATGCACCCATGAATGATTGCGTAACCAAATTAAAAGGAAGGAATTAAAAATGAAATAAATAAAATGACAAGTTGATCTACCGTATTTCTTAAACACTTAAGACTCTCGTCTATCCGCCATTTTGATATCGTCAGCTTAATGTTAATCCTGTGGAATATCGAATTTAATTTTCACATCTTTACTATTTGATCTATTTGAACGCAATAAAATGCATCTGAAAGAACAAAAAATAGTGAAGGCTTCTGCAGAATTACTTTCCCCCTCCGATTCTAGAAAATATTTTAAAATATTTCTTAAAATCGGAAAACTCGCAAACGAATCATTAAAATAGGGTTAAAAATATTTTTGAAACTTGGAGGTGGAAAGTAATTCCACAGACACATTCATTATTTTTTCCTCTTTCGGATGCATTTCATCGCATTCAAATAGATGAAATAGTAAAAATGTGAGAATTAAAGGCGAAATTCCATAGCATTATGTCCACAAAATCAAAATGGCGAGTAGACGGAAGCCTTATTGACTAAGATCTAATGTCAACAAGATTGGAACTTAACTGGTTGAGTCGAAAGAAGACGTAACCCGAATAGAGTATAGAATTCTCTTGAATTCGCTCCTTAGAAACCAATCTCTGGTATTTGTTGTTCATTAAAGACAAGATAAATTTTGCGCCAAATTTCTCAGCAAAGGGAATTCTAGGTGATGAAATTGAATCTTGGCTTATGACATCGAGGCTAGAACACTCCGAGATTCGTTTTGATTTTTCCAATATCAAACAATTATTTTGCTTCACACTCAAGTTCTTGTTCGACTCTTACAAATCTTCTCTCAAAATTTGATCATCTTCAGGAAATGGATTCGTCAAAGTTGTGTGTTGATTTCCTTCTCTGAGATATAGGCATTGCCATCACGTGTTTTCATATTTAAACACGTTCGAACAAAACAAGAATTACCCTGTTCAGACAGGCAGAAAGATGAACTGTTTATTTTAATGAGCATTATAATTTCACCACCACCATAGATTTTATGTAAAGTTAAATTAATTTTTTTGATGGGTTTTTCGTTAGACTACAAAAAAAAAAGCAACTCTATGTACTCATCTTCCGTTTCCCACTCGCTTTTCATTCTTCCTTAAAATTCTGTTTCAATATTGTTCACCGATTCGAGACAATCCTCTAAAATTGAAGAAAGAAGATTAAAGTTGAGAGAATATCACTACTTCCCAAAGAAGATTACTTTTAACACAACTGTAACTGTTGAGGTGTTTTAATTTTTCATACTAACTTTTTGGGATAATATCTTAACTTGATGAAATGTTTAATGTTGCAAGTTGCACATCTCACAATTTTCTGTTAAGGTGCATTATTTTGATTACTTCCAAATGAGGTTTACTCAAGTGTTAACACAGTAGAATAGTTCTCATTGGTCTAAAATCATTTAATTAAGTGTAAAGAATTGTTCTTACAATTT
>BMAW01070929.1:1416-18892 GCA_019974015.1 Nephila pilipes | reverse complement strand
AAGTCTTATATTCTGGAAACAACTCAAAATAATTCTGAAATCAATACGTGGCGCCATCTATTGTTTTCTTCATGTAACTATATTTGAAAATTGTTCTTCTTAGTTTAAATTTTACTATAAATATAAAGAAAGAAATTTCAGATTATTTTTGTTAGATATTCAGAGAATATTTCTAAATTTCAAACTTTTTCAGTAAAAATTTCTTTTTCCGTAACCCATTACATTGCCAAAATTTCTTTTTTGTTTGCATATTTTGCTGCATGAAGATGCTCAAAACCGTGTTACATCACTCTCAACGCATGCGTAGCTCGTCATAAGATGTTTAAAGCTCCCAGGCACCTCGTGTTGATTTGTTTATGTTTACATAACTTCCTGGATATGGGATTTCGAAACGAGAGCGCGATAAATCCTATGATATGTCCCAGTTGATGTTTAATCAAGGTTATTTCCAATAAATTTAACATGTCACAAATCCTTGGTAAAGAAAAACGATTTCGCGTAAGTTTTAGCCTCTCTATCACTGCATGTAAATTTCTTGATTTTGCACATTCCTTTGCTAATTAAGTACAAAAATGCGTTTCATTAACCCTCGTCATTTGTCATTAATATGTTCCAAGATAAAAATTTATTCGATATCCAGTCCCTGCAAGTCTGCATGCTCCGTTCTTGGTAATCCCAAACTCTCTCCGGCATATCAAACTTTTACTACCCTACCCGCATGTGTTTGGCCCATTAATTTACCTCCAGCAACAGAATGGGGATATGGCGTCAAAGGTAAGTACATTTATTGTTTTTTAACTTAAGAACATTTTAATTAAACTTCTTTCCCCTCCCCCCACCAATCTTAATTTTACATGACTAATTTTCATAGTGTCATGAATAACTTATAACTTAAGAAAAATTTCTAGGTGATTCAGCATAAATAATTTTAAGAGTGATAATTTTTTTTTTTCTGAAATTTCAGATTACTATTTTTACTAGTCTTTATTACAAATTCTTGAAAATTTCTTAAATGAAGTAAAAAATGGGTTTACAAACAAAATGTTTTGAATTTTGTTACCTTAATTTCTGAATATAAATTTTATGATTGTGAAAAGCTATATAGATTTCATAAATTTGAAGCATATATGCATTGGATTATTATATGCTGAATTTACAGTTTTTTTTTTTTGTTTAATTATAATGTAATTATCAAATTTTTACCTGATAGAACTCAGATTCTTGTAAATTTTAATCGAAAAAAGTTTATTTTTTTCTGCACTGATTGCAAATTTAATTAATAAGCATAAAGTAATCATTGTTCTGTTATCTGATCAACGTAGAAATTTTTAGAAACACTTTTATATACATCTAATGTGTTTTTCCCTGTTTATTGTTACAAATTTTTGGTGGTTAATAAGAGTAATGTAATAATCATACTTGTTTATAGTAAAGAAAAAAATATTTGGGATTTTTATATTTTTAATATTAACTTGGTTGTTTTTGTAAATTAGAATTCATAATCATTTATAATGTCGGATGGCGAAAACACAACTGCAGGTTTAAAAATCATTCAAAAGCATGACATAATTTAATTGAAACTTCAAAATAATAATTTTTATTTTTAGAAGTATAACAATTAATGTATGCATAAAATAATTATCAAATTGTCTGTTGTGGAAATTTAGATTTTTGTTAATTTTTAGTTTCTAAATAATTTTTTACAAGACGTTGTAGAATTAATTAGAAAGTAATATATTAATATATACACATTGATTCGGTGTTGAAGAATTTTTGAAAACATTGTGTCTTCACTTCTTAAATATTTGTTGTTTTTGGTGATAAAATTATAAAGGCTGGGATTTTTGTGGCCAGTGATATTCAAATTTACCTGTGTATGCGTTGTCCTGATTTCACGAATAATTCATTTTCAGGAGGAGGTTCATGTGCATGAATTTGAATAGATTCTCAAATCTTTGTGTTCAGTGGTATAAAATCTAGGCAAGCATTACACCATCTTAGTAGTCCTTTACACTTTACCGAGGTTTAGAATTGTGAGATCCATTGCAAATAGCATTTGTGTTGATCTAGTATGAAATTGATGTAAAATGTAAGAAAAATTTTTTAGTCATAACAAGTTGAAGTTTATTTTATGTCGGTGACTTTATCTGAACACCACTTCTAGAAAAGTCTATTTTTAATTAGTATTAATGATTAGTTTAACAACCTTATTTCAACTACTTATAGCATGGTTACTCAGTTATTTGTTCAAATCTTGCTTATATAATTGTGTTAAATTGATCAAATTTAATTACATTATTTGAAGTTGTATAAACTCGAATAATTATTATAAAACTATGAAAATTGATTAAAGTCTGTAATCTATTTGGTAGAACTTTTATTACTCTAAATTGTCTGTCCTTAAATAATTTGTATTGTTGTATTCTACTCTCCTTGAATAGCTTGCAGGTAATTGCTAATCATTACATTTTGAAAACATTTCAAAGTATGCAATTGAGAATTTTGGGTTTTGTGTAATTTCTAACCATGTGGTTTGGTTATGACTACTATTTTTTGAATATTTCTTGAAAGATCAATGTAAATTTCTTCATATTAAACATAAGTATTCTTATAATAATATTAAGTATTAAATATAAGTATTTTTCTTCAGTAGAAAGTTGAGGTGTCATGATTTTTGAATAACTTGTATGATTTGGAAATTTGTTGAATGAGTTTTTTTTTTTTTTCATCATAAACAATGCTTCAAAATTATGAGGCTCTTCATAAAAAAACACCAGTCCTTAAATCAGTTGAATAAATTGAAAGTTGAATTAATGGAAATAATTTTTTTAAAAAAATTGCTGAATATTTGTATTGAATCAATAACTTGCGTAAACTTGCTTTTTGTTACACTATTGTTACCATTATATAAATTGTACTATGTGATTGTTTAGTAAAAGAATTAACTGTCTTAAAGCAAAAATTAATGTAAAGGATAAATTTGTTTTAATCGGAAATAATTAAACTTTAATTAATTGTTTAAAAATGGTTGATGCAAGTCGCTCCTTTTTTCCCTTTTTGTTATTGCTTTAAGTTGGAATTTTCTAGTAATTTTTAATTGCTATTTTTTTTTTATTCTAAATAATTAATCTCCCACAGTATAAAACTTCCTTGCTGTTTTAGAAGGCTATATACTTTCTTTATTGAACTTGTGTAATCAATAACATTTTAATCCAAAGAAAGTGTGTTATCCGGTGATTAATATCTTTATCAATGCTCTAATGTTGAAGGTGTAAATCAGGATTGAGGCCAACTTGTATAGTGTGCTTTCTCGGGTCCAGTATGCTCTTTGTCCAATTCAATGAAATTTAATTTCAGCTTTATGGAGTAAATGATGGAAGTATTTTTTACTAAGAAAATATTTTTTTTTAATTAAGCACAGAGCTATTTTTCTTATGTCTTTTTAAAACTTGAAAAGTTATAAAGATAATGATAATTTTGTAGGCATTTCTTTTTGTATTTTTTTACATTGATTTTTTTTTTCTTTTACTAATTTCCATGTATTATAAAAATGCTTTTTTTTTTATCTATTGTAATGAAAATTCCACATTTTAAATGAACTGATCTAAAAAGAATTACTATTTTCCCTCCTAATTCTACCATGCATAGTTATGACAAGTTTTTAGAATTAAAATGCAATTTGGATTCATTCTAGATCTGAAAAAGTTGAGGTACTGTTTTAGAAAAAAAAAAAAAAAAAAAAAAAAAAGAATAGTCTTATTCAGCAATGAATAAAATAGTAAACAGTGAAAAGAAAAGCTCTTTACACAGATAAAACGAGAGAGGGGGAGAGATAAGCATCTTATATGATAAAAGAAATGATAAGCAAAAAGGCTCAAAGGGTACTGGCCTATATTTGAAGTATTAGCAAGGCCGGTTGTCCTGCAAAATATGCGATGTGATTCAACATGATTTAAATGTTGGCACTTATGTTATTTTTTTGTACAAATTAATGTTTTTTAATGTTGATTTTTTTTGTCACATAATATTATTTTAAATTAAAATTTACAGAAATTTAATTTTCTGTAAATTATTTTAAATTGACTTTATTTTATTACTCTCAGAGTTCAATGTACTATTCCTTGGCACAGGTATTCATTAGCTAGCAAAAATGCTCTATAGTGTGTTCATTGCAGTGTAATTTGGGAAGTATCTTTAAACACATTTGATATGTTTAATATTTTTTTGCAATATGAATTAAAGAAATTTGAAATAGTTTTTATCAATACATTTTTGTGAAAAATAACTTTTTTCTTTTATTTTTGATCTACCCACCTGAAGATTTGAAAATCTGAGATGAAGTTGTTGATGATAACAATAGATTGATTGATTGGTTGGTTTTGTGGGATATAGAGCAACAAAGGCTATTATCCCAACAGTACTGGATTGTGTGTATGATAGTGGTAAATATTGATTAAAAGGGAGAAATATTGTATTTTTCACTTTTATCTTTTTTTGTATTGGTAGTTATAGATCATTTTTATTTTAAAAACTAGCATGTTAGTTGTTTTTTCCATAATTGTTCTTATTTCAGAATATTTTTAATTCTGTCATGATACAGTATTTTTGAATATATTTATGAAAATGAATCTTTATCTTTCTTTAAAGGATGCAAAGTTTTTTCTTATGATGAGGCATTTTAAAAGGTTTAACTTGTATGTAAATTTTCTCCCAATAAAATAGGGGAAATATCTTATTTATTCTGCAAATTAATGAGCAATTCATGGATAAAAGTTTTGGGTACAGTCTTTAGTTGTTTCGAATAAAAGTTACATAAGTAATTTTAAAAAATACAAGTTGCATGAAAGAATTGATGGACATTGAAGCTAGTCATTTTTATGTGTGGACTGATGAATTTTATTTGTTTCTTATTTTGAAATGCCATATGTGCAGTGACTTAACATCGGGCTATATTTCCTTTTCTTGTACATTATTTACAGTTTGGTGGGCAGTCATTTTATGTAAAATTTTGATTTCTTTTTTGAACTGTTCAAAATTGGGTGAATGTCATGAAAAGGGTCCAAACACTCTCGACTGTGATGACAGTATTCATGTCAATTATTTCTTTGTTGACTTCTTAATCGGGCTGACAAAACAATTTAGCTCATAATGTATTTTTATTATCGTGTATTACTATTGACCATATAGTAGGAATAATTTTTTTTTTTTTAGTTGCTATGCTAGTAAATAGATAATGTATTTTTGTTTAGTCACAATAGTCTTAAAAAGACCCAGTTGTAGCTTAAAAATACAATTTAGAATTTTTAAGACTATTTCTTTTTCCAAAATTAACTACTTTAAGATATGTCCACTTTCTCAAAATTAAGGGAGTATTTTTTTTAAATGTAGTTCATTCATGAATGGCTTTTTTGAAAAAAGTTTTCATTTATTGTGGCAGGTACATTTTGGATACAAAGAGTCGTAAATTATTTTATTGTTAATTGTTTTAATTCCAAAAAAAAAAAAAGAGTTGGGAACAAAAGTATGTATATTAATGTTGTTATTTTGGATAAAATTATTTTAAAGAATTTTATTTTTTGAACGCTTGTGTGCAGGTAAAATTTTATAAATGTGGGAACCATGTGTTAATCATAATGTTAATAATAATTCCATTATTATAATATAACTTAGAATAAAATCAAGAGCAAATCTAATCCAAAATGGATACTACTGTATTTTAAAATGGTAATTCAGGTTTGGGACCAAATAGCATGGTCACAACTAGTTCACTGTATCCACTTTTCCTTCGCAACCATTTTTTTAAAACCTAGATATCTTCATAATATCAAAATGAAGTAAATATATGATTATATATATATATATATATATATATATATATATATGTATGTATGTATGTATTTTACTGAAAACTACTTAATTTTTCCAATGGACATTCGTATGCGTTTTTAATTTATCTGTTTTTTTAAAAATTTTGTTTCATTTGAATTCATGTTCTTCAATAATTCACACCCATCATTTCTTTAAAAGCAACTTTTTAAAGTTATACTTTAAACATTCTAGACATGAAGACCCCGTTTTGTTGCAGCTTTTTAAAACAACACTTATTGTTTCTGTTTCGTGTATTAATTAGTTATTAATAACCTATCTTCAAAAATGGACCACTATTCGGCTATAATATTGCAGTGGGGAGAATTCGGCTGATTTATGACGTGGTTTATGAGTTAAAATGTTCCTTTGTTGGATCAGATATCAAAGGTTCTGTCTCATAAAGCTAATATTATCAGCAAAAACAGTTATGACAAATATAATCTCGCGATGGTGATTCTTTACTTTAGCCCTCCTTCAAAATAGCCAAATCTAGTTCTAGCGCCATTAAATTCCACAATAACACATGCATTATTTTTTTTATAGACTATCTTTAAATCGGACCGTAACTGCTTTTCTCCCACCTTCCGTCTGTTTCCAAAATGTTCCACGAGATGGCGTTCCTGCGGCCGAGTACAAGAAGGAAAAAAAATCTCATTTCGTAAAAATAAAACTGAATTTGCTTATAAAATCATAGAATGTGTCTTTATTCGAGACAAGGATATGGAAAACACAGTGAATTTTTAAGAAGGACTTCCTAGTTTTTATGTGGAAGGGTGTTTTTGTATAATGTTTTGATTTTGAGAGTATAAAATTTTCGTTCAACATTTAAGGATATTCAAAATTTTGTAAAGCTACCTATTTTCTGATGCGGAAATTTACACGGATTTCGATGTTTTCATGCTATCCAATAAATAGAGAATGCATATTCAATTATGCGTATTTTTTTCTCCGATAAATCGATTTCTCCACACACCCCAACAGTGCTTAGCTCTTGAAATGAAATTGCTTTTTAGAATTAAATTTTTCACTGTTATCATTGAATTTTTAAATTTTCTTCAATTTCATTAAAGTATTCTCATTAGTATTAATATTGTTTTTCATCGGATGAATATATTCGTATTCTCCCTTGTAATTTTCGAATTTTACTTTAAAGAAAATGTAAACCTGTTAAAAGTTTTAAAACTCATGGACATGAGTAGATTCGGTTTCAAATTGCAGTGCAAGATCGGATCTGGATTAAAATTTACCCTTGCAATGCGTTTTTTAAAAACGCGTTGTGCTGTGAAAAAAAAACAACCCCACCGGAATCTGTTTTTAAATTATTTTTTAAACCTTCTCATTTGTTATCTTTTCAAAATGAATCATTTACATTCGGATGACGTATCTCTCGACTCGAAGGTCTGGAGGACTTCACCACTCACAGGTTTCTACTTCATATTTTGATTTACATTTCCCATTTCGACAACATGGCACTCTCTGCGGTGTTTCCTCAACTCATAAACCTCCGGGGGGGGGATTATCTTTATTTTCAATGACGTCACGAATTACATTTTTCCTCATGCGTATGTGTCGTAGTTTGCGGTACTTGTACGAGATGATTGGCGACGGAGTTTTGTCTTTTTTCGTAGGAAATTAACGAATTTGAATGCGTTCGGGGTTAAGCACTATTCCAACAGATTGAGGAAACTTAATTTAATGCATAATAAAAAATGACTGAATTCATTTTTATAATCTTTCTTTGTATGAAATTTTTCTAAACAGTCCCTTTAAATGGAACGGAGGGACATGTCGAACAATAGGTTGATGTTTGTTTGTCGAAACTCATTCTCTACAATCTTTTTTGCTTCCATAAGATATTAATTACACATGATTTGTTTTATCCTAAAAATGAAATTGGAAGATAATGTTTTTGAACTGGCTCCAGGAACTTTATTCTGTCCTCCTTCTTCTGCATGGCACAGTGGCCGTGGTAGCCTAGTGGTTAAGTTAACGGACTCGTAAGGACAGTTTTCGTTGAGTCTTGATGCCGCTGAAGACCCGCGTGTACCCGGGGCTGATGCTCTTTAAATCTGTCGAAGTTCAAAGTCCTTTCTTAAGCGTGGTGTGGAAGTTAGTAGAGGGGGGGGGTGTCAACTCAGGTGTCGTCTTCGTCACTTGACCGAGGTTCAATATTGTGAGGTCCGTCGGCAATAGCTCTCGCGTTGCTTCTAGTGCGACGTTAATAAAACCAAACCAAATGCATATGTCGTAAAATGTGCTTTGGAATTCTTTTGCAGGATGAGTGTCTGCACTTCTTGGGTGTAAAAAGTTCTCGAATTACCTCTGTTATCGTATCCTTGTCCTCGACAGCACTGGTGTGCATATGAACATATGATACCACCAAAAAGTTTCTGAGTAATTCTCTTTTGTTATGGGGAAATTGACTATTTTTCCTTCCTATGCTTCAATTTTTTCATCAATATGAGGGGGAAAAAAAAATGATTCCGTCTCAACCAATTCCTGAGAAAGGAATAGTAAAAGGCTTTGTTTCGCCGATATGTTCCTCTGGGTTAGTCTCTCCTTCTTAACCATTTTTTCAATCATTAAATGATTTTCATCAGATGTTCAATCTTGTTGGATTCCCCCCGATTCGGGTTGGTAGAATTTTTTGTCCTCGTGGTATCTTTATTATTTTTCTGAAATGATCCGTATTTTTGTAACTTGATATAAATTATATCAACTCATAAACATTTTTAAGCAGAAATAAGACGTAAGTCGCTAATTCTTTAGTTTTTACCAAGGGGTAATTCTTGACTAAAGAAATTGCTTCTGTCACGGCGAGGACGACATGTACCCCCCGAAAATTGATTTCTTGTGTGCGCCGCTGTTCAACAGCATCCTAAATCTAATTTCTTCTGTTCTAATATGCTTTCGGGTTTGGCTGATACCTCCCCCCCCTTCTGTCGTGTCTTTTACTGCTACAAGACAAATAAATCGTTCTCTCATCATTTTCAGAGTCATTTGTATGAACGCAACAGCAGATGATTGATCTTGATGGATCACGTCCGGAGTGCAATCGAATAAAATTGGGAATTCTTTCGCTTCCTTCACTAGATTTATTATTTCCTCTCTAACTTTTTTCAGCAAAAGGAGAAAGCGGGTCGTCCTGTATTCTGAGAGATGTGGCGATGCTGATACTATACAACGATCCAAATGATTGGAACAACTTTTGGCTGGTTGGTTTGCTTAGGTTGCGTAAAAAGGATGACACCTAGAAAGCGCTATTTACACTATTTTATTACAGTTTATTTAAAATACATAAGTTGATATTTACAAGATAAAGTGCTTGGTTTACTTACATTTGCAATGCATTTTGGGATGCTCGTCGCACGCTTATAAAAGTATTGCAATACCCTCGGACGCGACGTTCTAGTCGAACGTTTTGTAGAGCTCTAATTGTCCCTTCTATTCGGAAATTTTGACTAGAATGCAAATGGCCCCTCCTCTTCCAAAACAACTGGACATAATCATTTGTTTGGGTTGGATGGCTGAATGTGATAAACTAGCTATTGGTCCTGAGCACCTCATCCGGGGCTGAAATTGTCACCTGCAAAACTGGACATCTGATGCGGGAGTGTTCTTGGTTCCTAGAATAATCGAATTCTAAAAGATCAAACTTCATGAGAAATAGAAATGTTGTTTGCCCTTTTTCACGAGTCCAGCTGTCTAATGAGGACCTTTTCCGGACGTAAGGGGGGACCTCTAACGAGTTTGCTGAGTGTAGTCACCGCAAACTCTTGCAAGCAATTCTTGAGACTCAAAAGGCAACCCTACTTCCCCTGATCGCGAAATTATATGCCCGTAAATATAAAACTAAAGCCTGTATTTGTTCTCTAACACATTTTAAACGCTGTGTTTTGTTTTCAATTATTTTTGTGACCCGTGTGGTGACCGGGGATGACAGAATAGTCACACTGTAGCTCATGCATGTCGTAAAAGGTGACTAAAATGGGTACCCAGCGTCTGGGGGTATAGCCGGGCACCCTGCCCCTGGGGATTATATCAGGGGACCTCGGGGACTTGCCTTCTTCAGGTAAGTACGGGCATCATGACCCCGAGGCACCTTAGTGATCTTTTTCTTTCCCATGGGGTTTACTGTCTTTGGTAAACACGGGTGACGCACTCCCGGGATACCCTAGCGATCCTTCTCTATTTTCGACCCTCCTTCTTGTCAACCATTTTTACCTTTTTTTTTCAACTTCCCGTCTAGACCACAGTTTAATCTTGTTTGGCGCAGCATAGCCATATCTGGCTCTTGCGCCAATAAACTTTACATTCACTCACTCACTCACTCGCTCACTCAATTATTTTTGTACTTTCTTTATCAGTGGTGTTTATCAGCAGTGGCGTACTAAATGGAAAGGCCTCCGAAGAATCTTAAGTTCACTTCCGAAACCTATTCAAAAGCCTCGTGGAAATTTTTGATGAGAGAATAAAAATGAAAACTTGTCAGAAATTAAATGGTTAAGACATCATCTTCGAGCTGTAAAAATTGAAAAGGCCGAAGCTAAACAATAATCTGCATTGATAGTGTTAACATTTATTTCGGAAATAGACTTCAGAGGATCAGTCCTTGGCACGAAAGACTTTTTTGACAGAGTGAGTTTCAGTTGCTTCGTGCGAGCGAGAAAATTATATTAAAAACACATATTTTGAAGAAGGTATAAAAAAAAAAAAAGTTTTAACTTCCTTTTATGGACACAAAAGTTAAACTTTAAAACTTCAAAAATCTCAGAATAATAAGCTTTTTGAAATATGTATTAAGAAATTTACTAATGAAAATGTTTTTATTAAGATTAATGACGTAGTAAAAAAAAAGGGGGGGGGGATTTCAAATTTATCGTGAAAATAAGTTCGTTTATTCATTTCGTTGAATGAGAGATAATAAATATACATATTTTGAAGGAGAAGGCAAGAGACGCAGCTCCGCCGTCTTAATTACATCGGAAGAGCGCAGAATTTTTACCGTGCAGTAGATTTTACAGCTTGGGATATCTAGGGGTTTCTCAACATCACGTGGTATAAGACGAAGGGATTCTGAGGGATATTGATGACGTCTATCAGTCGAATAGGGATTAATTATTTCCGTCAGATTTATTACTTTGGGAAAGTTGATTCAACAGATTTTATGAGCGTGTGATCGCATAAATTGAAGGATACTTTGGAAATTGGATCAGAAAATAGGAATGGATTCTTTACTTTTGAATTAGAGAATGGGAAAACTTGGAAAATTAAATTAGTTTTGAGCGATATCATTATATATATTTGTCTGTTAGATGTAAATTGTTTTTTCTTTAATTGTATGATTTATTCTGGTTTTCAAGTCATTTTATCTATTTACTTATAATTTAATGCTAATTATATATACTTGTTAATATTTTTGTATGGATCCTTCCAGTGTGTGTGGGGGGGAAGTCAGAAGATTTTGGTCCTTTTTCGATATAGCTGTAGGTCCATTACTGCTTACCTGTTGCAGTTCTTTTCGAGTTGTACCAATTTATAATGACATTCTGATGTTTCATGATTTCGTAAACCGTCGTGCAGACAGGGCTGATGCTCGTTAAATCTGTGAGGGCCTTGGCGTGTTGTGGAAGTTAGGAGGGGTTTGCCAGCTCAGATGTCGTCCTCTCACTTGACCGAGGTTCAAAATGACGAGGTCCGTCGCCAATAGCCCTCATGTTGCTGTCCTTCTGTATTTTCGACCTTCTGCATTTTCGACCTTTTTTCTTGTCAACCAATTTTTCTTTTTTCAATTCCTTCACTCATTGACTCATTGTGCAGCATGACCACATTTGGCTATTGCGCCATTAAAATACTTTCAATCGCTCGTTTGTGTTTTCAAATTTTCTCACGTCTAGATTGCAGCTTTACTTTGTTTGTCGCAACATGGCTCTATCTGGCTCTTGCGTCATTGAAATATTATCGGCCATTCGTCATTTTCAAACGTCTAGATCGTAACTTTACATTGTTTGGTACAGCTTGGCCACATTTGGCTCTTGTGCCATTAAAATGAACCGTCACTCACTCACACTGGAGAAAAAGGATGAATTGCTACAATGACAACCAGACGCAAAATTACTACTGCGCGTGGAACGAATCAAAAAGCACACTTCTGAATTTTTTTTTCTTCATTTTATTCTTTTTAATGGGGTTTCTTTACCTCGAATAATAACTGTGTATGGTTCTAAACTTTAAAAGCTTTTTTTCTCACATTTTAAACTGCTGAATTCAGCTGAAATTTTCTATACCCGATTGTTTTGGATGGCAATACGATAATTTGATTGTAATTAATAAAAATTAATCTATTAAAACTAATTATTCAAAGTTTTACGCCAAGTTTCGCGCCAAGTCTCCAAATGATCGCCAAACCCGTCTTTTAATATTGTATCGTTTGCTTTCATTTTAATTACACGAAGCTTAATTGTTCAACACAGTGCTTAATTGAGCTAAAAAATTTTACACGTGTTTATTTTAGATGATAAATTTAATATGCGTCGAATAATAAACTAAATAATTAAAAGTTATTCAATAAAATCTCAATTTGACTCAACACTCCCTTTTGCTCTTAGAATTTAAGGTACAAAAAATTATGTTACGCAAAGTGTGAAATTCGAAAAAAAAATTCGTATTCAAATCGAAGTTTAGTGATATGAACCACTTTTCCCTTTTTAAAAAAAAGTTTAATTTTTAACTTTCTCCTCGAAATCCGAAACGAATGGACGAGTCGAAAGAGAAGACTTAAAATAATAATCGAACATCTAAATTAATCTAAATTCAATGAGTTTCTGCGGATCGACAGAACCTCCTCTCAGGAATCGGTAGCGGATATTGCAGGACTGGAGGATGTTTCTCCAACGCATTGATCGCTTAATAACGAAGGGGTTTCGTTCTATTTTGCGCGTTCTTTCGGCCCTCCCCCGACTTTATTAAAACTTCAGCCGCCAACAAGTGATAGAAAAACATTTTCTCCGGATGACGCCTCGAAAGTTTGAGGAGTATTGATTTCGTTGCCCCTGACCATCTTCTTTTGCTGACCGAAAGCACATCTTTTGAAGAACATAGTTTATTCGTGTTTGCGTTCTTCTCGACTCTGAAGGGCGCAGTGCGGGGGCGTTGCTTTTGAAATGGCAAAAGTTTTATTCTTCCACATTTTCAGCCGAAGCTCTGGTCCTTGGAGCATTGGTTTTCCGAATCTTTTTCCAAGTAGGAAAACCCTGCCCTCTGATTTTTTTTTTTTTTTTTTTTATGCACGCAACACTTATTAAGGGGTGGCCGACCCTTTTGAAATCAAGGGCGCCGTACAAAAGACTCTCAGCCACCCCTGCTTCAAAGTGGTACTTTCATTGAAGAATAAATTACTGATATGGATGGATGCAAACATCTCTTTTATTTGAAAGCCACTTAAAATTTTATTCAAAGATTAACATTTCTATCAAAGGAAAAAACTACCTTTGTTTCGGATATTTTTTTATTTCAGTATTATTGAGACGGAATAAAAGTTGTAATTTTTTTTTTGTCTAGTAACCACGCTCGTTTTTTTATACTTCTATAAGCCAGAAGTTTAATTTTTAGTAGTTTAGGCACCACATATCAAATTATTTGATAAGTGAAGAAATCTGTGTGTCATAAGTGTTAACAGAGTCGTTCAATAAGTCTTAAGAAAATCCAAGAGATGGCGCTCGAAGCATCGAAAATTATTTGTTTTTCGTTAGTATCATGACTCTCTAGACAGTTCGCTCATTTACTCGTCATCGTGATCACGACGCCTTTCTCACTTCAAACATTTTTCTTTATCACTTTTCCATCGATCTATGAGGCCATCTCCACCTTCTTTGGAGCAGATTTGCCGGAAGTTACCCAACGTTTTGAGTTTGTTTGATTTCCGGTTTGTTGCGATGCATTCAGGTCTCACCGACGGTGTGAACTCGATGCGGCAGCAGTCAAATTTTGATTTGGTAGCAAATGACTGTGAATCAATGGTCAAATTTGTTTTGGATCCGTTTTACAGATGGCAGCACCCAATGGTAACAAAAAATTATCTTAACGATGCCATCTGTTTTCAAATACAAGTACTTTTTAAACCACCCTCTTTTTAGAGTACTGGCAATTTGATATTAATACAATTTTCTGTCTCAATTTCCCGACAACTCGGGAAAATTTGTCAGCTGACAAGAAAACAAACCATCTGATGAAAGGAGGTGGTGTAATAAGGGAAGGGCCATCATCCAGGTGCTCGCGTTTCTTTTAATATCGTGGAAAACCCTTCCTCGCAAAGATACGACGAGGAAAAAATATTGTGTTTAATATATTAGTTGTACATAATGTGTTTATAACTAAACCTCCCGGTTATTCATTTTCAACATGAGTCCAGAATAATTCCGAACGGATCCTTCCTTTCACATTTATTTACCGTAATAGCCCGAATGTAACGCGTCGCCAAATTTTTTTTATAAACATAGTTAGGAGGGGGGGGAGGGGGATGAATTTAATGGTACTGGAACTTGAAGGGGGAAATAAAAAAAAAAAAACGGAATTTAGGACTCTTATTTTTTTGTGACATTTGTTTTAAAATTATTCGTTGGGCTCAGGATTTTTGTGTGCCTAAAAAAGATGATGTTTTAATCATTTTATTGAACTAGAAAAGTAATTGTTTGGTCGAAAAGTTTTTCTTTTACTTTGAGTTGCATATGGATATGATTTTTCAAATATATTTACAATTGGGTACCATTTTCAAAAGTAATATTCCATAAATATAGGTGACCGCGGTAGCCTAGAGGTCATGGCTGCGGACTCGCGGCCGGCAGTTTTCGTCGGGTTACGGGTTCCAGCCTCGATGCGGGCCGCGGTACCCTAGTGGTCAAGGTCCTGACTAGCGATCGGCGGTTTTCGTTCAGTCGCGGGTTCGATCCTTGGCCGCCAAAGACCCGCCGTGTAGCCGGGGCTGATGCACGTTAAATCTGTTCGGGGCCCAAAGTCCTCCCGTTGGTGTGGTGTGGATATTAGGAGAGGGAGCTGCCAGCTCAGGTCTCGTCCTCGTCACTTGACCGTGGTTCAAAATTACGAGGTCCGTCGCCAATAGCCCTCGTGTTGCTTTTAATGCGACGTTGATGAAAACTAAACTAATCGAGCCTCGATGCCACTGAAGACCCGTCGTGTAGCCGGGGCCGATGCACTTCAAATCTGTCGGGGCCTAAAGTCCTCCCGTTGGCGTGGTGTGTAAGTGAGGAGAGGGGGTGCCACCTCGAGTCAAGAGGGGGGCGTTCGTCACTTGACCGAGGTTTAAAATGACGAGGTCCGTCACCAATGGCCCTCGTGTTGCTTCTAGTGCGACGTTAATAAAATCATACCACACCATACCTTAGTTGTCTAGTGAGTCATGATGCTTCTAAATACAAACCATTTTCGTTGCTAAATTCCAAGAATTTTTTGGACGACCCTCTTACATTCATACATACGAACATAACAAGTTAAATAAAAGCCTGTAAAAACAAAGCAATGAAAATTCATTACAATATAATTTCGTTCTTTCCCAAAACAGGCCAAGGAGGATAGCCAATTGGATTCCCCGTTAGCGTCGCTCTTAAAAGCAACTGGAGTATCTTAGCAACAGACCTAAAAATTTTGAACCCCTTTCAAGTGACGAAGGGGCCGCGGTAGCCTAGTGGTCAAGGTCGTGGACTAGCGACCGGCGGTTTTCGTTCAGTCGCGGGTTCGATCCTTGGCCGCCAAAGACCCGCCGTGTAGCCGGAGCTGATGCACGTTAAATCTGTTCGGGGCCCAAAGTCCTCCCGTGGGCGTGGTGTGGATGTTAGGAGAGGGGGGTGCCAGCTCAGGTGTCGTCCTCGTCACTTGACCGTGGTTCAAAATGACGAGGTCCGTCGCCAATAGCCCTCGTGTTGCTTCTAGTGCGACGTTAATAAAAACTAAACTAAACTCAAGTGACGAAGATTACACCCGAGATGCTACAAAACCCACCCAACTTCCACACCACCCGACATGAGCTTCGACCAAGTTAACGTTAATCAGTTCCATTACACGGTGGGTCTTTGATGGGTTCGAGACTCGAACTCACGAACCGTTAGAAACAAAGCCTTCTGCAAGTTTGCTACATAGACCACACTCCGCTACTGCGATTAATAATTTGTCTGTCCTATAGGATGAGAGACAAATTATGAGGGGAAAAAAATGGTGTGTAGGTTTCGAGACGGCCCCTTGATTGCCGTAAAATTATGAATAATTTTCAGTTATATTTCTTTGGTTCTCGATTTACTTATAAATTAATCCATAGCTAGGGAAAAAATACTTAATTTTTTAATAAGAACTTTACTTTAAAAGAACCGTTGCAATTTTTTTTTTTCTTCCCCGTATTATAATATATTTTAGGATATTGTGGTGAAAGCAAGCATTATTGGCGACACAAATGTACACTTGGGGCCAAAATTGTGGAAACCTTTTCAAAATAGGAATTTTTTTTATGATTTGATAGGCTTAAAGTGCCACTTTTTTTTGTTGTCATACCATAAAATATCGATGGAAAAATAATTTAATCGAAAATGCTCGCGAAGTGTGTGTTCCTTTTTCTGGTTATTGGGGTATAACTTATGTTGGAATAAAGACGATTAAATTTTATTACTTTATATTTTTTCTAATTATTAGTGGTTTATAATTTGATAGTATTTCATAAAAAAAAAACATGGAAATTGGAGTCATTACAGCCACGAAGTTGACTTTTTTTTCAGATGGCTAGTTGTGTATTGTGTGCTTTCTTTCTTTTTTTTTTTTTTTTGTATAATTTTTTGTATATATATTTTTTGTATATATATTTAATCAAGCATTCGCCATCTACCATCTGAGTGAACATTATTTCTCGAACATCTTCAGAGCAATCAGTCACTTTTGAACCAGAGATTATTGTTTCTATTTTTTCTCAACAGATGGCGAGTGCGACGTTGATAAACAATCGCAATCAACGGATCACGAAAAGGTGATATTAAAACGAGACTGATCCCCTAAAACGTTTTATTGATAGTTTTCTTGGTTATTTGCACTGATGTATTTATTGCGTTTGAACTCTTAATATATTTTTGTAACGCATCATATTCTCGAGTACCTTCCGTATGGTGTTTTTCGTGAAATTGTTCCTTGGTATGTAATGTATGAATAAGCAGGTACTTTTGGTTCCAAATTGCAACCTTTGGCGGAATATCTGGGAATTAGATCGCCATAGAAGAGAACTTGGAGGAATTTTAGCCAACTCCAAAAACGCCAACCGTTAAAAATGGAGTAGAGGAGTGGTCGCGTGCTACAAGGCCGATGATGTTTAAGTCGAGCCCTGAGTTCAAGTCCTGATTATACACCAGACCTATTGTGATAGACAGATTGCATAAAAAAATAATTTTGGAAACAAAATGGGCACAGCTCCGAATTTGAGGTCGTACTCACCCTTTCATGAGCATCACTTTTCGAAACGTAATTTAAATGAGCCCCAAATATACCATTCATTTTTCACAATCTTTGTGTTAATTTGCGTGCTTACTTCATAAATAAAAGACTAGTTAATGAAAAAAAA
>BMAW01070925.1:96153-113388 GCA_019974015.1 Nephila pilipes | reverse complement strand
TTTATTACGCATTGCTCAAGAAGTCCTACAACAGAAAAGATAATTTATTAGTACATTTTGCGAATCTCATACTAACGAAAATCCAAATGTGGAATCTGCAAGAAGGCCTTTAAACACATAAAGGTGCTTTTAAAATGTACATTTGCGAATCCATGTACTGTGCGAAAAGCCTGTATGTGTGTGTGAACGGGGTAAAAGGCTAATCTTCGATGTTGTGCTTTAAAATGAACATTATACATTTGCGAATCCATACCAACGAAAAGCCGTATGTGTGTGAAATCTGTACGAAGATTCAAACACACATTCTGTATTCAAACACAAATGTGCTTTAAACGTACATTTGCGAATCCATACTAACTAAAAGCCGTACGTGTGTGAATATGTAAGCATGCGTTCGCACGAAGTGATAATTTAACTGTTCATCTTCGAATTCATACCAAAGAAAGGCCTTTCGTATGTGACATCTGCAACAAGGCCTTCTCTTGAAATCATAATTTAGAACAACATTTAATTACGCATAGCAAAGAAAAGAATTTTGATAATTATACTTGAAATAAGGCTTTCTCTTATGATTGTAATTTTAATGACATTTGCGTATTCATATCAATAAAAATTCTATACGTTTGTGATATATGCATGACACCTTCACCAAAAATTGTGCCTTTGGAAAAAATTGACTTCATCAAACACGTGGGTTTTAATCTAATATGGAATTTTTTTTAAAATTTATGTTTGTATTGTTAATCATGAATATTTTTAAGGTGTATTTTCCTATATTTATAAACTAATTATAAATATTAAAATTTTTGACTTATGAAATTCATTTGTAATTTACGTATTCGAACCACTCGAGATTGAACAATATTTTAACATTTTGAACGTGTTTTTTCAATAAATTACTCGTAGCGAAACTTCGTTATATTTTCCTTGCGAATGTATTTCTATTATATTTTTTAATGAAGTTCAATCACATTTATACTCTCAACTTAAAAGTAACAAAAAATGAATGGATACATTTTTTTTTCAATAGTTTGATGTTTGATATACATAAAGGGTATTAATTACGCATATGATTAATATTTTGAACACTCATTTAAGTAAGAAAGGTATATTAAAATACTACAGTTAATATATTTTTTTCGAGATTTTTGTTTTTCAGTATACTAATTTAATGTGCATAACTTCCATGTAATTAATCGTACGTATTAATAATTTTTTAATTTAATATGTTTGAAAATTGTTTACTTTTTCTGTTGTTCTAAATAAAACTACCTAAGTTACATTGACTATGCAAATATAACGTAAAAATGAAACATAAATTTTAATCTAAATACAGGAATAATTGAAGAATTCCTTAAGTATAATAAATCTAGTACACATACGAATTATTTAAATCCTCCGTATTTTAATATTATTGTATAGAAAATAACTAAAAAATATTTTTTAAAGAAAATTAAAATTTATAGCTATTTTAAAAATATGATGAGTAAATATCTCCTTTAGTAGTAATAATAATTTGACTCTTGAAACCAATATTAATTTCGTGCAAGGATCCTTTCTACCTGACAATTTTGGCAAATGTAGAACGTGTGTATTTATTTGAGTGTATTTTTTACTGTTTCGAATGGGTATTTTAGTTGGAAATATACATTTAATTTTCAATCTCACCCTCAACTTATTATATCATGCATATTAGGCACTGATGTATTAGCGGATCACGGATATTCCATGATAAATTACCATTAAGAATAATCAGATTTTTCATCTTCAGATGTGCATCTAATTTGTTTCGCATAGAGTTTTCATATAAAGTGGAACGATGTCTTCAGGGCTCATTATCTTGTCTAGAAATAAGATAATTATTAATGGTGCTTTGTACCGTGTATTAAAATGTAATTTATTTGTAGATTTCTTGTGTTTGATTCAATTGTCTTGTTTTTAAAGTTTAATATTCATTTTAAATATATTTGGTGTTAAAAGTTTCAGACTTGTGTTTCGTAAGAGATGTCCTATCCAAAGTACAAATAACAGTAACAGTTTGGCTTGTTGAAAAGGAAAGTAGGGTTATTTTTTTGGCCTCTGATAGACACATTACACATGCCGTTGTACTATGTTTCATCATTGGCGGGATGTGGCAGATTGGTGAAGGTAGTGATATTTCAATTGTCGTCCACATCATTTGATGAGATTCAAATCTATGACGTCCGTCAGCAGCAACCGTCTAATGCGTCTTCTAATTACGTCGTAAATTAACAATAAAATATTTTTGCAAATTTCTAAACAAAGTTATTTTTTAAATATTATTTTATTCACTTTTGACACTAAACATATATTATTCATTTTATTAATTAACATTTAGAAATAATAGGACTGATTCAAATTAAATTAAGCTTTAACAGTTAATTAAACAATTTATGCCACTTTTGAATTTTGATTATTATTGCGTGGGTTTATTTTTATTTGTTATAATTATTAATACAATATACATGACACTAAGCTTATATTTAAAATGTTGGGATGTAGAAATTATTTATAACGCAATTATAGTTAATCCATATGAGAGTTGCTGTTTGTAAGGAAATTTCATTAGTTTCAAGAGGAAAAAGTATTACCTACATTTTTATGCCAAAAAACCTCATTTCTTTCTACTTAATTTCTTCTTAACAACATTGAACATTAAATAGAAATACTCCACATTCATTCATGTATGTTAGCTGTAGCTGTTTGAAGTAAATCTGGTAACACCTCTTGTAAGAAATTGAAGTATCTTCGGCTGTCAAGTAGGAAAAGCAAGAGGTATAGGCCGATCAAATCATTTCCTTCTCCTGCCGAAATTCTTACGCTAAAACGATTGTGATACGCATGCATGAGTTTGTGGTATATGGGGTGATAATTCTAGTTCATTACACAAGAAGGTGTTTAAAATCGAAATGCCTTCACCTTTAAATATGCATTCATCCTTTAATAACACATGTGCACTAGATTCAGTTCGCGCTGATATCTTTTGCGAAAATCAAAGTGAAAACTCGACATGGGGCGTATTATCTACAGGTATAAAGTCTTTCACTTTCTCCACATGATAGAGGTGTAATCTTTTGTATCGTAGAACTCGTCTAATAAACGCGTGGTCACAATTTCGTCACATGAAATCTTTTGCATGCTTATTTACGGACAATCTTCTCTTCTTTGTAGAATGCCGTCTTCAACTTGTGTCGACCGCCCACTCCTGTCACAACCTGCTGCATGTATGCCGGTGACAAAGAATCCCCTTTCACAAAGGCTCTGATATAATGGATTGAACATTTTTCTGACTCGCAGAAGACTTCTCCGGAAACACTGTCTATACTGTCTTTCGGCTTCCAAAGCATTTCCATTCGCAAGATCATACATAAAATGCATATCAGATTTGCTACTTACCGTACGTTTCATGACTCCCGAAATTCCCGGTAGAAGTTACAATATGAAAGACAACTCTCTCCGTATTCTTTCCATTACAGCGGCACCTAGCAGACTTCCCCTTGATATTCGCCTATACATTGTTTCGTGAAAACAGCTTGTTCAGATGTTTTATATATCCCTTAAAACTTGCCAATGATTAATGAGAGACACACTGTGTATAATTATACGTATTGTCAGCGTCACAGTACATGATTATAAGAAACCCTTTCTTTACAATGACCTGTATTAAGATACGAAAACTTCATATCTATCAGAAATTAACTCCAATTAAAAATTTTGTCGAATTCAAAATGTTTCACAGCACAGATGTAAATTTTCAAACAGAAGAAAAGGTACAAATAAAAAAAATCTAAAATTCATTTCTTAGAGACATCATATATGTCAACTATAATTGATTTTTAATCTTCCAAAAGGTGATAAAAATTGCATAAATTGTAACGAAAGATTCCATTATCAAGTGGAGTACACTTACATGTAGAAATGCAAGTGTGAGGACGTAAGGAGAACTATGTTGGTTTAGTTGATTTAGTTATCTTAAACGTCACACTAGAAGCAACTCGAGGGCTATTGGCGACGGACCTCATAATTTTGAACCAAGGTCAAGTGACGAGGATGACACCTGAGCTGGCACACCCCTCTATTAATTCCACACCACACCACTGGAAAACTTTGAGCCCCGACAGATTTAACTTGCATCAGCCCAGCTACACGGCCAGTCTTTAACGACCAAGGATCGAACCCGAAACTATACGAAAACCGCCGGTCATGTATCCGAAGCCATGACCACTAGGCTCACCGCGGAAAGTAGAACTATTTTGGAGTACAATTAAGCGTAGAACAGCAACGAGAACTATGTTGGATTAATGTTGATTTTGCAATAGAAATGTATAAATATTCCCGAATTTTTCTTCGGTTCCATTAAACACTCACTGGAAGCATATTTCCTAATCAATATTCTGAAGAAAAATTAAGAGAAACACAACAAAGAAACATCACCCACTCAACGATAAACAAGAATCTCAGAAGACGGAACACGCGTGTCCAGAGTGTCCTAGTGGTTAACGCGTCGGACCTTTTTACGTCTCGTGGATAGATAAACGTCTTCGTCCAAAGACGAATTAAAGTCGTACTCATGAAGCAACATCCTCCAGTGACTAAAAATACATAAATGCTCTCTATTCATATTGAAGGAGAAAAGTTCTTGAGGCAATCGTGTTTTTCTTAGTAAAAAAGCCTTATGCCATGACAAATATGTCCGCTATTGAGGATGACTTAGATATATGAGGCATAGGGGGATTGAAGGAAATACAGTTCCACACGAGAGGTTGGAATGTGTTCAGATGGGTTGCCGTGTTCGCAAGCTCGAATCTTGCTTCTGAGCTTCTAAACTGTTTCCTTTACTTTCGTTGTAGACTTATGTTCTTCTCGGAAATAATTATAAGTAAAATGAGGCATTGTTAAGCAAGCTTCATTTTAAAGCTGCCGATTAAAAGGAATGGAAATATTTTTTTAGTATAAAATAAATTATTATTTCTCAAAAATTAAGGTCCTTCTATAAAATATACATATAATTAGAGATATATTGAGTACCTTAACTTCTTATACTTGAGATCAATAAAGATATTGTATCCTGAAAAGCTTTGTAAATTATATATCATTTCACAACTCAAAAATTATTTTGATATCTTTTGGTTCTTCTTTAATTAAAAAACTTGATTAAACTCTTAGAATATTTATTTAATACAGAATAAAATGGGACTATTGTTTTTAAAATTCAACAAGATATCAAAGTCCTCTCATAGATCATCGCGTAAATTATGAGAATGAGGTACTAGATTACAGGGGTGTAGAGTTCTCTCCATCAGCTCCTGGTTCAGAATCATTCATAAAAATTTTAAAGGATGCCCACAAATCTCCCTAGAACCTTCCTTTCCAGCCAATGCTTGAACTAATAAAACACATAAATGGAAAAGGATATAATTTTATAATGAGTGAAGAAGGAATAGCAAATATGCGCTAACCCAGAGGGCCGAGTGGTAATGGCAATAGACATTTATTTCCTCTTCTGGCTAGATTAATATTCTGGGTTGTTGGTGGAGTTGACGTTACATTTTCGAAGCGAAAAAATTAATAATCAATTGATTTAAGAAAAAAAAAATACATGGATAAGCGGGAATTCATTAGTAGCTTGTGTTGCATCAGACATGTTCGTTCCCGTGCATATTAATGTTAATTATCTGGTTTCTTAAAAAGAGAAAGCTGATAAGGTAAAGGGTATATGGCTACAAGGGGCTGAGATGTCTTCCAATACACGGTCGAGTTCGCAAGTTCTAATCCTTTTCCTGGGATTCCAAACTTTACCCCTATTTTTATCCTTGTACATATATGTACTAAACGAAAAAAACGGAGCATGGTAACCCAATAAATAGTTACTGTATGAGAGATATGTTTTTTTTTTATTCGTGAGATTCAATTTTTATTTTTCATAACATAATAATGGGCATTTCACTGTGAAATTAACCTGATTATCAAAATTCTATCTTGGTGTAATGTGGAAATTATTAGTGTAGGAGAAACTAGTTTAAATTACCATCAGTCCATGATCGTAAATTACGAAATCTTTTTAAAATTAGCAAATATTCTATTCGACTTTGTTTATAACAAACATAATGATTTAATTTATAGGGACTTATCAAGAAATGTTTGTATTGGACATTTTCGGCTTGTCTATTTCTTTACATATGTAAGCGCACATTAAAAGTAAATAACTCATTAACCAATCAAAGCAAATTGACAATGTATTGTAGAAGATATTACAAATGAATAGAGGTTTTAGTATCTTGTTTTACCACCTTAAGCATGAATGCATGAAGTGATAAGGTCGGGTATTGAGGCATACAACTCTCGTATGATGTCCTGCGATATCTCGTTCCACAGTTCCTGTAACACGCCTTTAAAAAAACTAAACTCATAAGCTACCTCGCTTGCCTACCTAAACGATCCCAGATATGCTCGATCCGTGACAAAGCTGGAGATCGAGCAGGCCCGGGAAGGGTGGACATGTAGTGGAGATAATCTTGTAAAACCTTGCTGTGAGTGAGCGAGCATTGATTGTCCTACCGAAAAAAGGCTCCTGAGAACCCTGCTATGAGTGGCAAAACCTTTGGCTGATGAATGTCGCGAACGTACCTCCGGGCTGTTCATAGTTTCGTGGAACATTAAGGGTGACCGAGTGTCGTACGCGATGACAATCCATATCATCACTCCAGCTGTGAGAGCAGAGTGCCACTGTACAGCTTAGACAGGATTGAGACGTTTACCACGGGCCTCCCCCACGAACACGGTTATCATCACTACTAAAAACGATCTGGTTCCATTCGGTGGCAATCCAATCCCTTCGAGTGCGACACCACTCCAAATGGAGGCGATGTTGAGTGTGTGTCAAAGGCAGCACACGTAATGGGCACCGATAACAACTGTTCTTCAGCCAGGTTCCTTGCGATGGTACGGACTGACACTGAAGAGCTGACTGTGTATGGATGGTGGACAATGAGACAGTTGGCGCTAGGCATACGTGTCGTAAAATGTGGCGATCTTTAAATTATTGGTCTATCGAGGGCATCCTGAGGATGGTTGACAAGTATCAGACCTCAATTTTATAGATTGGTCCCAACACATCCTCACAGTAAAGTCAGAACGGCCTAAGCGGTGAGCAAATCTACGTGCTAACCACCCAATTTCTATCTTCCATAAGAATCTTCCCTCTCGATCTCTGACAGCTGCTTATTTTGTCTCCGATGGCAGCATAACAGCATCTCTAGTTAAAAAGCGTCCCTCAGGAACAGATTAAATATACGCAAATAAACTCTGCTTACCTGTTTTGTAACCAAAGGAGAACAAATTTCAACGACCTCTGGTGGCATTACGGAACGTGCAATCTCGATGAAATTCTAATCATTTACATATCCGCTTGACACGTACTTTTAAGCCAAATTTCGTAACAATACCACTCTTACTTCTGGGTGCATAAATTATTATATCAATGAGTGTATTTTGAAAATTAATAATCCCCTTCCTGTGTATGCCCATCCCACGAATAAAATAGATTTTTCTGAACATATGATCTTAGGATCTAAATCAATATTTTAAAAAACTTTGAAACAGAATTCTGCAACTTATTTAAGCTTCTATATATATGCCGGTTTCAAACATCTAGTAAAAATACGAAATTTTTAAGAGCAGTTAAACATTCAGCAGAAGAGAGTTAGTTCTCGCTGTAAATACAGTGCATAAATTTCTTTTTATGACTTTAGTCCCTATACGTGTTGGACAAACTGCAAAAATCAATAAAGAACCACAATTCAAGAAGGAAAAATATCAGTATTTTAATAAATTATTAATAAATAATATTTTTAATATATAAGGATTTCAATTGATGTATACTAAATTGTTTAATGAAATTCTACACGTGAATCCTGCCAAAATCTATTATGTCTAAGCAGTGAAATATTTGTATAATGTTGATTTTTGCAGAAAGGTTATAGTCGACATATTTTCACTTTTGGTGAAATTTCTCTCCAAAAGTTATACAGAAGCACACATTTACAAGTGGAATACAGTAAAAAAAAGGATTTAAATTAAAATATTATTCATATTATTTTTTACAGTTAGTAATAAGTTATAACAAATTCTCCCCCCCCCCCATAAACACTGAGGGTACTTTACAATATTTTGTTTTTAGAGTCTCCTCTTTTGGAAGAACGATGATGTATATAAATTAACATTACTATATATGAAGAAAAGTAAATTTTTTAGGATTACCTAGAGAAAAGCTTTTTTTAGTTGACTTTTAATATTCGTATCTGTTTCAACTGCGGAGCATGACTTCGGCACATTAACTTTCTCAGAACTGCAAATATTAAGAAAATTTAAGAAGTTGAAATTTGCTTGGATGTACAAAAAATATATGAATTTGGAAGCTATGAGGGGCTGGTTTATGTGTGTACTACCTGCCGATGTGGTTGCAACTAATCGCAGTGTTAAGATAATAAAGAAGAATAGAAAGCCTTCTGCCAATTTCAAAATAAAAACCCTCCAAGATAGTGTGGTCGTGTTTTAACTACCGTGCTTCGCTTTGCGAACAAAATTTGTCGGTGTTCCTATCCAACGCACTACAGCAAATTGGTAAAGATCTGAGTATTTAAATTTCAAAAGTATAATCATATATTTCTAGATCTTAAGTACGGGATGAGAAAAGTAATTTCTGATATTTTTTTGAGAAACGTTATTGATATTTTCAAGATTTGCGAAGAATTTTATTGTAATTTTTTGCATTACAGATTTTAAATGAACCGGAATTAACGGAGTTAAGAAGGTTTACATTTTTCATTAATCATTTGGTACTTAATATTTGTCTTAGAGCATAATTGTTCATGAACCACACACTAAATCGATTCGAAGCAGTTTCAAGAAATACACTGAGAGTACAAAAAATGGATACGATTCCGTCAATGCATGTCTATATGAATAAGATCAACTTTTCTGGTGTAGTCTAATTAAAGTTACATATATAAGAGTAGAATTCGTTATTCTAACGCACACACACACATATATATATGTATATATATACATATTTATATAAATCCCCAATTTTAAAAGTTTCTGTATAGTATCTAAAAAAAATTAGTGATTGATATGTTATGCATGGATGTTGTTGCCAAAAAATTTACAAGAGGAAAACGAACTTTTCTAAATTAATTCTCAGTGAGATTTCTCACTGTTTACTTATATACGAAACTTAGAATATGCCAATCAATACCATATTGAATACTTTGTTTTGTTCGGGTTCGCTTAGTGTAGTAATCTAAATTCATTTCGTACACCGAGTGAGTGCAAGGCATACGTATTGTTATTATCTGCAACTCAAAGATTCGGGACAATCAGATGTTTAATTTAATCGATGACGACAGCAGATTTATAGGATTTCAACATTATTCTTTTAAGAATGTTTATGATTTTTCCATTCCCGTGAAACTTTTTGAGAGTGTTTCCAAAGTGATGTCATTGCAAGGTTCTTATACAGAATCAATGCGCTGTTTATTCTTCCATTATTTCAGCTGAAGCACGTTGAACGTATATTTTATAATCATTATATATCTCTCCTTGGATTTAGCTTCATTTTTTTTAATAGAAATTTTAAGTAAAAAATTGAAATTTTTCTACGAACATTTATGAAGGGATATGGAAAGTATTTTTTTCTATAGATGACCGAAACGTGTGTGTATGAGTATCGAAACATTTAAAAATTGTGAATAAAGTTATTTTGCTTGTGATAATTGATTTTGAAAAGCAAGAAAAAGGGTTTTTGAAATTCATTTTTGAGAATGTAATTTTCTATTTTATTTATCTAATTTGCTTTTACACGTATATGCTTTTACTTTTTTTTTATTCTTTTTTTCTACTTATCTAGAAAATATATCTAGAAGTCGTCTACCACAATGATTGTTCGACATTTCCCGATGAAGCATGAACTCGAAATCGTTTAAAGTTATGTACATTTTGTAGTCGCTTTCCCAGAATAGATCAACTTGCTCCGCCGGTGTGATTTATACCTCTTCGACATCCCCGCATTACTTCTAGCTAAACGATTGACCATGTGCTATTGTTGCTCAACCTAGTTAATCTCCTAATTGGTCATTGAGTCCGCTCTGCCTTTTCGTTCAGCTAAAATACAAATTCTTTGATTTCGTCTTTAGTATTTGATTACCAGTATATACACATTCTGTAACGAAAAATAACCCGACAAACCAAGAAGGAGTTTCCCGACTGTACTGAAATTTCGTATGCAAAGACATTTGAACCGAACATGCAAATGATTTATATTTCGTGTCCAATGAATGCTTTGCGGGAGCTACAGGACATCGGAACTGCGCACTCTCAATCGGATGATCAAATTTTCTGTTGCATTGCGATTTAGGATACCTTTCAACGACTGAAAAAAGAATGCCTCGCCACAGCATTCGATCTTATTATGAGCAACTGTCACAGTTTGAAATTGGTCGTATAATTAGGTTGAAAGAGGCAGGTTTCGCAAAACAGAGAGTCGCTCGTCATATGGGTCGAAGCGATTCAGGGATTAGAAAATGCTGGCAAGAATGGGGGGACAGTAACAGATTTAAGCATCATAATGGAAGTGGACGACATAAGGCCACAGCAGATCGAGAGGACATAGTGATTGTCAGATCAGTTGTTACAGCACCTGATTCATAGTTATCAACCATCAGACATGAGACCTACACACGAGTGTTCAAAGAGGGCTGAGAGAGCGAAAACTACGCTGGTACCGACAACTACGCCACCTGCAATTCACGCCTACAAACTGTCGAGTCAGATTACAGTGAAACTTGGCTCGATCATGATATAATGACGGGAACGTATAGTGTTAAGCGATAAATACCTCTTAGATTGCATGTACCAGGAGTTGTTTATGACCGATAATTGGAGAAAATTTGGCAAGAAATACCGCAAGGGAGAATCGGGGATCTTAATCAATCTATGACATGAAATGTGGCAGCTTGCTTCCAGGCTAGAGGTGGGTCAACACTTTATTGTTACACAATTTCATAATTTCTCTCAATAATAGTTTAATTTTCTGTTCTATCCCATTCCTCCAATGCAAATGTAAAGATTTCATTCTTATTTCCTGATCCCATTCCAAATTATCCATTTATTTATTAGATCACGCGCTCATGAAATTTGTTTAATCACTTTTTCCCGCGGTCGTAAATGTGACAAAATAATCCCGACTAGACTCCTTGTCTATTTTAACATTCTCAGGAATCTCTAATCCAGTACCACGTGTTCTATGACGTCTCTTATAGGAAATCCCTATTATATAATGGGAAACTTTGCGAAATAGAGCCCTTTTTTATCGTCTCGCCATTTCAGGAGACACTGCGGTTAAACTTCTCAAATGTAAAAACTTTTTTTCTGTCCGGTGGCCCAACCATGCTCATCTTTTCTTTAAAATGAAAAGCCAATAAAGAGCAGTTGAACTTGAACGTGACTCGCATCCTTTATTGATTGAATATTGTTTACATTCCAATATGACAGGAGGACTAAATGTCCTGAAGTAAATTAAATATATATATATAATTTCAATGTTTATAAATTTCGCAATATTCTATGAATATAATAAAATTTTCGGATTACTAAAGGAAGAAAACTCTATCCTCATAATAAAATTATTCGACTAAAAATTCTCATTAGGAAAGGAGGATTCCTTTAGAAGAATAAAAATAATTTTTGAATCAATTAAAAAAAATTTTTTTTCATCGTCATAAGCAAAATGATCAGTAAACTTTTAAGGCTGCTATTTGAAAACCTTCTGAATAATGGATAAGTTGTTTTCTTCATGATAGATAAATGATTCATATATAATAAGCTAATTTATTCATTGAAATATCCATTTTTTTCTTCATTTCCTGTGAAATTTGAATAGTACACATAGCTTTGAAACATGGATTTAGAACAATGCAAAGAAAGTTCAATATAAATATATATTTATATTTATTTAATTTCAAAACACTTTAAATACAGCATGAACAAGTAAAATATTCCTTTTAAAAATATGTTGACGCTAAGATAGGGATTTTATATCCAGTATTCTTATAAATCAACAATTAATTTCACGTCAAATAATTACTTGCAATTATGATGAAAATTAATTTTAAATTCATAAATGATAATTTCATTTCCAATTTCTTATAAAATTTAAAAATTAATTCCTTTATTAAATGTAGTTTTCACATAATGAGTATAAATCTGAATGAATCTCCACCATTAAAAATTGATTATAAGTTAAGAAGCAAGAGAGAGAAAATCATTACACAGGTCTATAATATCCACTTTGTATAGATTGGATGGTTTTATTAACGTCGCATTGAATACAAGAGGAAGTTACAAGAGGGTTTTTGGCGACCGACCTCGTTATTTGGAATTCGCGTCATGTGACGAAGACGACACCCGAGCTGGCAACCCCCTTCCTATATTGCAACTTCCACAGCAAGCCAATGGAAGGACTTTGCGAATCGACAAATTTAATGTGCAGCAACCCCGGCAAACGGCGGGTCTTTATTGACATTAAGGCTCGAACTTACGATTCGATGGAAACAAGTAAACTTGAACAAGATTTCACAAATATCGTGGTATTACTTTTTTCCCGTGACTTCACTTATGACTGCTTAAATTTCCATTTTGTGAGAAAGCCTTGAAACAGAATTCTGAAAAGTAGGTTTTTTGGTTGATACGGTATATCTCCTTAAAACATGCATTTTGAGAGAAATCCACGAGGGAATTAAGCATTCTCACGATAACGTCTTCATAAACACGAATTTCTGAGAAGGCTTTATTATATATTTCCCAAAGAAAAAAAAAAATTTTTGGCAAAAATACGCAAATGCCAATTTAGACATTTTTTCGTAGGTGCCGACTCGCCGCCAGCCGTTTCCGTGGATGCATGGGTTCGAACCCAGATGCCACTAATGCGCCACCTAGTTAGCCGGGGACAATGCACGCTACATCTGTCGAGGTTCACTGTTCTCGTTTGGCGTGGTGTGGAATTCAGAAGAGGGAGATGTTAGCTCTGATCTTGTCTTCGTCACATGAACAAGGCTCAAAATTACGAGGTCCGTTGCCAATAACTCAACAACCTACCCCATTGTGCAATGTAATCAAATATGCGTCGTCTGTAATACGTCTTCTGCTAGATAAAATCATCCTGTTTTTATTTTTGTAGTTCACTGTAAGCTTGTATTGAATTTCCGATTTCAAAATTATGTAATGTCTTGTGTTTTTTTGACGATAAATGCTGAATTTGGGGATGATTGTCTCCCAGAAGGATGGTTTGCAGATAGACATCCCATGTTGGAGCTCGGTCCCCATGGGCATTTTACAAATAACCCTAGTGTTGTTTCTAATTCGACGTTAATAAAAGGAAACCATCAACATCACGTTCTATGCTTTACAAATATAAGAGTTTTCCGTCGTATGGATATGCAAATGTTTTCTTAAAAAATTTCATGCAAACGCCTTGTAACAGATATTATCATAAAGAATTTCATGCAAACGCCTTGTAACAGATATTATCATAAAGAATTTCATGCAAACGCCTTGTAACAGATATTATCATAAAGAATTTCATTGGTATGGATACGTAAATATCTTCTTAAAAGATACATTTTGAGAGAAATCCTCAAATTTTTAAACATAATGCTTTTCTTTCGTTCGGATAATCAAATGCTTTCTTTAATTACAGTTTTCAGTGAAGTCCTTGTTTCAAATTTGACAGACATAAAACATGTTATTGATATGGTTGTTGTTGGTACGGTCATGGCAGAGGACTCCTTGCGGGCATTGTTTCGTCAAGTCTTGGGCTCGATTCTTGATGCCACTAAAAACCCGTAGTGCCGACTGGATCATGTATGTTAAATCTGATGAAATTCCAAATCTTTCCATTAGCTTGCGGTGGAACTTGAACTTTTTGCCAGCTCAAATGTAGTCCTTGTAACTTCATCAAGGTTCTGAATTGCGAGGTCCATCGCCAATCGCCCTCGCGTTGATTCTCAGTACGACGTTAATAAACAATCAGTTAATGTCATTCTAAAGCGGTGGAAAGCTATATGTGATGGACATAGGAATTTTGCTGTAAACAAGTATTTCACGATTTTTTTCCCCTTCCGTCTGGTTCTATTTAAAACAAATACAGAATTTGTTGTTTAATAATGAAGAAGAATTATTTCAAACAACCTTATTATAATTTCAAAGATTTTAGCAAATTCTTAGAATATACCTTTTGCAGGGTGGATCTTAAATTAGCGTACTTTTGGCGACTGAGAAAAATTCAAATTAGCGATAAATCGCCAATCTAGTAACCCAGCCAGAAAAGTTCCAGAAAGTCGTAAAATCGAAAGAATCGTATTTTTGTGGTAACCCTACTATGAAAGGGGATCTCGTTTCTATTCTGACGATTGATTTATTCTTATTTATATTATATTATACAATATATATTTTAATTCTTATTTATTTTATATATTATTTAATTTTTAGCCTAGGCTATAATATATATATTTTAATTCTTATTTATATTATACTATATATATTTGAATTTTATTTCTTATTTATATTATATTATACTATATATATTTGAATTTTAATTCTCAATTATATAATATTATACTATTTATCTTTGATTTATTTTAATTGTTATTAATATTATACTATTTTTATTTGATTTAATTTAATTCTAACTAATTTTTATTTTATTATTAATTATTATTTTTATTATATTATTCTATTTATATTTGATTTATTCTAATTCTATATTATCTATATATTATATTTCTTATTAATATTATATTATTTATTAGTTACACTACTTAATTATATTACTTTTAAATTTATTTAGTTATATTACTTAATTATTTTACTTTTTAATTTATTACTAATTTAATTACTGCCGAAGAAAGCATTGTGAATGATGATACGTTTAGAGATTTCCTTCACGCGATTGTCATAATTTACCCGCCTGATCACAGACATCCCTCCATCATAAGGTTAGTGCTTTTTTCACGTTTTTAAAATTATTTTCATGTCTTCCACAAATGCTGATTTACTGCGTTTTTTTGTCTTTCGGTCATAATTTAACCGTATTTACTTACCTTTTTTAAACATTTCATAGTTATGTTATATATAAGTATATTTATTAAAAAAAAAATCTTATTTATTTTATACAATCTTAAATATATTTATTTAAGTTTTATTGTTTTAAGTAAAATTAAGATCTACCCTATTTCTTATTTTAATGTTTGCCACAAAACGCTGATTTAATATGTTTTTTGTCAATCGGATAAAATTTCGCCGTTTCGGCTCATGTTTTTCTATATTTCACAGTTAACGTGTTTTTTGTCCAAAGGTCAAAACGCCATCTCGATTCCGACTTCAGACTTTGAGAATTCCGCATTTGGCGCCACTTTGGCGCGATTTTAAAAACGCGCCAAGAAGTACGCTAAATTAGGAATTTACCCTTTTGCATTTTTAAGATATATATATATTGTATGTGATAATTAAATGGTCTAATAAGTTCATTGTTGATTTAGACGCAATTCGAATGTGATAAATGTTTTCAACTTTTTGAAGAAGTCCTAGAACATCTTCTAATCATTGATATCTAATATAGTCTAATTATTGATTTATTATAAGGGAATTATCTTACGTCAGCCAAATATAAAGAAAAGAAACGTTTTTTGATATTGAAGAAAAATTGACACATATTTCCTCTTAAAAAATTCGATTGTATTCTGACTTTTAGAAATGAAGAGAAAAAAAAAAGTTACTTTAGCTTTCCAAAGTAAATATTTAATCTTACCATCCTGCAATATTATCAAATTATTAATTGATAATAAAATAGTTTTCATGAGTACGAATCTTCACTTCATTAGAATTTTTCTATTATAGTCGGAAAAAAAAAAGAGATTATGATTCATATTTAAGATTTACAAGAAAATAAAAACATGTCTTTTTAAAACAAACTTCTTCCAAAATTAATCGTTGTATCCTGATTTTGAGTGCTACCAAATACGTATTCATATAAATTTCAATGAATATTAACTTCATTTTCCTTTTTAGAAAAATTCTCTTGAAGTATAAAAATATCTGTACACATTAGAATGGGTTCTTCTTTAGTCGGATAACAAAATATTTGCTCTAAATAGTAAAATCTGGAAATGTTATCTTAGTACTAATTTTGTATGACAAAAAAATATCACGGAAAGAAAACTCATATAATAAACAATAATTTAAAATATATCACTGTTTTAATAAAAATAATTAAAAAAAAAAAAGATTTTAAAAATTGTTAATAATATTTTGAGAGCTAAAAAAATTTTTAACAAATGAGCAAATGGTACTAGATAAATGAAAATAAGCAATATAACTGCAGATATTTTTTCTAAAAACTTTTATAATTAATGTTTCATGCGCTGAAATCTTAATTTTTAAATGAATTATTTTTTCATAATAATGCGAGTAAGTAGTTCGTGAAAACAGTTCAAAAATTTGAATCAATTATACTTTTGTTTTTGTTTCATGATGGATTTCGACAATTATCTTCAAGTTAAAAATGTCATTTAAGAAAAATATTGCAAAGGCTTAATATTCTTACATTTATTCAATTTAAAAATCAATAAATATACCAGGAATAGATGTTCTTTTTCATAGTATGTTTCCTCTATGACAATGATGGTAAATAGTTTATGTTGTGTAAAAAGTACCTTAATACAGCTTTCTTCGATATAAAAAGGTTAATGGTTTTGGTTAAATTCTTAAAAAATAACTTTATAAATTTTACAAACACAATTTTCCTATACAAATAATATTAAAAGTTAGGAAAAAGATTGTTTAGATTAGTTTTATCATAAAATTGTAAATGAGACTAAACATCAGGTATTAAAATTATTGTATACAACAATAATAAAAGAAAACACATACTTCTTTTCTCCATACTTGAGTTTTATTCCAAAATACATCAGACGTTACAAAAACTCTTACAAACTCGAATGCTTGAGAAAACATAAATTAAGAAGAAATTTTTTCATAAATCGGTAACCAATATTCTAAAAAATAGTTCCTTCTTCTCAGGAAATGTACAGCTAACACAAAATTGTAATACACAGCAATAAAGGCAAAAAGACCGTATATATTGATTTGACTATTTCTGTA
>BMAW01070925.1:61275-96143 GCA_019974015.1 Nephila pilipes | reverse complement strand
TTTTCTTTCGTATGGACAAGCAAATGTCTTTTTAAGCTCCCACGTTCAGAAAACACCTTGTTGCAGATTTCACAAGTGTAATTTTTTTCTTTCGTATGGACACGCAAATGTCTTTTAAAGTTACCACTTTCAGAAAACACCTTGTTGCAGATCTTACAAGTATTTGGTTTTTCTTACGTATGGACACGTAAATGTGTTTTTAATTTATCATTGGCAGAAAACATCTTGTTACAGATTTCGCGAATATAAGGCTTTTCTTTCGTATGGACACGCAAATGATTTCTTAAGTTCCTACTGTCAAAGACATGTTGCAGATTTCACAAAAATAAGCCTTTTCAAATGAAATTACTAAAATTACTACAAAATGAAATTACTAAAATTTGACATGAAGAATTTTCTTTCTACTCATTAACTTTTGCGTAGAAAGAAACTCAGTTGGAAAATGAGTGTTTCTTGAAATGAAATAGTGTCTAACTTCTTTTTGGAATTATTTAAAAATTGATTGGCTTCGAGATAACACACCTTCAATTCAACAGAAATTTAAATACTTTTTATTTTCATATACCTTAATTTATTTTGCGTTGCTTTATTTTGAAATTAGATTAACAAATTTTAATAAATCGGTATGTTATCAATTTATATTATGCCGAAAGTAGAATGCTTTCCTGGAGGACACGTGAAATAGCATATAGACCATGCTTTCTTACAAAAAACAGAAAAGTGAGTTAAATTGTGAAAAAGCTGGCTAAATTATCATCTTAATTATTGTTTGATGGGTTTTAATCAACGTCACTCTGATGAGTAAAAAACCCTTTCGTGAAGGACCTCGAAAATTGAGACAAATATCAAATGACGGGGATTGAACTGGAGATCCTACCTACTTCCTCCATATTCAACACTAAAAAAAAAGGAAAACACTATAAAATTATTCTACACTATATAAAGTTTCATATTCAACTACGCTTCTCAGATTATCCTATTCTCATGGACAAGTATTTTAAATATTACTTATAATAAAGCTATCATTTCGAAAGTTTTATGTATATTTTTATTTTATAAAATTCGCAGTCAACAAATTTATTTTGCTTATAAGCAGAAAAATATGGTTAAAGATACTATGAACAATTAAATAAACCGTCAAAATATGAATTTAAGTAAAATATTGTTCATTAATCTCCTCTACATGGGATTATAATTTAAAATATACTACTTTAAGATGTCTATTACTTTTAGAGAAATATTTGATCTATTTTTCAATTTCATTTCGCATAAGAATTGTATTATTAAAACTTGATATATTGATTTTATGTAGATAATTTCCATGGCTTTGTGACGTTAATCTTCCAGAGGTGCACAATGAGCTCACAAAGGGCTTTGTTTGCAAGGGAAGAGCTTAGTGGCATGGGAGAAGATTAAGTGTTGGTTGTGGATGAATGAGACAGCCTAATCATGTATCTTGTCATAATCCTCTGAAAGTCCAGATGTAGATGATTTAGAAATTGGCATTGATGAGCTTACGGAAAAGTACAAGGACTTAAAGACATCGGACAAGATATTCCTCAACTTACTTTAAAAGAAAGCTGGCAATACTCATGTTCAGTATGAAAAGGAATACGAAATTGCACAGAATTATTATGAGATGCTAACTACGTTTAAAATCAAGGTTAAAAAAGCTATAGCTTTGGCCGGAACCGGAATGTTAATAAGAGCAGTATACGATTCAGGTGCTATGAAATCTTATTTAAGTGATAACATTGTTAAGAAAATGAATATTAAGTGTATGGGTGAAATAAGAATCAGACAATCATTGTTCAGTGGAGTAGAAACCCCCGAGACGGTATATAAGAATTATTCAATTGAGTTAAGTGATATTAATGATGGTTATAAGTGTAAGTTGAATGTCTTAGGTCAAAAATGTATCTGCTCTAGTCTAAAACAAATTCCATTTAGTCCTTGGCTTCACAAACTTAAATTACACAAAATAAAAATTAGTGATCTTAAGACCAATAATTTAAAGGTTGATAAGGAAATCAAATTCTTAATTGGGGCTGATGTTGCCGGAAAATTATTAACTGGTAAATCTTGAGTGTGGTTTAACGGCGATAAATACAAAACTGGATTGGACGATTATGGGAAAGTTAATCCTGGCACTGAGCCAACTTTTGAGAATTCGGCTTCTCTCATTACGTCAATACTTGTAAAGGAGCGATGTAAAAGTGATTTATGGAGATTAGATGTTTTGGGCATTACGGAACCACCAGTTAGTAAAAACAAAGCTCAGTTACATGAGGATACGCAGAAATATTTTGAGGAAACTTTGAGTGTTGATAATGAGGGTCGGTATGAGATCTCTGTGCCTTTGGTTTTAGATATTTAGTTTTGCCTAGTAATAAGATTAATGCGGAAAAGTACCTTTCAAGTGTAAAAAGAAAACTAACGAATTCCAATAATTTTGATAATTATGGTAAGGTTTATGAGGAATGGTTAGATCTTGGTATAATTGAGAAAACACCAACGGAGGAAGTAAGAGGTGTTCATTACTTACCTCATAGGCCTGTAATTAAAGAAAATAGCACCACTAAGATAAGACCGGTGTCTGGTTTCTCTTCTTTGAATGATTGTTTAGCAACTGGGTCAAATTTAATTGAAATGATTCCCTCTATCTTAAATCGTTTTCGTATGAATTATGTAGGTGTTACTTCTGACATTGAGAAGGCTTTCCTACAGATTGCCACAAGAGAAAAAGATCGTGATTTTTACGGTTCCTATGGTTTGATAAGGGTAATCACGAACAGGTAGAAGAGTATCGACACAGAAGAGTTGTTTTTGGTATTACGTGCAGTCCATGTTTGCTGGCTGCGACTTTAAAATTTCATTTGGATAAGCTACCAGAAAATTTAAGGCAAACTACAGCTATTCTTAAGAGATATTTTTATGTGGATAACTGTGCGACATGTTTGCATTCTGAGATTGAACTTAGAAAATTTTAATTGGAATCGAAATCAATCCTGTCATCGGGTCATTTTAATCTCAGATGTTGGAAGTCAAACATTAGCAATGAAATCTTTGAGGAAGATTCCTCCAATGAAGATAGTATTTCTGTGTTGGGTCAAAAATGGCACACAGATACGGACACACTGTCCTGCAAAATAGAACAGGCTAGTATTAATTCATATGAAACAATCACTAAGAGAGTAATTTTGGCTGTAGCTCACCAAATATTTGACGTTGTATTATACACAGCTCCTGTTATGTCAACCCCTAAAATGATTTTGCAGGAAACATGGAACTCTAAGCTTAAGTGGGATGATGTATCTCAGAAGATTTGGCTAATAAGTTTAAGTCTTGGTATAAAAATTTACATTTACTTTCAGATATAAAAATAAGTAGGTGGTTTGGACAAAAATCTACAAGTAAATCGATAACTTTACACTTATTTTGTGATAGTAGCAAAAAGGCCTACGGTGCATGTGTATTCATCATAGTGGAAGAAGGCGATGAGGTGAGAGTTAGTTTAGTGCAAGCAAGGTCTAGAGTAGCCCCTTTAAAACTTATTACGATTCCCCGTCTGGAACTTTTAGTTTGTAGCATAGGATCTAGATTACTCACTTCTATAATTTAAGATCTTGATCTATCCAAGATCGATGTGTATTGTTGGACTGACTCAACTACAGCTTTGTGTTGGATATAACATAACCAAAACTGGGGAACCTTCATTCATAATCGGGTTTCTGAAATACGTTTATTGACTTCTTCTATGTGGCACCACATTTCAGGTACTCATAACCCCACTGATTTACTATCCAGAGGATGTTTTGTGGAACAGTTAATTGAACGTAAATGGTGGGAGGGTCCTATTTGGTTGCGTGAGAGGGAGGAAAACTGGCCTAAGTCTACGGAAGCAAGGAGGGAAAACTTGGTTAATTTCGAAGTTCAAAAAACCATTATAACAACTTTGGTAAAAAAATGAAGAGGATGTTAATTGGTATTACAAATATTTTTCTTCATTTAAGAAAATAGTCAGAATGTTTCCTTGGATTTTAAGGTTCTGTAATAATGTAAGAAATACAGATAAAAATCTTTCTAAGGATTTATCTTTGTACGTGATTGAAAGAGGAGAAAGAACCTTAATGTTACTGATTTAAAAAGAATCTTTTAATGATGAAAATGACGAAAAACTGAAACAACTAAGACCAGTAATGGACTGTCATGGTCTTATAAGAGCTAAGTCTAATGTTGTTTATAGGCATGATAAATATGATTTTAAGTTTCCTGTAATGATGCCTAGTGATCATCCTGTTGTAAAATTATTGATAATAAATGTACATAATGATTTATTACAGGCCAGTACTTCATTGTTAATGTCTAATTTAAGAGAGAGGTATTGGATTTTGAAATCACGTAAGACGATACGAAATTGTATAAATAAATGTGTCAAGTGTCAAAGGTTCAAGGCTAAAAAATGTGAGACAATCCCAGGAATTTTACCGAATGATAGGGTTCGCAATGCTAATATATTTGAGGTTGTAGGGTATGATCTTGCCGGTCCTTTGTATTTGAAAGATGGTAGAAAGGCATACATCATACTTTTACTTGTGCGGTGTATCGAGCCGAGCACTTACAGTTAGTCACTTCCTTATCAACTGAATTCTTTTTACAATCACTAAGATTTTTTATTACGCGCCGTGGACAACCACGTACAATTTATTCAGAGAACGGCAAAAAATTTGTTAGTGCCGATAAAATTGTGCAAACCATTGACTGAGATGGGCTCCGTTTTAAGGCTGCAGAACAAAAAATTCAATGGTTGTTTCATCTTCCATCAGCCTCCTGGTGGGGCGGAAGGTGAGAACGTTTAATTCAAATTGTAAAAACCATTCTAAGAAAAGTTCTAGGCAGAGAGTCTAGATTATGAGGAGTTACAAACAGTATTATGTGATGTCGAGCAAATAGTAAACTCCCGATCTCTTACGTATGTTTCAGAGGACTTAGATGAGGACTCAAGTATCACACCAGAAAAGTTCCTTCATGTAAATAACAGGTCAATTGAAAAGTCCCCGGCCTACCATAGTAAAACATATTTTTAATGGCAAAATTAGTTTTTTTTATTCAACATAATTCCCTTCAAGGGTGATACACTGATTATAGCGACCCTCCAACTTTTCGATACCATTTTTGTAGTACGATTTGTCCTTTGCTTCAAAATAAGCCTCAGTTTCGGCGATCACCTCTTCATTCGACGAAAATTAAATTTCTTCCCAGCGAGCATTCTTTTGAGATCTGAGAACAGGAAATAGTCCTGGGGGCCAGAATACGGTGGATGAGGAAGCAATTCGAAGCCCAATTCATGGATTTTTGCCATCGTTTTCACTGACTTGTGACACAGTGCATTGTCTTAGTGAAGCAGCACTTTCTTTTTCTTCAAATGCGGCCGTTTTTCGGCGATTTCGTCCTTTAAACGGTCCAATAACGCTATGTAATAGTCGCTGTTGATGGTCCTTCCCTTTTCAAGGTAGTCAACGAAAATTATTCCTTGCGCATCCCAAAATACAGACGCCATAACCTTGCCAGCCGACTGTTGCGTTTTCCCACGCTTTGGAGCGGGTTCATCGTGTGCAGTCCACTCGGATGACTGTCGATTGGACTTCGGAGTGAAATGATGGAGCCATGTTTCATCCATTATCACATAACGACGCAAAAACTCGGGTTTATTGCGATTGATCATCTTCAAACACTTCTAAGAATCATCAACTCGTCGTTGTTTTTGGTCAAAAGTGAGCTCGCGCGGACCAAATTGCACTGATCTTTCTCATACCCAAATATTCGTGAATGATATGATGTACACGTTCAGTTGATATATTTAGAGTGTCTGCTATTTCATTCAATTTAAATTTAAGGTCATTCAAAATCATTTTGTGGATTTTTTTAATGTTTTCGTCGGTAATAACCTCTTTTGGGCGTATACTGCGTTCACCGTCTTCGGTGCTCATTTCACCACGTTTAAACTTAGCATACCAATCCTTGATGGTTGATTTTCCTGGGGCAGTGTCCGGAAACTCGGCATCAAGCCAAGTTTTTTCTTCAACTGTATTTATTCCCTTCAAAAAGTAATATTTTATCAACACGCGAAATTCCTTTTTATCCATTTTTTTTCACAATAACAAAACTTGCTTCACTCAAAATGCTATAATTCACAAACTAATGATCCGACAGTTGTCAAATTTATACAAGCATCTTTCGAGGCTTAGGGCTAACTAAAAAACATATGGATTTAATTCTAGTAGCGCCATCTATGTGTCAGGCAGGGGACTTTTCAATTGACCTGTTACATACATAGATTACGCCATACATTAAGATCACAATTTCGAAGTTAATATTTAGGACAGTTATGACAACAGTCTATTAAAATTTATAATACCCAACCAATTAAGGTGGATGAAATTGTTCTGCTTGAGGATATTAATAAAAGACGTTCGTATTGGAATGTTGCTCGAGTTCTAAATGTAATTCCTGGTCGAGATGGGCAAATCAGACTTGCTCTCATAAAAACTGAGAATGCAGAGATGTTACGACCAGTGAAGAGACTATATCGGGTAGAGTTGGAAAACTAAGTAGTGAAAACTGGGGATGAGCCATTTCCTTTAATCACTAGTAGTGGTAGAGTAGTTAAAACTCCTGCTAATTAATTATGTAATGTAAAAATTCATTTCAAGTTCACTGTAAGTGCTTTCTGTATTTCATTTTTTCTAAGTATAAAGTGTATTTTGATAATGTTTGTAAGTATTGTTTGAGTAAATTGTAAAGAATATTACTCAAAGGTGGGAGAATGTTGTGAATCTACTGTGTAAGCCTCTCAAAATTATTAAGGTATGTATTCTACTTAGTGGCAGTAATGTGGCGCAGCAGTAGTAGCGCGCGAAGTATATTGGGTTATTCAGCAACTGATACTCTTGAGGGAGAGACACTATGTTTTTTCTGGCAGTTAACGAGTGTTAGAAAATAAAATGTCTATAGTTTTGGCATAATGACGTAATCATTGAATAATGGCGTCTTAAGTATTCAACATAGTGGCATCCTTGCCGAGATTGGACGAAGTTTCTTTCATCCTTACGGTAGGTCAATCGGATTGTTAATAAGTCAACGATCTTTAAGTGAGCCAAAAACGGAAGAAGAAAATGACTACTGAAATGGAAATTGCAAAACTGAAGAGAAAAGCAGCCAGAGCTACGTATTCGAAGACAGTCAACAAATTACAAGAATTACAGGCCGCTGAAAGTCCAGATGTAGATGATTTAGAAATTTACTTTGATCAGCTTACGAAACAGTACAAGGACTTAAACACATCGGACGAGATATTCCTCAACTTACTTGAAAAGTAAGCTGGCAATATTCATGTTGAGTATGAAATGGAATACGAAATCGCACAGGATAATTATGAGAAGCTAACTATGTGTAAAATCAAAGTTAAAAATGCTATAGCTTCGACCGGAAACGAAAGCTTCGCGTCTCCTAACCCGACATGGCGCCCTGCTGACGGTGCTCATGCCGCTGCGAAAGCGAAACAGAATTTGCCTGAAATTCCACTGCCTCAGTTCGTGGAGATCCACGTCATTGAACCCTTTCTTTAAGTATTCAACAGTGTCGTTAATCTTCCAGAGCTACACGATGAGATCACAAAGGGCTTTGTTTACAAGGGAAGAGTTAAACGACAACCGAAAACCTACAGTGTTGGTTGTGGATGAATGAGACAGCCTAATCATGTATCTTTTTCTAATTTGTTGCTTTGTTTTAAATAAGTTTATTTAGTTTTTAATGGAAATCCTTCTTCAGCTTGACCTACACACGAGCCATCTGCAACATTCATTTTGCTCCATTTCGTATTGATATATTTCTTTCTATGGTAAGGAAATAAATCGTTTCATGTGTTTTTGTATGACTTTCTTTTCAGTTATACTTTATAAACACCTGGAAAAAGATCCTGGTGCTGTGGCATTCCAAACGTGGATGAATGAAAAACCTTTCTTTTTACATCATTAAAATAGGCGGAAATAAAAAAAAAAATTGTAGATAATTAGGAAATTCACATATATTTTCGTTACCAAGTCTGTATTATTGTTAGACTTGTAGAAATAATTATGTATTACATCTATCTTAAAATATGCACATGATTTTTTATTGTGACCTCAGGAACCAAATGGTCATGGTAGTGAACTTGCAGCCAGCATTGTTTTTATCGAGTCGTGGTTTCGAGTCCTGGTTCCACGAAAGGCATGATGTGTAAAGGGACTGATGTACGTTATATCTGTAGAGACACCTTGATATTAAATTGGCAAACTGTGGAAGCTTGGGGAGAAAGGTGTCAGATCGGATGTCGTCCTCGTCACTCGACCGAGGTTCAGAACTGCGAGGTCCGCGTCACCAGTAGTCCGCGTGTTTTATCTCAATGTGACATAATTAAAAATTAAAATCTGTTATCTAACGAATTCTACTTTCAATTTATTTAACGTTAATCAAACGCGCTATTCAATAGGTGCTAAGTGGCCGAGTTATCAAATCCATGACTTTGTAAGGGTTTTTGGTCGGAAGGAAGACTTGTCATATTCTAAAACAATTTATTTATCAATCTACAGAACAATTCAGCTAGAAGTCTCTCCTCCCCCTTTCTCCTTCTTGAAAACTTATACTATATATATATCAGTCTTAATTTGCATGATCACGTTCTCTTCATCGGAGGAAGCTTTTTAATAAAAATAATTTCTAAAGCCCAAGAATTCCACTAAAGGACTGTTAGTGATAAGATCGTGGATAGACCCATCACAACTTGACTGAAATAACAGCTATCGCTAACTCGCCAGCATGGTCAATCAGCAACTAAGGACGCTTAAAATAGGGAAAGTAGAAATGGGAGATTAGACAGCAAGATTGATTGACACAGTTGAAGCCACACCTTTATTCTGACTGCAAATCTTGACATTGATAATGATACTTCAAGTCTAGATTTAGGCTTAGTTATCATAATAGATCTGGTTCAAAGGGACACAATTTTACGGATGTCATCTACCACACTATTGCTACCTCCAGGAAATCATAGCTTAAAAAGCAACATTAAACGAAGCCTTTTCAATATATAGTGAACCGGGAAAAGAGAAAACCTGACCATAAATAGATAAGTTTTACTTTAATTTTTAAGAAATTTTTTATCATCATTTTTGAAAAGGGAGGTGCCAGATCAGAAGTCCTTCTCGTCACTTATTCGAGGTTTAAAAGTACAATTTCCGCCGACAATAGTTTTTGTGTCGTTTCTCAGTGCATCGTTAATAAACAAACACACTCTCTTTAGTAGTTCTTCTCCAGATTACAGTTTTTCTCTCATGAATTTAGTCTCATTTTTTGTATAACAAAACATTATTCTGCAGGTTTTTTAATAGCAGTTATACATATATATATGAATGAATAAGCGAACATTTAATTTTTCAATGTGTTTTAACTTTTCTCTAAGCTAACCACCCATACCTCTGAAGCCTTAATGTAGAAGAAATTTCAAACCAATCAACGGTGAGGAATCTAGCAGTACTTCAAATCTCGATCAAGGGATGAACAACGAACCTGTACACGTACAAATCCATTTCAACTTTTAATGCGATGAGTTGTAAATTTAAGTGATTTTAAATTACAACAGCGCTTCTGTATTTCATACAACAGTCTTTAAAGCGAGACTCCAACCCCTTCAAATTCAAAACAATTCCTCTTGTCATTCGCTCCTTATTACGGCTAAAACGGTCCGAAACAAATTTGGAAATTCATTAACGATCTCTTAATACATTACGCAATCACCGGTCAAGTTGATAAGATCACACTTTTCAGACCATTTTCAGTCAAATAAACATCCTATTTATGTTGAGTACCTTCCCTAAAATTAAATAAAACCCGAATCCGAAGTCTAGAATAGAATTGGATCGGATTGCATTTTTTGTTAAAAAAATTGCACTGTAAACCCATAATAGAGTATGACTATGCAAGGGATGGATAAAATCTAGTCATTACGTAGAAATCGTTATCTTTCATATTTATATATACAACCAACTCTGTTTCTAAAATAGATAAAAAAAATTAAGAAATAATTTTTGACTAAAATATAGAAAAATCACAAATAATTTATTAATTCCTTGTGTAGTTTCAATACTCTTTCTGGATTAATTTTGTTTAGTTTAGTTTTCTTTAACGTCGCACTAGAAGCTACACGAGGGCTACTTTTAATCCAATAATACGACTTCTTTCAAACTCTGACAGTTGATCATAATGAGCTCGCATAATACTGCGAGTCATTTTTTTCAGTCTTTGAAAGGTATTCTAAATCGTAATGCAACAGAAACTTTTACCATCAGATTGAGAATCGCTTCCTATATACATCATCTGAGCGTGCATCCGATGCGCTGTAGTTCCCGCTATTCATTCATTGGACACCAAATCTTAATAATTTGCATGTTCGGAGTAAATGTCTTCGCAAACCCAATTTTATTACAATCGGAAAGCTCATTCTCGGTGGGTCGTTTTTTTTTTTTTTTTTCCGTTATAGAGTGTAGTTAGATGCATTTAGAGATTATCGAAAATAAGTATAAATGACATTGATGGTAATGTTAAGAATTTTATTATTTCTTAAATCAAACTAATTACCAGCAATAGAGTGTATTTTACAACTATATCATATACATTGTTGATTCTATTTAAATTTGGAAAAATAACCTACACTTACAAAAGAGTCTTTCATAACGATACATTAAAATTTATCCGGTTTTCTTCGCAGACAGGTGTCTTTTTTATACAACACACCCCAAATATTAAATATGATAAAATATAAGGCATAAAAACATTTTTTTTTTCAATATGCAACGCGATATGATGCTGATTAAGTATCGTTAATATTAAAGTATAAACTAACAATTATGTAGGGTTATAATCCTGGAATTAAAGATACATTTCTAAAAGTTAGAATTATTCACAAAAATTGTTTTGAATGCTTTTAGGAATTGTCTTTCAACTTCACTGAACTAAATTATTTTCAGCATACTGTTTTGAAAGACGAAATTAAATCGGATGAAATCTCTTTCGAAAGGTGAATTTGCAATGATTGAATTGAAAGATGTAGTTATCATTCCACAATTTTCCGTTTAATGATACATGCGAATATTGTATTTAAATGATGGAACACTAAAGAAACGGAAAGATGAAAAATTAACCAGGGATTGAAGATGGTTAGATATATATTTGTATTTTGAAAAAATACATATACCTCCCATTAAAATTTTAAATTATTGATTGAATGTGCGCTATTTTTCCCTTGCAGAAATGCTGGTGTAAAAAAAGGTGTTTTCCAAGATTGCAAGTTGTTCTAATGTGAGTGCGCTATGGTAGAAAATTAGGACTTAATCTGAAAAATTTCATTCTACAGATAAATATAATTTTAAGGATTAAAATTTATATAAACTAAATATATTAAAATCATTCTTAGTTATTTTAAATTAAAGATAAAATTCAAAAAAAAAAAGGCTCACTGTTTATTTCACAAATTTAATCATCGTATATAACGATTGCCTTCGCATTCTTTTTGTGAAAAAAGTTAGCCACCTTACAATATCAGTAATTACGGGAAGTGGGTCAAGTCTGAACGTGATATTTCTGGAAGCACCAGAGTCAAATTGTGTGAGTCTAGTCAAGATGACTTTGTACTAAACATTACTTTTTTAAAACATGAAAATATGCTTGTTTTCTTGGTCTCATATTCAACAATGTATATAAGATACTTTTTCCTAGCTCAAATCATTATACCAAAATCAATTTTTTTGAAGTTTTAAAAATGTCACTCACACAAAAAAGTAATTTTCATTTTGTTTGAAGAAAACAAATCTTTTTTCAACTTTAAACTCGCTAATTTTTTTCAAGGGTTATTTTCTTACTCTCTATTTGATTCTAATTTTACTGAGACTAAATAGATCGGTGAAATACTTCTAAGAAGACGTTAGGAATAATCTGAATCCGAAACTACGTAACAGTCCTTCACACAAAAGTTGCCTAAGGTCACGCAATCGCTGTGAATGAGAGACAAAGATAGCGAACTGAGTAATAAAAATGTTCTCTCCGGGGTGTTGCTTTCGACCACTCGTCTTAAAAGGGGAAAGGGATGGACGAAGTCTGCTTTTTCGAAGATGTGAAAGAAAAGAGGAATATTTTAAATCAACCTTGAAATTTATTTTGAGGAGGGAGTCAAATTTATCCCTTTACAAGTTTTATTTTTTTTATGGGGTTATCGTAACGTAAAGATAATGAATTACGTTTTTGAGTACTTTTGTTTGGAGCGTGATGGATGTGGTGGGAAGGGCAGACAACAGTTACTCAAGGCGCTATAGAAGCGTACTCTCCCTCGAGTAGTTCCAGTGCCTTGTTCGTTTTCTCGATATAAGTTGTGCAAATGTATAATCTTTGTCGTTGTGGTACAGAGAGATAGAAATGGGTGGTACTTAAGTATGGGCGAAGTGTTCATACGATACTGGTCGTACGGAGCAGAAGTAAATAGTCCTCATATAAAGAAGAAATTGCATGCTTTTTTTTTTTCTTAATTTTCATTATTTCCCTTGATTTCAAAGTGGAAATTTCTTTGAAGCTTTTTATTTTTTTCTATTTAATTTAATTTTCTTGTAATTTGAAGCGTTTACTCTTTTTGAAATGCATTAATTTTTCCCATTTTCTTATATTAATGTTTTGATAGCTGTCATGAAGTTTGAAAACGACGATACAGGGTAATAAATATTCCCTTGCAGACATTCAAGCTAAGAGGAGGCAGTATTGTGCCTATCTCACCCCCCCCCCCCCACCAGATACCGAGGCTCATTTCTTCCTCTCGTATTTGTATTCAAAACTAAAGATAACGATATAACTTAACCTCTGTCAGCCTTTTTTTACTTTCTCAGTAAGGAAGGTTATTGGATGTCTGTTTGTGGCCAGATCAGCTTTATTCTCACTGAATAACCCAACGGATCTCCTTCCCTCTTGATTAGGCTAAATTGACCTTCCATATTGTTCAAGTATTTGAAAGCTCTCTCAAAATTATAAAGAAGCTGGTTGTTTCATTATTTCAATAAATAGTCATTCCTCCCTTTCGAGAACTTTTTTTACTCTTTCTTTTTCACTTTTATGAATCAGTTTCCACTACTTCATATTTTTTATTATCCTATCAGTTAAATTATAAAAGATCAAACAAATTTAGTAAAATATATTCCTAGAACACTTAATAGGAAATATTCCGAATTTTGTATTTTGATTAATTACATAAACGTATAAAATTTAATAAAAGTTGATACCTGCTCAGAACAAATTGGAGACAAGAAAGAGTTATTCGATCGTAATGGAATTTCGTATGCAAAGACATTTGGAATGAAAATGCAAATGATTAAAATTAGGTGTCCAATGAATGAATAGAGGGAGCTACAGCACGTCGGAACTGCGCACTAAGCAGGTGTATATAGGAAGAGATTTTTAATCGGATGGTCAAAGTTTCTATTGCATTGTGATTTAGGATACCTTTAAACGACTGAAAAAATGCATGACCGCAGGATTCGGGCTCATTACGAGAAACTGTCAGAGTTTGAAAGAAGTCGTATCCTTAGATTGAAAGAGGTAAGTTGGGCAAATAGGAGAATCACTCGTGATAGGGGTCGAAGGGATGCGGCGATTAGAAGATGCTGGTAAGAATGAGTGGACAATGGCAGATTTCAGCGACATGACGGTGGCGGTCCACCTAGGGCTATAACAGATGGGGAGGACAAAGTGATTATCAGATCAGTTGTAGCATCGCCTGTTTCATCGTTATCAATTATCAGACGTGCGTCCCGAAGAAGAGTGTCCACCATGACCATTCACAGACTGCTCATAGAGCGAAATCTACGCTCGTACCAACCGGTACGTCGCCTGCCACTCACTCCTGCACACTGTCGCGCTAGATTACAATGGTGCTGGGTTTGATAAAGGTTGGAATGATGCTGACTGGGGACGTATAGTTTTTAGCTACCAATACTGCTTCCAACTGAGTCCTGAATATCATCGAAGACGTATCTGGAGAAACCAAGGCAGTGTGCCTATCCTGCTTTCAATAGTGCATGCCTCACAGGCACTCAACCTGGAGTTAGGGTCTGGAGTACTTTCTTTTTGAAGTACCCTGGTCTTATTTTTCAACTAGATAAGGCCACAAAACATACGGCACGTATTGCTAAGAGCTGTCTTACAGCGTGTTAAACCCTTCCTTTGCAAGTCGGATCTCTCTCCAATCTATCATGTCTTTGATAGGATGGGAAGGCGACTGCATCTACCTGGGAATGTTGATGACCGACAATTGCAGAAAATTTGGTAAGAAATACCGCAGCAGACTATCAGAAAGCTTTATCACTCTATGCCACGTCGAATGGCAGTTTTATCCAGGCTAGAGGTAGGTCAACACCTTATTGAGCTCTTTGCTTTGCAACTATGTAACTCTGTGAAATAGGTCAATCAATTGTTCTGAAATTTCTATCATTTTTTATTCTGTACATAATTTTCCGCCAATTTTTCTCTCCTTTGGAGAACTTCTTCTTGTTGTGTCGTTTTTTTTTTTTTTTTTTTTTTTTTTTTTTTTTTTAGAGTGTAATTTTACGCGACACTGAAAATCCTACACGAAGAAGGAGTGGCCAGAAAATTATGCAAATTTCAGGGATACAGAGTTTTGCGAGTTTTTTTAAATCTTCTTCAGCCCTGATGATAAGACGTTGTACCTGATTATCATGTGTTTCTTTATTGTTAAGGATAATTTTGTTGAGGAGTCTGGATGACTTCCTTGTATAGAAAGAATTTGTTGAATCTCGTTGTATCTTGTTTTCCTGAAATATAAGCGAAAGCCACGAACGGTAGAATATTGTCTCAATTTCTTTGTTTGACATCTGCGTACATGGAGAGCGTGTCCACTAATGTTCTGTTGAATCTTTCTTTCAAACCATTGATTTATGGACGACAGGCAGTTGTCAGAAAATGTAAAGTGTGTCGCAACTCATTAATATCTTTCATAACATTTCATAAGAATGAGCATCCTCAATCACTTATCCTTTCCCTCGGAGCACTATGCATCAGTATGATTGCTTGGTCAAAAAAAAATTAGTAACTTCGATATCCTCGGTAGTCGGAAATGCTTTTCTAACTGTGAACTCGTCCGGTAATCTTTACAAACAATGTCTCGCCTATTTCCATTTCATGTATCTGGAAGATGTCCTTGTAAATAAATTCCAAATTTTGAAAATGGTATGTTATGAGGCTTCTTCAGTTGAAGTTGACCTACAGGAAGTCGAGGAAGAAATTTTAGTCTTTAACACTCTCTGCAGTTCGACACATATCGGCGAACGCTACCATAAAGTCCTGGTCAATAGTATTTTCTTCTTATTCGGTCATACATCTTAGCAAACGCGAGATGTCCAGCAGTTGGTGCCTCATGTCAATTCTTTATAATAACAGGTCGAATTGTTTTGATACAACCAAGAGCCAGTGCTGTCGTACAGGATCACATTTTCTTTTGTACAATACACCGTCTCTCATATTACAGCATCGATATTCTTTAGCGTTCTTCGGATTTTATTTATAAATTTCAACTGGTTATCTTCCGATTTCTCTTTTATGTTTGTGACGTTGGGCTATTCGCGGTTTTCTGTTCACTAACCAGGGGCACTTTTTATTAAGATTGATCGCTTTTTTAAACAACTTTTCCCAAACAAAAAATGAAACGTGAATATTTAAATTACAGGCAGGTAGATCTAAAGAAAAGAGAGGGAGATAAGAAGTATATAAACTAAGCTTGACACACGCGATAAAGGTCGAAAGGTTCTAGCGTTTGGCTATTGTTCCTGAGTCAAAGACGGGGTCGAGAATTGCTACAAATTAACGACGGCATAGTAAAGCTTAGAAGTCGAGACAACCTCAACTCAAATGTATTGTTAAGACTCTGTTAAATTAGATATTGGTGGAACAAGTGAATATACCTAAGGCGATATTTTGGGACAGTCGATATACATTTGTCATTATATTAGAAAGTAGTGCAATAAATATAGTGTATTAAACCTATCTAATGTCTTTTTGAACGACTTATTAACTCTTAGTGTTAGTATATTGAGTTTGTTCAAAATTATCAGGTCCGTCACCAATAACTCTCGTGTTGCTTCTGGTGCGACATTAACAAAACCAAACAACCAATGAATACTTTAAAATTTTCCTTTTAAATTATAAATTTCCCAACCAAACTTTTAATATACCTTAAACTGGATATGAAATTTACGTATTAAATTAACAATGATAAAAAAAAAAGGTTTTCGAAGGAATCATATAAAGATAAAATACGTTTCTATCCCTAATGTCTATGTTTTTACAATACTTCAAAATGTGAAATACATAACTGAATATTTCTGTAATGAGCCATTAAAAATTTTACTACAATAAATTCTTAAAATAAATTTGAATAAGAAAAGTACATTTTAATTCATTAATTACAATTCAGTCAACAAGAAATTGACTTTACAATATTACAATCATTTTACAACACTTCGGTTCACTTCAAAATATTTCAATTTAAGGAATAATGCATTTGGTAATATTACATATAAGTATTACCATTTTTAAATTCTGAAACTTTTTTTTGAGTCGTATTCTTACTAATAAAAGTTACTAAAAGTGAACCAAGTGTACAACAGAATACTGTTGAAATAAGCTAATCACAACAATGGCACATATCTAAACTGTATTAATGAGAAAATGGATACATAAACATTAAGTGCAATATAATGGATAAACAGCACCTTTCACAAAATTACAGTCTAATTTATAGCATGCCTCAGTTTGCTACATAATATTATGTTTAAAGGAATGTTGTACTCAGCAATATTAGTAATATTTTTATTTTAAGATCAGAATCTTAAGACACAATGTAATAAAGGTTATAAAAACATTTTGAAGTGACAGGAAAAAATGTTTTCATAACTATATTTAGGAGAAAAGCACATTTTTATGCATTTAATGACACTGAAAATTAAAAGAACAAAATATTAACTGTCAATGTAAATTTATGAAGAAAAATATTTTAAATAATTTTACAACAAAACATAGATATTAAGCAATGGAAACATATTTATATATATAAATATGTGTGTGAAAGTATAATTATTCAACTTTAATTCATAGTATTTTCTCTTAATAATAAATAATTTCTTAATTTTTCCCATTCTCTCATTTAAAAGTAAAGCTTTCATTCTTATTTTCTGATACCGTTCCTTTTTTAACTTGATTAATGCAATCATGCGTTCTTAAAAATTCGCTGCGAATGCAGTTGACCCGGCTTCAGACCTTTAGGGATGATCCCTACTAGACTTTATGTCTTCGCCGAAAATCCCTTGAAATCCTTCCTTTCATCACATTAGATCTTGAGTAAAAAAAACATTCAATAAAACATTAAACAAGAGAAAATTCTCTCTCTTTTGCCCTCTTCTCACTTTTGTACTGTTTATCCAACGAAGGAGTTGTATTTCCCGCCGTGTGGAAATGCCCTCTCTCTCTCTTCGCAACATTAAAATAAATAATTAAACTGGAACTTGGTTTCGACTGTTTCCATATTTAATTAAATAGTAATATTTAAAAGAAAGCATGCATGATATTAGCCGGTAGTATGATTACCTAAATTAAAAAATGTTTAGATTTAATTATATGAGAGAGGGAGAGACTGCTGAGTAAGTCTATGTTGCTTCATCTCCGCTGCAGGATATTTACTTGAAGGCCGTCAGCATAAATTCATAGCGTAGAAATCGTCTCTGGGATACCATGTTCGGTGCCGATGCATGGGCAGCTACAAGGACGAAAGCGACACACCTGTGACAACATGAAAAGTGCAGCTTCTTCATCCTGGAAAATGTTCTCAAGTTATTGCGTCTTCTATCATGTTACTTTATGAACTGAACAAAAACATCTGTAGGGAATTGGACTCTGAATTGGAAGCTCCTGGTATTTCATCCTATTATTTTTAAAAATATTTCACTAACGAGTACTTCGACTAACACCAGTTTTCGGAAACACCGAAATTCGTCTCAAATGTGTGTGAAATGTTAAGATAGACCAAACACACCAGCTATAGGAAGTAGTGTATGTTCAAGCTAAAGGGAAAATATTCAATACCATTTATATAAATTGTAAATTCAGTTAAGTATTCATTTAATCTTTTGATTTTATAATAAGTTACGAATAATATTGTGAAACAAATATTTAATTTGTGATTTTTTTTTTTTTTTTTGAATTTGACATTTATTGAATAAGAGAGGACACAGATATTTCTAGTTCTGTTAAGCAGGATGCTTAAATTTAAAATTTTTTCTATTATTAAAAATTACTGTGTAGTAAACTAGAAATCTTAATTATGTTATTTAATAGTCCAAATTTTCAATTTATTCATTCTAAGATTGAAAAAAGAAATTATGTATTTTGTTTTGGTATATGATAATGTTTTACAAATTTTGATTTTTCCTGTTATGAAAATATTATCTGATCTCAAGATGATAATTGTGATAATATCATTCCTTGATTTTTAATTAAAACTGTTATTGGTTTAATTATGATTCTTAATTATTATGTTATCAAATGGTTAACAAATTTTAATTAAATGACTTGCAGTTTTTTATGAAAGTACCAAATCATATGTTGTATATTACTAAAGTTGATGTATTTACTATGTCATTGAAAAGTTAATTATTGTTATTAAGGTCAAAAAAAAAAAATAAACAATTATAAAATAGATATGCAAGATGAAAAAAACCCAAAAATTCGGAAACCGAAAATGGAACTACTGATTCCCAGAACGATAAAATAAAAAATGAACTTCCTATTATTCCTTTTGATCCTGACAGTGAGATGAAAATGGAATTGGGGTTAAACCATTTTAATCAGGCATGTAATCATAAACATAGTGATGAAGTATGGATATTTAAAAATGTTTCAAACTTTTCGAAGGGTTCAGCATTAATTGAATACATTAATTCATGCTTGAATATTTCTCATTTTAATGATATTTGTTGTGTTTAAACTGAAAATTTTTTGAACCTACTGTAAAATTACTGATTTTTCCCACCATAAGTTTCAACCGAATGACACCTTATCAGAATATTTTCATTAGAAATTAAATTTTAGAAGAACATTGAGGCTTTCCAATTAATTTTAGAAAATTCAGATGGGTTGCCTAGCCATTTAAAACAATTAGTGACAATCAATCCACCTAACTCCCTATCACAATGGCTCAAAGTGGCGACTGAACTTTTCAAAATACAAGAATCTACTACTGAATCAAATAGGGTCAGAAACAATGAACCCTTGGCTTGTAGACCAAATCATCACAATAGACCACCTGCACCTTTTATGACCATACAACCAACATCATTCATACCTCGGCCTCTAAACTATTTCTGGCTTAATTCCCAAAATTATTCCAAGCCGAGTCCATACAATTTCTCTAATCTTCGTCCTCATTTCGGCAGTAAACGAAATAACAATTTTCATTTTCAGCAGGGATTGTCACCTGTACACTATAAATTTTGTACAAGACATGGCATTTTTATGCATATCATTGCTCACAAACGTGTCCTTTGAGACAACCTAATTTTTTGATTATCGTACCCATGTCTAACTGAATTTCCCATTGCATAGGAAACCCTGTTAGTCCTGATCAATAATAACCATTAACCTCACCTAATTTTAAGACTTTCAGATTGTAATTTTTTTAATTTAATTATTGATTGCAATAAAAATGGAATAATACAAAATGAAAAATTCTTCTTTCAGGAGAAAATCTTAATTTCCCGAGATGAGGAAAAATTAAAATAATCGCACACAGATGTTTTCTGTGCAAATTTGAAATTATTCAAAATTCCTCAAATTCAATTCGTGATAGCTATAATTAGAGTGAAATATTCTATTATCTTTCTACTTGCAACGAATCGTTTGATTACGATATTTCAGATTCTGAGACGTAGAAAATCATGCTGAACTTAATGGAATCTCTGACGACTACAGAGAAATCAAAAAGCTATGAAATAGTACATCGTATTAATCAAAACGAAGAGAAATAATTCTTATGCGAACTGTAGGAATTAGAAATGTAGCACTGCTGGTACTTGGAATGAAGTTATTCTCTCTCGTTAGTATGCCTTAAATTAATCGAAATTAGATGGACATTGTTCAGTGGAAATTTTCAAATTTTTATTTGAGAAATAGAGGAAATTCCATAAAATATCTCTTATTCCCAATATCAAAACGATACGTAACAACACAAATTCAATTTTTAAGTGACTTTCTATTTTAAAATTTTCAGATTAAAATTATAATTAATTAGCTATCCAAAAAAAAAAGCATACATACTCATCAATCAGATTCGATTACACGAATAGATGTACATGAGAAGAGCAAAGCACTTTAAAATGTACAAAAATTACGTAAGCCAAACATTTCTGGATTAATTATTGCTGAAATGGCAGTTCAGTATTTTATTATTTTTTTCCCTTATTCTTTCTCAGAAATTAAAATTGTATTTTGTAAAAAAGAAAAAAATGTTGATTTTTATAAGAAGTTCTTGATTTCTAATACATTTAGAGGGTAATCTTCAGTATAAATTAAATCGCACAAATACATCTTTAGCAAATATAAATATCTTTCCAATCACATTCAGATATATATTACATTTATAGTGATAACTATGAAAAAAAAGAAAAAGAAACGCTTAAATGATTTATGTAAAAATAACTGTTTTTTGATGCTATATGCCCTTCAATTGTATATTTTTATTTGTTAGAAGAGTTAAAGTAATAGTTTATAGTTAGCAGAAAAAGTAATTACTCGCAATTTTCTACATTTGAAAAGAAAAACCGAATGTGAAAAATTTTGTATTGTCTCTGTTTACTTAGCCAGTTTATTCCATAAGAAAATATCGTTTATAGTTTTAATTTATAATGTGTATCTCTTGAATTCTCTTTGTGTAAAGTATTGTAATTTATCATTGCACTAAATTCTTTACAGACGTACACGAATTTATTAAAATGGAAGAAATTGTTATAATGTTTGACTTAATTTCTTCTAATTTAATATAAGAATGTTAATAGCGCGATAATTTAGATTTCTGAGGAAAGGAACTAATACATGATCATAATGTCTTTAAGACTATTAGATTAGTTGTGATTGATGAAACATAAAAAATATGATTAAAAATATTGTAAAAAGTATAAGGCCAAATTATTATATAAACATAAAATTTAAAAAAAAATATTAGAATAATATAAAATATAAAAATATTTTTAAGAAATATAAATCTATAATAAAAATGTAAAATATAAATGTATTATACGAAGTATAAAATATAAAATTACAGTAAAATTTTAAAAAATAATAGTATCATAAGTAATATAAAATATAAAATTATAGTACAAATAAAAGTATAAGAATATCACAAAAAAATAGGAAAATAAAAATTTAAATATATTATAAAATGCAAAAATATTTATAAAATGTTTAGTATGAAAATATAAAGATATTTAAAACACATATGATGCAAAAATATAAAATATTTCCTCCTAAGGATACGTAGAGAACGTTTAAAATCCTTTCAAAAAGTAATAATCATTTACTTTTCTTTTCAATAAATATTGAATGTTTATTTTTCGATAGTATGGAAATTATACAAAAACATTTTCAATGGCAAGTCATTTGTTACTTTCCAGATCTGATTTCTTTTTTTTTTTTTTTTTTTTTTTTGTCGATTAAACGGCACATTAAATTTACATGAGAAAACATCCCATGGCTATTTCATTAATCGAAAAAAATACTAGCCAATAACAGACGTTCTAATTTAATGTTCGAAAGAGCATTAATCTTCAGGATCGCTAAGAATATTATCAAAAGCGAAAATCATTATCCAGGAAAAAACAACGATCCTTTATTCTATATAAAGGGTAGTGAATTTTTGTGGATAAATTACATTGAGATAAAATAAGATATAGAAAAATGGTAGCCTTATCTCTTTTTATAAGTTTATTTATGACTGGTTTCATTAATAAATTGGAAAAAAAAATATTCGTTTCTTCGTTGGAATAGATTCACAAATGAGAAAGATGCTTCTTAGATAGACGTAACGATATATAGCTATAAATGGGAAGTCCTGGGTTATTGAATTGGTTTGGTTTTATTAACGTCGCACTAGAAGCAACACAAGGTCAAAAGGCGACGGACCTCGTAATTTTGAACCTCGGTCAAAAGGCAAGGACAACACCTGAACTGGCAACCCCCTCTCCTAACTTTCGCACCACGAAAACGGGAAGATTTTGGCTCCGTCAGATTTAACGTGCATCAGCAATGTCTACACGGTGGTTCAATTTTAGTGGCATCAAGGCCCGAACCCGCTACTGGACGAAAATCGCCTAGAGGCCATGATCTCTAGGATACCGCGGCCACCTGTATAGACGGAAAGGAATAGGCTAAGTAGCCATGGATGTTTTTCAGGAATGTGATCTATTCTATATAAATTAAAGTAATAATGAAACACCCATAGAAATCTACTTTCATGGTAATAATAAATCACATATATTCCTTTCGCAGTCTTTTACATTGTTTTATTTTCATGTCTGAATTTACTGAAGAAAAATTACTTCGTTATTTGTTGAAAAATCATTGATTCTCCTTTTTAAGCTAGTCAATGTTACCTTCTGTTCTTCAAAAGTATTTCTTTATATTTTCTTTATATTTTACTAAGTAAATAGAAACTGCAGAGAAAGAAGTGTTTTCATATCTGAAAATGGAGGAATTTTAATAGTGTGAGTAACGCGCAGAACTATATGTAAGATTTTTAAATGAACATTTGGAGATCAAATTGAATGGCTTCTTCTGTACAAAAGAGTAACCCACTTTAAAGTAGTTTTTGTCTATTCCCTTCACTACGTTAAACGCAGAGTTTTTTTTTATATTTAATTTGTTTCCTAGTAGTAAAAAACTTTTTTTTGATACGACAGAAAGTTTAATTATGTTTCTTAACAATCGTTAAAATTTTTGGAAGCTTAAAAAACAAAATCATATTTCAGGAAATACGTTGATTATGATGGAATGTTTATGTTCCTCACAATTCTACGCTAAGTTTACTATTACAAATTGATTGAAAATTTTAGAGACATGAAAGTTCTCTTTGTAGTAATTATATTATATCTCAAGCAGAATCATATCTACGGGCGAATTCCAAGAATATTAACATTTAAAGTTAAAACTTATTCCAAATATAATGCTTAAAAGCTGAATTAATTCATAACAAAGCAATAATTCTATTAAGCAATGGGGAGGCATAAAGCATTTAAGTGTACTTGCATAAATTTCACAATAAATTAGTTGAGAGATTATACACATAAACTTTATTAAGTGCTTTATATATATAAATCGATACTATATATTTTCCATCGTTATTTATTATACCATACAACTAAATTTTCCCATTTTAATATTTCAGTGTATTTTTCATGATTTGTTAATGTTGTTTTTGCAACCGGCAGTTTCTTCATTTATTTATTTACATTATTTTCAATTATAATCGCTTATCTTTTTCCTATAAAAAGAAATTCCATTATTAGATTTGATTTTTAAACCTGGTTATGTACCATGTATCAAAATAAAAATTTAAACATTCATCGCATTTCTTCATCCAATATTTTTACAAAAATTTGGGTCTACACAATTATATGCTTAGCATTCATCAAAGAAAGAAAACATGTAACAAAACCCAAAAGTAAATAATTATAGTGATGTATCATAAAACATAAATAAAACACTGACATAGAATCTTGAAGGAAAAATATTTGTGTGTGCTTGTGTTCCTACTCTCAAAATATTTCTTTCTAACTAGAATGAGCTTTTTCATTGCAAATCAGACGCAAAGGTACCAACATTTCCATTAAATCTTCCATATTCAATAATTCCTAAGACTTCACACGTCAGAGTACTAAAACACGTCATGGCTTAAAATTTAAACTGGTTCGATAAAATAATTCACTAAGAAGACGAGAGCTTCTGGCGCACCTAAAATCGTTGATGTATCCCTAAAGCCAGCCAAAGTCATACATTGCATTTAAAACGAATCGGAAGACGAATTGATCAAAGGAATGAACGAACATCCGTTGACATTGTGACCAGCCAATTGATCAGTCCGCGAGTTCTGAACAAACTCTTTGAAATATAGTGTAGGAAAAGTTCAAAATGTTAGCGTTCTTGCATAAGTTCTAAATTAAGGCTTCATGGGGGCTTACAGGATATTTTTTGCGACATGTTTTTTTTTCTCTGAGAAAATATGGGAATAAAACTTTCCTGTAAGGTAGCGTTTTGAGGTTGATACTTAGGTTTACAAGAGCAGCTTTAAAGTTTGTGTTTAAGAGAATCTTATTATTTTTTTGAAGTTTCTAATGTTAGGAATTTTTTGGAAGTCGCACACACACAACAAAGAAGTAGAGGCCTTTTTCAACACAGAAGAAGGATAAAAATTTTAAAAGATTCATAGTATTATTAAAATGTATATAAAATACAAAAGAGAATTTTAAGCCCTAATGCTTTGTGTATAAATTTCTTACAATCGCAAGTTGATTCTGAATATATTTGCAGTTTCGTCTCCAAAGCTCCTTTCAATGATTTATGACTTAAAAAACGAATTGTATTCCAGGTCATTTACGCTGAAGACTGAATTAAGTAATTGTTTCTTTCTGCATTCAATGTTTTCTTATTTAAATGAATTCTAAACAATTTGGTGCTATTGTAATGATAGAATGGCTATTACTGACATAAAGATATTTATGTAAAATATAATTATTAAGGAAATACCTAAATGTATTTGCAAGTCCCAGATTTCAGCTTAACTTAATATTACTATTAAAACTTTGTGAAAAATATATGTAAACCTTGCGTTGTAACTCCTTCCTCTAATTGAACTAAACGGATATTATTTAACAGTTGAATAGTTTTTAAATGAAAGTCAAAAGAATAGAAATTTACACTCAATTGATACAAAAATCAAATTTAAGTTTAAAACCTTTAGTTGTTATCAAATTATCAAAATGCAATGCAATATTTGCTCTATCTTAATGAATAAACTCTTAACGCCCCTTCAATCTAGCTCTACCGCGGTACATTAGTGGTCATGGGCATGAGGGTGAGGCAAGTGTCGTTTCATGGAGTCAGGGGTTCAAGTCTTGTTGCCAATGAATGGCCGTCGTGTAGAGGTTAAAGCAAATTAAATCTTCCGAGGCTTCAAGTTTTACTATATGCGAGGTATCGAAGTTTGAAGATAGATATGCCAATTCCAATGTCTCCCACGTAAATTGACCATGGTTCAAAATGTATGATGAGGTTCCGTCTCCATTAATATCATGTTACTTCTAAGTGCGATGTTGTGGCCGCAGTATCCTAGTGGTCATGGAAGTGGACTCGCAGACGGCGGTTTTCGTCGAGTTTTAGTTTGCAGCCTCAATGCCACAAAAGACTTGCCGTGTATCAGAAGTTAAAGCTCGTTAAATCTGTCTAGGCTCAAAATCCTTCCCTTGGCGAGGTTTAGATGTTAAAAGAGGAGTAGTGCTAGCTCAGGAGTCGTCCTCGTCACTCGACTCAGGTTCAATATAACGAGGTCCTTCGCCAAAAGCCTTCGTGTTAATTCTTATGCGACTTGAATAAAACCAACCAATCATTCTAAGTGAAGTTTTAATAAAAATGAATAAATCAAACGAGTTTCAATAATTAATAAAATTGACCTCTTATCTAATTGCTCGTATCCAAGCGAATTTGATCACAAAAAAACTTGAGTTTCTTGTGTTTATATCAAACTCCGCTCCCTCTTGAAGATTCTTGTAAACAATCCATTAGCTATCGATGTAACAACTACTGTTTTAACTGAAACTTCTCGGAAATTATCCTATAACCACTGATACGAAGTTCAATATATTCAATATAGATTATGATATATATATATATATATATATATATACATACAGAGAGAGGCAACATAGAATAATTCATATGATTGAAGATGCCTCTCCGACGTTCTGTTGCAACAGAAAAAGGCAAGAGAGGGTAGAAGAACGTTAAATACTCTCTAATTGATTAGCGTTAACTGATTTTATACTAGGATTTTCTATCGATCAGACAAATAACTCACGTAGTATAAGATGAAGGGTATAAGTGAATAAGGTAAATTTCCCTGACGTCCATCAGGGTGTTTTGGATTATTTGTAAAAGATTTACGATTACGTTAAAGAGGATTCAACAGAATTTATGAACGCGTGATCTAATAACTAAAATGATAATTTGGAAACGGATCAGGAATTAGAAATGAACTCTCTTTTGCGTTAAGGAATGGGAAAACTTTCAAAAATAAAATATTATATATATATATGTATAAATACATAAAAAAATTTTGAATTTATATACATAACGTTTCATTTGTTTGGATCAAGGTTATATTTTATGGAAGGCAATATATAAAAATTTTCTAAACTTATGAAAATTTGAAATTATCTCAACGTTACAGTGTAATTATAACAAGGTATATTTAAACCACTTAACATTATATCCGGTGTGTTTATGGTTTCTTTATATCAATTTCCGTAGTGTCCTTTTGTGCTATCATTCTGCTTCTTCGCAATAGCAGAAGATTGATTCTCGCTGTTTATACAAACATAGAAGAACTGAAATTGTAATTTTTTTTTCACTTTTCATCTAAACGCTTTCTGTCTAGGCAATCTAGAGGAAAGATAACGGATCATCAGAAAGGGATGTAACTTTTAAGGGATTGTTTTTGATGAGATGTGGCCACATACAAGTGACTTCCGCAATACTCCAATTCTGGAATTAAACGTAATAGTAGTAGCAACTTGCATGGTATTTTCGTCTTATTATATTTATTTACCTTCTTTTTCCATCAAGTAGATGCTTAGTTTTGTAATTCTTCTGAATATTTACTCTTGAATATGTGAAAGAATCATTAGATCCTCAGTCTGAAATATTTGTGAGAAGTTCTACAATGAATTCTAGACGCTTTTCTAGAAAATAATGAAGGAAATAGTAATGGAATTATACATCCTCGCGCCCGCACTCTAATATTTATTTAATGTAGAAAGAAAATGTTTTAAGTTTTAATTATAACTAAGAGATATATATTCTAAAATCTTATTCTGTATATTAATTTATAGCTATCATTGCAGATTTGTTTCGTTTCTGGATACTTTAGTTAGAAGTAACCCGCAATATGGAGAAATAAGGATTCATTGTGCTGCGTTGTACAGTGACAGTCTTCGAAATATCAAAAACGTCAGAAGTAATAAATTACTCTGAATGAGATTATGTAGTGAAGTTTGAAGAATTTAAAAAAAAATTAAATATATAAAACGATTTTTTGTAGCAATTATAAAACATTTACATGCTGCGAGTTATAACAAATTAAGGACCTGAAATCAAATAAATCAAAGTGAATACCCGTAACTTAATACATAATGTGCATAAGGTAAAATTCAAATGCAGGATAAACTTTTACCAGATATTTAGGTTATTTGTTACAATTAACTAAGCCTTTGAGATACCCTATTGTAAGGTTGTTTTACGAAGCTATTATAAAACACTGTATGAAAATTCGAATTATTAGAAATCAGTGAAAGTGTTAAGTATCATCTCAGGTGTTTTTTTTACATTTATCCTTTGATTAAATTTATGACTTTAGTCTCGGGATCTTTTCCCAACTCTGTATGATCCCTGTAAACAACCGGTCATGTTCGAGATTCGCGTTATCTTCGTCGAGTCGGGATTTGAGCCCTGGTCCCTCTATAGTATCACCATATTGTTTGGCCGAGGTCCCATCACTCTGATCGAGACCCCAAATCTTCACTGGCAGTGGTTAGGAAGTTTAGTAGAGGGATGCCAGTTCAGGTTTCGTCCTCGTCACTTCACAGATGTTAAAACCCTATTGACAATAATCCATGTGTTGCTTCTCTAGACAACGTGATTAAATAATCATACACACATCATTTCTTTTTAAAATATTTCTTTTTGTGTGACACATGCAGGCAACATACCCTTCAAGATGTCCTCTAAGTCGACATTTGTCTTTATAATCATACAATTTCCAGGAACGCATCCTAGTAATTATGATTATATAATAATACTTACTAAGTATAATTTGAATTTAATATAAATATCCCTTTAAAAATGTATTTAAAATTCTATTGTATTACCATTAATGCTATTTCAAAGCCAAATAAACTTCAGAAAAATCTGGAAAGTCGTTAGATTATATCTCAGTTTAGGTAAACCTTGTCTGCTGAAACTCGATATCATTATACGTAGAAGTTATTAGGTAAAATCAATTTTGTTACGATTGTGCTATTCTGTTGTAGTGTTAAATTTTTGAAATGGATGGAATTGAAAAACCTTCTTTACATAAAGTGTGCTTTCAAGAATATTCTCTTCACTCTCGTTTAAATATGCCTTTAAATGAGCACACTAAAGAAAATTCTTTTGTTTGTAAAATTTACCAGAAGTGTTTTTCAGGAATTAATAATTTGAGGAATCATTTACATATTCATTCCAACAAAAATCCTTATGTTTGTGGCTTCTGCAGCAAGGAATTGTCTTACATGAGTAGTTTGGAAAAACATGTACGTATCCATACCAAAGAAAGACCTTATGTGTGTGAATACTGTAAGAAAAGCTTTTCCCTCATGGGTAATTTGAGAAAATATTTACGTATCCATACCAAGGAAACTCCGTATGTGTGTGAAATATGCCAGAAGGCCTGCACCAGAAGTGATGCTTTAAAATTACATATGCGGATCCATACCAAAGAAAGGACTTTCGTATGTGACATCTGCAGCAAGTCATTCTTTCGGAATGGTGATTTAAAAAAACATTTAATTACACATACCGAAGAAAACCTTTATCATAGTTAAATTTAAAACAAAGCTTTCTGTAATATTTGTGATTTTAATAATATTTGCGTATTCATATCAATTAAATTCCTTTCTTTTTGTGCTATAGATATGAAAGCCTTCACCCAAAATTTTACCTTTAGACAAGTGATTTTTAATCCTAAATAGAGATTTTTTTTTAATTCTGTGTCATTTATGCATTCTGGAATATGAAATTTGTGTTTTAATTGTTAGCATGACAATTTTTAATATGTATATCCGTAAAATGATGAACTAATTTTCAGTATTGAATTTCTGATTTCTGACTAAAAATTTCATTTGTAAATTACGCGTTCGAACCACTCCAGTTTGAAGGAGTTTTTATTGTCTTGAAAGTAATTTCTTAATAAATCTCTTGCATCCAGACATAAGTACTTTTATCAATGCGTATATTTTTCTCCTATATTTTTATTTATAGAAGTACAGTCACATTTATGCTCATAACGAAAAAGTCACAAATAAGGTATGATAGTGGTTTCTTTTTTTAAGAAATATACATTTCATATATATATAAAAGGCGATATTTATGCCGCGTTTAATTAATATTTTAAGCGAGTATTTTATTCTTAAAGCTGTATTAAAATACTACAGTTAATCTATTCATTTTCGAGATTTTTGTGTGTTGTTATATCATTTTAAGGAGAACAACTTCCATGTAATAATGGTACGCATTTATAAATTTTTAATTTAATAAATTTAAAAATTGTTTACATTTTATATTGTTCTAAATACAACTATCTAAGTTACATTTACTGTACGAATATAGCATAAAATGAAAACGGAAACTTTAATCTAAATACAGTAATAAATTTAGTATTTATTAAATATAATAAATCAAGCACATCATTTAAAATCCATCATACTTTAATATTATTGTTTGGAGAAAAAACGGAGAATTTTTTTTAAACAAAATTAAAACTCATGGCTATTTTGAAAAATATAATGAATAAATACCTCGGGTATTAGTAATATTTAAATAACTCTTTAAGCGAATATATTTTGCTTCAATAGATGGTTTCTTCCTGATAATTTTGGTGACTAGTATGTATGTATTAATTTGAGTGTTTTCTTTCCTGTTGCTAGAAGGTATTTTTGTTGGAAATACACAGTTGATTTTCTATCTAAGCCTCAATTTCCTATATCATACACACATTTTTGCGATAAATGTATTAGCGGATCACGGTAATACAAGGATTCTAAATTAAGGATCAAATACCATTAAGACTAATAAGATTTTAGTTTAGTTTATATTAACGTCGCACTAGAAGCAACACGAGGGCTAATGACGACGAACCTTGTAATTTTGAACCACGATCAAGTGACGAGGACGATATTTGAGCTGGCAGCCCACTGTCCTAGCTTCCACACCACGCCATTGGGATGACTTTGGGCCCCAACAGATTTAACGAGCATCAGCCCCGGCTACACGGCGGGTCTTTGGCGGTCTAGGATCGAACCCGCAACTGAACGAGAAGGCTAATCAGATATTTCATCTTCAGATGTACACCTAATTTGTTTTGCATAGAGTTTTCATATAAAGTGGACCACTGTAGCTCATGCATGTCGTAAGAGGTGACTAAAATGGGTACCCAGCGTCTGGGGGTATAGTCGGTCACTCTAGCCTGGGGATTATATCAAAGGACTTCGTTTACTGTCCTTCTTCTGGTAAAAACGGGAATCTTGACCCATAGGCACCCTAGTGATCTTTTTCTTCCCTATGTGGTTTACCATTTTTGGTAAACACGGGTGACGTATCCACGGGTTACCCTAACGATCTTTCTCTTTTTTCGACCCGCCTTCTTGTCAACCAATTTTTGTCTTTTTTTTTTTTTTTTTTTTTTTTTTTTTTCCAATTTTTTCACGTCCGGACAGCAGTTAAATCTTATTTGGCGCGGCATAGCTATATCTGGCTCTTGCTCCAATGACCTTCACATGCTCTCAACCACTCATTCAATCTTATAAATTGGAATTGGCAATAATCGACACCATGTCTGAAGGGATCATGATCTTGAATATAAATAAGAGAATAATTAAAGGTATTTGTGGTCAATATGGCTTCACCTCAAAACTTTCTACTCTTCACTCCTTACTAAAACTCACGGAAATCATCACCTCAGGATTCACCAAAAAACAATCCACTGGAGTAGTCTTCCTTGATATTGCCAAAGCTTTCGATCGAGTTTGGCTCGATGGTTTAACATATAAAATAATTCAAAACAATTTACCCCCCCCCCTCCTCATCCTTCTCATCCACTCATACTGCAATGATAGTTTTTTCCAAGTCAGAATTAATGACACTCTATCCACCCCCCGCAAAATAAACTCAGGAGTAGCTCAAAGAAGTTTAATCGGTCCATTTCTTTTTAACTTCTACTTAAATGATATTCCAAATTATTCCCTGACAACACTAAATATGTACGCTGATGATACTGCAATAGTTGCAAAATTTAAAAATCCCAAAACAGTTACTTTTGCCCTAAATAAACACCTTGAGCTACTCCAAACATATTTCAGTAAATGGAAAATCAAAGTAAATGTAGACAAGACTTAAGCTGTAATATTTACCAAAAGAAAATTAAACCCACCCCCACCCACCTTTTTTCAAAAACAAATCCCATGGGACACACACGCAAAATATTTAGGCCTTACTTTCGATAAACATCTGACCTGGAAAAAACATATCCTAAACACAAGAGAAAAATTCTGTAAATTATCCCACAAAGTTTACCCCCTTATTAACAGAAAATCAAAAATGAACCTACAAAACAAATTACTTATTTTCACAGCTACCATGCGTCCAATCATCAGCTATGCCAGCCCAATATGGGCATATTGTGCAAAATCAAACCTCAACATATTAGAAATATCCCAAAGCTCTACTATCAGGATGATCGTCAGAGCCTCCATGTACATGAAAAACAAAGACATTTATAAAGCACTGCAAATAACCACCTTTAAACAACATGTTCAAAAACTTGCCGCAAATTTCTTTAATTCACTTTCAAATATTAATAACCCAAATATTCAAAATCTAGAAGATTATCAACTACACCCACATACGAAAAGACCCAGGAAAATTCTATTAGATTACAACCCACCTTAAACTTAATTTTAGCTCTTAATATTCTACAGCACTACCACCATTAACAAACTCCACCCATCACATATAGAGTAACTTACACACAATCACTGGCAGCCAATAGCAGCATCGCATCTACTCCCAAGTCAACCAATCCAAAAACAAGATCTCCTCTTCAATCTCTCAGCTCAACTTTTCTTCGACTCTCGGTTCTTCATTTCCACTGAAGTTCCTTCCACTTCCAATAGATGGCGCCATACTTCCTCCAACTTCATTCTACTATTACTCAAAGACCCTCCAATAGAATATCAAGATATTTTCGACACTTCAACCTAGGAAGCACATCTCCAACATGAAAAATCCATCCTCCCTATGTATCATTTAAATGCCAGATTTGGGCTGGTGGAGCGCTCCGTGCTCCGGGCGCCCATTGAATTTCAACGTCAACGGTATTTGTGGTACTGTGTATTGAAATGTAATTTGTCGCTTTCTTGTGTTTGATTCAATTGTCTCGTTTTTAAAGTTTAATACTCATTTTAAATATATTTAGTATTAATTAAATAAAATATATTTAGTATTATTATTAATGAAAAAAATTGTAGTCTTTATTTCGAATCAAAATGCGTCTTCTGGAAACAAAATATAAATGTACATTTTTCTAATCCAATCCTTACATATATTTGAAATCCAACTGAATGGTGTAAATGAGTTCAGCAAATTTCTTATTATTTTCAATTGTGGCCAATAATCCTTAATTTTTCGCGATACAAATTAAGTATAATAAAAAGTCGAGCACGTAACTATCTGGTCAAAATCTTGTTTCTGTAATATTATTTACAAGATTATATAAAAATTTAACATTTGTCTATTAAACAGATTTTATTTGTTTTTAAACATAAAACTAATGATCAACGCGGTAATATTGGTGACTAACGTAGTAATTTTGAGCCGTGGTCATGTAATGCTTACTGCCCCAGAGATAGCACCACATTTTCCGAATTTTAATACCCCACCACGACAAAAATTACAAACTCGACATATTTAACACATACTAGCTCTGGTTTATACGTGTTTCATTAATGGAATGAAGACTCGAACCAATTACCAAATGGAAACAACCGCAAAGAGGAGACTGTTACTACTAGGCTGCAGTGAAACAACATAACGTATAGAATAAACGTAATATTACTTTACATTTACTTAATTTTCAACAAAGACATATAAAATGAAAAGAAAATACTTAATATATATATATATATATATATATATATATATATATATAATCACTATATATATATATATATATATATATATATATATATATATATAGTATATATATATATTATACAACATAATATATATATATATATACCGTATAACATATATATATTATATATATTTATATATATATATATTAAGTATTTTCTTTTCATTTTATATAAGTCTTGTTGAAAATTACAAATGTAAAAGTAATATTACGTTTATTCTATACGTTATGTTGTTTCACCGCAGCCTAGTAGCTAACAGTCTCCCCCCGGTTGTTTCCATTTGGTAATTGGTTCGAGTCTTCATTCCATTACAGAAACAGCACTATCCAGAGCTAGTATGTGTTAAAATATGTCGAGCTTTGTAATTTTTGTCGTGGTGGGGTATTAAAATTGGAAAATGTGGTATATCTCAGCAGTAAGCATTACATACACGGCTCAAAATTACTACGTTAGTCACCAATATTAATGCGTTGATCATTAGTTTTATGTTTAAAACAAATAAAATCTGCTTAATAGACAAATGTTAAATTTTTATAATCTTTGTAAATAAATACAGAAACAAGATTCTTGATCACAGAATAGTACGTGCTCGATCTTTATTATTCTTAGAATTTGTATGCGAAAAATTAAGGATTATTACTACAATTGAAAGTATAAGAAATTGGTGAACCATTTCAGTTCATTCAGTTGGATTTCAAAATATGCAAGGATTGATAGCTAGAAAATGTAGCATTGTTATTCTTGTCTGTAAGACGCATTTTGACTGAAAGTAAAGATCTACAATTTTTCTATTAATAATACATACTAATACATTTTTATTTAATTAATACTAAAGATACAAAATGAGCATTAAAACCTTAAAAACGAGAATAATTGATCAAACACAAGAAAGACAAATTAGCATTTTACAATACACAGAAAACACAATACACGTTGATCGTTGAACAATGCCCGGAGCACGGAGCTCCACCCAGCCCAAATCAATGCAATTTAAGATACATAGGATGTGATTTTTCATGTCAGAGATGTGCCCTAGGATTGAAGGCTGAAAATATCCGTATGATCTCAAACTATTGAGGGTCTTTGAGTAATAGTAGAACAGTTGGAGGAAGCATGGCGCCATCTATTGAAGTGGAAGGAACTTCAGTGGAAATGAAGAACTGAGAGTCGAAGAAAAGTTGAGCTTGAGAGATTGAAGAGATCTTGTTTTGGATTGGTTGACTTGGGAGTAGATGATGCTATTGGCTGCCAAACAGTGTGTTACCATATGTGATGGGTGGAGTTTGCGCTAATGGTGGTAGTGCTGTAGAATCATTAAGACAAAATTAAGTTTAAGGTGGGTTGTAATCTAATAGAATTTTCCCGGGTCTTTCGCAGGGTGTATTGATAATCTCTAGATTTTGAACATTTCCAATACATTTGAAAGTGAATTAAAGAACAGCACGTAACCGAGAAGCAATT
>BMAW01070925.1:0-61250 GCA_019974015.1 Nephila pilipes | reverse complement strand
AATTATTGATAAAATAGCATTTTGGTCTATCAGTTATTAACTCCAAACGAAGAAAAATGCGTTTTTTAAGAAACTCATGACATTCATGCACGACATTTTCTCATAATTTCTACAAGAAAATCGTACAAGAGGTTCTTTGACCGAAACATGTTTCTGTATTTCAACTGAGTGTCAACTTTTTCTCTTCATTTTTCACTTCCAAAAGGTGTACTAGCATTCATTCATGGTCGGTAGGGAGGTGAAAGCTCAGATGCCGTACTCGTCACTTGACCTAGGTTTAAAATGGTTTGGTCCACCATGTCCAAGACCAAATTTGAATTTATTCTAATTGAGAAATCATTTCTCGCTTCTTAACTGGCCATGGTCCCTTCTCTTGTTCCTAAAGTGTTCCCATTTGAAAAATCAAATTTGTGATCCACTTGTTCTGTTCGAGATGCTGACCACTACGTTTTATTCAATCTTTTTACTTAAAGTATTCGTTTAAACTGTCTTTTTGTGGAATTGAAACCTATTTGACGAAGTCCGTGAGTGAAAATCTTAGTTTGCATTTTAAACTTAAAACCTATATTCTTACAGCTCGTAAAATTACTCTACCAATTTCATAAATGTTTCCATTTTTGGATTACATTTCTATTAAAATTTCAATTTTTCTTTTTGTGTGCTTGTAATTGTAAACCTTATAAAAATGTAATTATTTTAGTCTAAAACTTCACTTTTAGCTCAAGAGATTGTGGACGATTTTTGTACTTTGTCACTATACATTTCCTGTTATACGTCTTATTCTTCAATAAAGTTACACTGTGAATTTTTTGTTTTTGCTACTCAAATGTCCTGCTCTGTATAAACACATTGTAATCTTTTATTTACTTTTGGACTTTGAAATTATGTAATATTTTATGTTCTTTTTCTACATCATATACAGTTTATCTTACATTTTATTGGTTAGGAAAATAAAATTTATTTTTTCCATTAAATGCGAAGTGGGCAAGGGTGATTGTCTTTTGGGAGGCGGGTTTGTAGCTCTCAGCACATTGGGTCATCTGGTCCCTCGACCACCCCTTTCCATTATCCCTCTTTTTGCTTCTAAGTACGATGTAGATAAGCAATCAATTTTTTATCACTAATGAGTATGAAATAAAAATAAATAATAAATAAAAATTTAAGAAAGAAATACTGTTAATAAAAAAATAGAATTCATAAAAAAATATTCGAATTTAAAATACATCTAATAGCGCAAAGAACAATTTATTTGTCTTAACACAGAAAAGAATGTATCAATACTGATGCAAGTGAAATACACATTCTCTGTATAAACAGAGATGTATCGTGTTCTAATAAAGCAATTAAAGTTAATTCTCAAGCTTTCAAACTTAACAATCTCTTTTTTCGTCATAGAAAAATTGTCACATTAACAAGCAAAATATCTTTTTTAGTCATACAAAAATTGTAACAAAAAATGGCAGAATACTCGTTAAAATATGGTCGTGATCCCAAATTCTCCCGTTGGCAGGGTTAAAATTTGAAGAGGAAGCTGCCAGCTCAAGTGTCATGCTCGTCTGTTGAACACGTTTCAAAATTAAAAAGTCTGTAACCAATAGCCCTCATTTTGCTTCTCAATGCGACGTCAATAAACAGTCATAAATGAAAAATTCCTTTTCCTAAAAATTAGATTAAATCATCATACTATTAGTATTTCATAAAATAATAGGCTATTATATTTTACGATGCGAATTTTCTACAAAGCCTGTGGAGCCAAACTTTGAGGGTTGAATATGAGAGTGTTAGGTATCAACTCAGGTTTTATCTTCGACATTTATCCGTTTATTAAACTTACGACGTCCGTCACTAATAGCCTACTTTCAACTTTAGAATGAAGGAGCTCGTGATTTAAAACAAACTTGCAATCTCGGATACTTTTCCGAATTCAGTATGGTCAATGTAGCCAACTGGTCATGCTGAAGACTCCCGTTGTCTTCTCCGAGTCATGGATTTGGACGCTGGTGCCACTACAGTTCCATCATATAGTATGGCTGAGGCACGATAAGTCTAATCGAGACCCCAAATCCTCACTGGGAGTTATTAGGAAGTTTGGAGAGAGTGATGCCAGTTCAGGTTTCGTCCTCGTCACTTCACAGAAATTAAAAATTACAATGACTATCGACAATAATCCTTGTGTTGTTTCTCTGAACGACTTGATTAAATAATCATACACACATCAATTTTTTTTTAAATATTTCTTTTTGTGTGACACATGCAGTCAAAATACCCTTCGAGATGTCCTCTAAGTCGCCATTTGTCTTTATAATCATATAATTCCCAGAAATGCATCCTAGTAATTATGATTATATAATATTATTTATAAAGTATAATTTGAATTTAATATTAATATACCTTTAAAAATGTATTTAAAAATTCCATTGCATTACCGTGAATTCTATTTCAAAGCCAACCAAACTTCAGAACAACCTGGAAAGTTGTTTGCTTTTATTTTAATCCATGTAACCTTAAATGCACAAACTCGATATCATTTTTCGGAGAAGTTATAAGGAAAAACAATTTTTTTTACGATTGCACTATTCTATTGTAGTATTAACTTTTTGAAATGGATGGAATTGAAAAACCTTCTTTACATGAAGTGTGCATCCAAGAATATTCTCTTCGTTCTCGTTTAAATATGCCTTTAAATGAGCCCACTAAAGAAAATTCTTTTGTTTGTTAAATTTGCCAGAAGTATTTTTCAGGAATTAATAATTTCAAAAATCATTTACATATTCATTCCAACGAAAATCCTTATGTTTGTGGCTTCTGCAGTAAGGAAATTTCTTGCATGAGTAGTTTGGAAAAACACATACGGATCCATACCAAAGAAAGGCCTAATGTGTGTGAATACTGTAAGAAAGGCTTTTCTTTCATGAGTAATTTGAGAAAACATTTACGTATCCATACCAAGGAAACTCCGTATGTGTGTGAAATATGCCAGAAGGCCTGCACCAGAAGTGATGCTTTAAAATTACATATGCGGATCCATACCAACGAAAGACCTTATGTGTGTGAAATCTGCAAGAAGGCCTTCATATGCAAAGGTACTTTAAATGTACATTTAAAAATTCATTCCAACGAAAAGTCATATGTGTGGGAAATCTGCAAGAAGGTCTTCACCAAAAATTCTTCTTTAAGATCACATTTGCGAATCCATACCAACGAAAAGCCGTATATGTGTGAAATCTGCAGGAAGGCCTTCACCCGAAAAGATACTTTAAATGTACATTTGCGGATCCATACCAACGAAAGGTCTTATGTGTGTGAAATCTGCAAGAAGGCTTTCATACGAAGTAGTAATTTAAAATTACATTTGCTAATCCATACCAACATAAAGCCGTATATATGTGAAATCTGCAGGTAGGCCTTCACCCGCAAAGGTGCTTTAAATGTACATTTGCGAATTCATACCAATGAAAAGCCGTATGTGTGTGAAATATGCAAGAAAAGTTTTTCATATTGTAGTGTCTTAAGAACACATTTGCGTATCCATACCAACGAAAAGCCTTATGTTTGTGAATTCTGCAGCAAAGTTTTTTCTGATGTAAGTAATTGGAGAAAACATTTACGTATCCATACTAAGGAAACGCAGTATGTTTGTAAAATATGCAAGAAGAATTTTTTCAATAGTAGTAATTTGAAAGCGCATTTCCGTATCCATACCAAGGAATAATTTTATGTGTGTCAAATCTGTAAAAAGGCATTCACCAGAATGAGGCTTTAATAATTCATCTACGAACCCATACCAAAAAACAGTCTTACGTCTGTGAGATAAGTAGTAAGGCTTTCTCCAGCAATGGTAATTTAAGTCAACATTTACTTACTCATACCAAAGAAAAGTCTTATGGTAATTAAATTTGCAACAAGGCTTTCTCTAATGGTAGTAGTGCATGCATACCGATGCAAATCTTTACGAATGTATTTTATGTATGAAAGCCTTTACCAAAAATTGTGCCTTTAGAAAACATTTGCAATTTATGATAAAGATTTTAATTTTGCGTCATTTATGTATTTTTGAACATGAAATTTGTGTTCGTATTGTTAAGCACCACAATTTTTAAGGTGTATTTCCTTAGAATGATGAACTAATTTTAATCACTGAATTTCTGATATCTGACAATCAGTTTCATTTGTTATTTACGTGTTCGAACCACTCGAGTTTGAATGAGTTTTTAGAATCGTCGATGTAATTTCGAAATAAATTTGAAGTTGAAAGACATGAGTATTTTTTTTCCAAGCGGAAGTATTTTTCCTATATTTTTATTTATAGAAATTCAATTACATTTATTACGTAAAAGACACAACTAATGTATGAATAGTAATTATTTAGGAAACAGATAATCTATTTATATAAAAGGCATTATTCATAAAGTGTTTGACTATTATTTTGAACGCGTATTTAATTTTGAAACCATATTAAAATACTGCATTTAAAATATTTATTTTCGAGATAAGTTGTATCAGTATATTATTGAAAGGAATTTAACTTTCATGTAATTAGTGAACATATTTATAATTTTTTAATTTAATAAATTTAAAAAAGGTATGATTTTTGTATTGTTCGATATACAAATATATTCGAATATAGCATGAAATGAAAACAGAATTTTGATCTATATACATGAATAATTTAAATATGGGTTAAGTATAATGATTCATGCATCAAAATTCCTGCATTCAATATGAATATACACTTTGATATTTTTGTTGTAAAAAATGACGAAAAATATATTGTAAAGAAAATTAGTCTATTCTGAATAACCTTATGAATAAATAACTCTCGGGTTTAAGAAATACTTAAATAATTCTCTGAACAAGTATTTATTAAATTAAGGGTCTTTTCCTTCTGACAATATCAATAACTGTTATACGTTTGTATTAAATTAAGGTTTTTCTTTCCTGTTTGGAGAAGATATTTTTGTGTGAAATATACATTTAATTTTCTAATTCCCTTGCAATTTCCTATATGATGCATTTTCGACACAGAAGTATAAGCGATTCACGTGAGGCCCGATCCTTAAATAAAGTATCAAATACTATCAGGACTATTAGATTTTCCATCTTTAAAGGTGCATATAATTTGTTTCGCATAGAGTTTTCGTATAAAATGGATTGGGTTGTAACCGACGCTATACGTAAAAATGACCGTGATCTTGTCTTTAAAGAAAATAATTTTTAACTTTGTTAGGTCTTGTGGATAGAAATGTAATTTGTTTGTAGCTTTCTAGTGTTTGATTCTGTTGTCTCGTCCTTAAAATTTAATATTTATTTTAAATAAATATAGTGTTTACAATTTATAATTAGCACAGTCTTTTACTTATTTTGTAAATGGTTATCGAGTCAATGCGGAAACGAGATTATAAATTAATTTTATTTATGATTCACATCAAATACGTTACTAGAATAAAAGAAAAATCTCTTAATGTTGAAAGGAGTGAATTTATTTTTCTCGAATTTAGGTATTTCATTAATTTTATACATGAACTTTTGAATTTTCGTGAATTTTTCTTAACTTTAATGCGATTAATTACACCCAAAATACAAGGTAGAATAAAAATTACATGCTTTGGGTTGATTGTCTGGTTATTAACATCACCCTCAGAAGCACAATGTAGGACTATTTGCGATGAACCTGTGAAATTGCACCTCGATCAAGTGACAAGGACGAAACTTGAGCTGGCCCCTTGCTCTCCGAACTTCCACAGCACGCCAATGGGGAGATTTGGAGCTCCGATAGAATTAGCATTCATCAGCTCCAATGCACGGCGGGGCACAAAGGATATCAGGACTCAAATCCACGATCGATGGAAGGAATGTCAATCACGAATTCGTAATCAAGATTTGTAGGCTACCGCGGCTACACATATGGGCTCTTCTGAATGGTCGTTGCTAGATTGGTAAGTTGCATATTTATTGACATCATTAGTGAAGACGTGACTGACATTTTAGTCATTTTCATATTCAACAGAACGGATGAATTTCTTAATTTACATTCACGCACTTTGCTTCCATGTAGATGCATTTAATTTTGTCGAAGAATGTAGAAATTAGATCTTTACTCTAAAATTTATTCATACACCTTTCCAATGTTCCAGTATGGTTTTTTGATATTAAAAAAATCCTTGATTAAAATCACTAATATTTAGAATCAGTTAAAGGACTTTACAGTTAGAAAGATTTAATTCATTCTCGAATGGCTCTTCGAATTCTAAATTGTTTACTACTGATGGGATTTTTTGAAAAGAACAATCGCAAGAGAAAAGAAAATAAATTTAAAATTTAGATACATTATATGGAGGCAGTTAAACTTTTAGTTACGATCAAGTGATCAAAGAAAAAGGACAGCTATTCAGGAATTATATAATGAAGGCTGAGTAAACAAACACAAGTAGAACATGTTTAAATACCATTAAAATATTTTATCACTGTTAAATTTTCAAATAAATTAAGTATTGAAGCATAAATAGGGGAAGAAATATAATTGTATAATGAAGAAGAAATCAAGAGAAAGAACACGAGAGCCCTGGATGGTTGAATGGTTACGTCATCAGACGTTTAATTCCTCTCGGGGCCAGTTTAATATTCTTTGTTGTTGACCTCAAACTTTCGAAGTGAAAGGAATGAAAAAATTGTTTTTATAAAAATGATTCAAGAGAAAAAAAAGTTGATAAGCAGGGTTCCTTTAAGAATTTGTGTTTCATCAGTTGTCCCCTCCCATGCGACAGTAGCGCTAATAAAATATGGTTTTTTAAAAAGAGAAAGCTGGAGAATGGTATATGGCTACAAGAGGCTGAGATGTTCTCTGATACATTGTCGTGTTCGCAAGTTCGAATCCTGTCTCTGTTTTTCGAAATATTTTCCTTTCTTTTTATCATTGAAAATATATGTACTAATCAGAAAAAATGGAGCGTCGTAGACCAATGGTTAATGCATGAAAAACATGGTTTTTATTTGAATCGTGAATTTCAATCTTGGTCTTATCAAACGCCTCCACTCAGAATATTACGACTGTTCCCTGGTGAAATCAAACTGAATGTCAAAATTCTATCTTGGCGTAATGGTAAAATTACTAGTGTAGGAAATACTTGTTTAAATTACTATCAGTCCATGATCCTAAATTATGGTAGCCACGGTAGCCTAGTGTTCATGGCTTGGGATTCGTGGCCGGTGGTTTTCGTTCAATCGTGAGTTCGATCCTTGGCCGCTAAAGACCCGCCGTGTATCCGGGGCTGATGCACTTTAAATCTATTGGGGCCCAAAGTCATCCCAATGGCATGTTGTGGAAGCTAGGACAGTGGGCTGTCAGCTCAAATGTCGTCCTCGTCACTTGACCTAGGTTCAAAATTACGAGGTCCGTCACCAATTGTCCTCGTGTTGCTTCTAGTGCGACGTTAATAAAAAAAACTAATCTATCCTAAATTATGAAATGTGTTTCTAATAGGCATCAAGTTACTCTAGTCGACTTTGATTTGTAGAAACCAAACCAGTTTTTAGGAACTAATCAAGAGTTTCTTCCGGCTTGTTTATTTCTTCTCTTCAGAGAAGTCCATTAAGCACAGCTAATACACCTAATTATTTAGCATATTTGACATTTCATGTAATCTTAGCTCATGCTAAGATCATCTAAAAATATGACTCGATGTAAATCTCAAATGCAACAGAGGCTTCAATACATGTTTCTTAATTCTAATTGGCTAACATGGCTATTACTAAAGAGTATGCAAGCCCTCTTTCTTTGGCAGACATTGGTTTAGTTGTAGAAGAATCACAGGTTCACAAGAATTATTTCACCTGAATAACTGGCTATGAATGTGAGTGAGTGAAAGGGAATGTTATTGGTGCAAGAGCCAGATGTGGCTATGCTGTGCCAAACAAGATATAACTGTGGTCTAGACGTGTGAGAAAAGTTGGTTGACAAGAAAGAAGGTCGAAAATAGAGAAGGATCGCTATGGTAACCCAGGAGTGCGTCACTCGTGTTTACCAAAGACAATAAACCCCATGGGAAAGAAAAAGATCTCTAAGGGGCCTCGGGGATCATGATGCCCCTATTTACTTAAAAAAGGTAAGTCCCTGATTACCCTAATATAATTCCCTGATGCAGGGTGCCCCTCTATACCCTCAGACGCTGGGCACTCATTTGAATCACCTCTTACGACATGCATGAGTTACAGTGGGATTATTCTATCATACCCAGTCACCACACGAGTGAACAGGCTATGAAAGTTTGTTCAATCCTACTGTACCAGAAAGTTTAAATAGTGTGACTTGAAAGTGCGAGAATGAGCATTGTTTTTGTCTTTCGCAGATCAAATATTTTAATTATTAACAAGATTTTATTGCGATCCCATTACAATTAGCAGAATTTACTTTGGATTCCGGGAAACTAAAAATATTTACGAATGAAAAGTCGGATAAACTCGCAAAACATATCGCGGAATTTAATGTATACATCATCTGGATTGTTCCAGAAGAACCAATACTAATATTTACCACAAGAAAATAAAAAAAAAATGATAATTTTTACTCCCCCAAATACCTTGTAATTTGGAGAAATATCCCGAATATAGAAATTTTATACAACTGGACAAACAGCAGAAAAGCGGAGACTCAAAGAATCAGGTTCATCACGAGAAAAGTCATCTTATACCAGAATTTATGAACAAAATTAACTCACAGGATAATGTAATGAACAAGTGTAATTGAATAAATTTTTTGTAAAAGGCTTTATTAACCGGCGAAAATAATACAAATCATCGAAATAATCTCTGGAATTTTCTTAAAGAAATCTATTGCTCGCATACTACTACCTTCCTAGAACTTATGGTCAACGTACTGATGAATAAAATAGTGTTTATTTACAAAGGATGAAATCATTTGATAATTATTAAACTAAAAGAATATTTATATAAGGGATATTATCCTTCATATACAACTCTACATCTTTCACAAATCAATCAATAAATGAAGGCTTAATTTATTTACAAAATTTAATTTAAAGAATTTAAATGTTTCACATTGGTCCTAAGCGGGTGCATTATATTAAAAATGTGAATTTTTGAGATCTGGGATTATAATTTTTTTAATCAAGTTTTACAGTAGTTATCCAAAAAACCCTAAATCTGAGTAGGAACCTTTATATGTTGAGAATGCCGAATTAAGAGTTTTGCAACCTGATAAATCTGCTATAATTTATTTATAACTTACCAAAAAAAGCTTTCCTTGCTTGTTAAATTTCAGTTAGATATCTTACAGAAATACATTATTATGTAAAAATATTATTACTATGAATCTCAATTTCAAAATTCTTCAATTATATAATAATTAGTTTTTGATAGTGTAATAAAAAGTACACTTAGAGAAATAATGAACAATTTTTTATAACAGCATAACATTGATTACAAACTCCCGTAGAAGTAATTTCAGACAAATATTAATTGTAAACAACATCAAAATAGATTTTAAAATTCAATGGCAATACTATGCTGAAAACAGAGATATTAAACTTAAACAGTTTCTGGCTTTTTAAAAATATGTTAAAATGTATGATAAGAATTGGCAGATTTTCTTTATTGAAAAACAAAAGTACTCCTTTCTGCAACATTTTATTTCCGTTTGGTAAGAAAAAAAGGAATGCTTAAATATCTTTTTCTCAGATAATGTTCAAATGTATCTCATTTATCTAGACCTGCTTAAAATTTGTTTCTGTAAATATAATTATGTTTCACAGTTAGGCTTATATCAGTTTAATATCATAAATACATATGGTTATTTAAAATAAATCATCCGATTTCAAAATTCCATACTTCCAAAAACGAATGCCACAGAATGATAAGTATTACATGAATACAAAGGAAAACTGTGGAAATTTGATATTGTGAAATGACCACTTGGCCTTCGTGTGTTCGTCGTAAAGCTAGTTCACGAAAATTGTTTTAGAAACTTTCACGAAGTTACCTCGCATTTGTTTCGGTCACAGTGGAACTGATGACTTGATGTTACTCAGCTAGCCACCTAAGTAACCTGATATGGCTCCAAACGATTTTTTCCTTTGGTGGTTTGTGAAAGATAAAGTGTATACACCACCATTGCCCATAAATTAATTTGAACTTAAACAACGGATTTCTGCTGCGGTACAATCAATCAACACTGACACTTTACAAAGTGTTTAACAGGAATTTACATATCGAATTACATATATATATTACATATCGATGCTATACGTGTAACCGAAAAAAGTTACATCGAACATTTGTAAAAAAAACTTCCAGATCTTCCTTTTGCATTCATATCTTACTTATTGTGTTCTGTGTCGCTTATTTATTAAAATATAGCATTTTAAAATTAGATGATTATTTTTGAATAACCCAGTATAATCATATTTGTTTTCTCAAAAATACACATTTTAAAAGTTTTTGTCAAGTCTGCTACGAAAAATAAGAATGACTGATCCCAAAATTGAAAATAATCATTCGTACAGGGGTAGGGTTGAGCTCACAAACTTAGCCCGTATTAGACTCTCAAGTTACGTCAGTTGTTTATACCAATGAGAACGAATAACTTCCGGCAAGGAAACTCATGTGATACAGCTTACATATTCCAAGAATGATTTGAAAAGCATGACGAAGAATATTCGTTTTGCTTAATTGGCCTTTACAATCATTAGATTTTAATCCGATAAAACATTTACGAAATGATGTTGAAAAGACCATCAGACAGCTGAGTCTACAACCAACATTTCTTATGGGCCCTTAAAGTTACAGAGCAGCAGCTGAAAAGTACATTTCAGTAAATAAGGTATTAGATTCCAACAAACTTCATATTGAATCCGTGCATTCGAGAGTTAGAAAGGAAGCAGAATTGCGGGTAAAATATAGCCAACAGTTGTACTGAATAAGTGATTATTATAATTTAGTCAATTAGTGTACAATTCATTATATATGGTATGTGAAATATTTAATAATGTATTGACTTAGTAGTATATTATTTTTATCATATGTTATAAATATCTAAATTACTTATGAGAATTAACACTTTTGTTAAAATGTTTAATTGGTATTATGCGGAATATAAGAAAATCAAAAAATAAAAATCCTAAAACGATTCTTTAGATTAAAGCAAGTTCTAAGTAAATAATTTTGAAATTTCATATTAAAACTTTCATTCTTTCATTGGAAACTTTCGTTCTTTTTTTTTTTTTTTTTTTTTTTTTGCAACTGTAAAATTTATATTGAAATTATTTAACATTTAAGCAAATTAGAGCCTTAAAATTAAGAGTAATGTCTTCTAGGAAGATCGTCTTTGATTTAAATTTAATTATGGTCTTTTTACAGTAACTTGTATTTAAGAGAAAGGCACGTAAAATAATATAGTTAGTAGTGTAATTGTTGGTACATTGATATGTTTGTTTAATATATATAGTGAGAGTAAAAAAAGGGGAAAATCCCCTTTTTATTTATAAAATGTCTTTTATAAAATATGTTATTGACTCACTAAGAGAAGTACGTTTACTGATTTAAGAGCTTATTCAAATCAAGTAAACATTAAAACCAAATATAACAAGAATAAATCAACTTCAATCGAAATACGTAAAATATTATGTATAAAAAAAGTAAATAGAGAATACTATTCATAAAAAATAAAATAAAAAAAAAGGTAGCCGACAATATTTCATCTGTAACCCTATAGAATTTATCTTCTAAGCAAAGATTCCATCAATTTTTGTTTCAGTTCGGACGAGATTTTTTTTTTTTTTTCTTGCCATTCTTCCTTGATAGTTTTTCTCAACTTATCCTTATTCGAAATGGTTGTTTAGCATACTACTATATTAAGATATGCCCATAAATATTTAATGAGGTTAAAGTCTAGAGATTGTGGAAAATAGTTTTCAGACTTAGGTATGGTAGCCATTCTTTTACAATTGTGTGTGTGTGTATGATTAGGATTATAATCATGATGGAAGATCCGATTTCGTAACAATTTCAGTTCCTCGAAGATAAGAAAACATTTTCATTCAAGATAGGTACCCATTTTGCTCATTGCAGATTCGAAAAATACTAAATTTCCGACCCCTGCTGCCGTCATACACCCCAGGCTATTGCTAAATTCTTTATTATTCGATCACCAAATTGTTGACTGCATCTTAGGGCCAAAAATTTCAAATTTTTTTTCAACATTTAATAAAAAGTTATTACAAAAATTTAAATCCTTATTGCGGTACTTTCTGGAAAATTGCAGACGCTTGTTCTGATTTGTTTTAGATATAAACGATTTCTAACGCGGTCTCCTACCGTGTAACCCAAGTTCATTAAAAGTCTTTGTAATACTTGCACTTACGGTTTTTCTTGATATTTACTGGATTTGATATTCGCAGTTATTTTGTGACATTTCTACAACACTTACAGCTATGTATAACTATGTATAAGCTATGTTACTTTTGCTTCGATTTCTACTATAATTCTTACTTATGTATCAGTAAGTCGTGTGTTTTGGTCTTCCTGTTCTTTGAAATTCCATATATTGTTTTGTTTATACTTGATATAATTGCAATTTTTTCATGACCGCACAGTGGCTTCTTTAAACTATTTCTCTTATTACCCATTTTCTTTCGAATTATTATTATTATTCTCATTTCTAACGATGTTTGTTTTTCCATTGTCAATATTTCAAATTTTGCCAGAAAATTTCAGAAACTAATTCAGGAACACATTAGGAATTTAACTTTTTTTCAGAATTTGTAAGAAAAAAGGTGGTATCGGCAAAAATGAAAAATGTTTAAAGGGAAGGCATGTCATATGATTAACTTTTTTGACGCGTAAAAAAAGATGTATTTTTTGATTAAGTGCATTATTTCTCCTAGAAATTAAATTAATAATTATTTAATCATGTAATTTTATTTCATGTTGTAGGTTAATTACGCATTTATATTAGAAAATGTTTCACATATGAAAAATCTGTGTGCTCTTTTTTGACTCTCTCTCTCTCTCTGTGTGTTAGTAAAGTGGTATTAGTATTTAAAAAGCTTCATTCCAAAATATAGGATATTGGTGCCTTTGGGTAGCAGTTAATACACTGATGAGCAATTTTGAGTAAGGATTCTCAAATTGTTTTTGCGACACCTTTTATATTTAATATTTCCATTACTACGGGTTTATAAAAGTGTATAATTCCCGGATTTGAATTAAAATATTTTCAGATAAGTTATAAAGAAAATTTATCTGATCATATTTCTTTGATACAATCTTGCGAAATGTTTTAACATTTATGGCAGCGAAAATCAAATGAGACACATTAATATGCTGGAGGTTCTTGTTAACTTTTAGGTATAAGATATTAATATAGAATGAATATTTGATTCTGCAAGATATATGATTAAAACGTTTGAAAAAAATATTTAATGATCATCTTCAAGTTTTACGAAGTAGATCGTTTTTTTTTTCAATTTTGCAAACACCAATGCTGAAAATGACGATTTTTATAACAAGCAGTAAAGAGAATGATTGAAGTATTTATAATTAGGAGTATTTCAGAAAATTTCGTTGGAAATTTTATTGTAATCCAGAACCAAAATTATATATATGTTTTGGAAAATTCGAGGTACAAATCTTTCTCGCTTGAAAACTCGACCCAATCTTCTATACATTAAACTATAAGTGACTGAAAAATTAAACATTTCGATTGAGAATAATATATGAACTTTCAATATTCTTTTTCAATGTCAAATTTAAAGGAAAGTATTTTTGATATGTTATAAAAGTATGTTTAGATTATCAGTGTCTCTTTCTAAATTAAATTTTTAATTTATTTTTAGTCTTTCTTTTTTTTATATTATTTTAATAAATGCAAAAGAAGAAAGAAATTAAATAACATACAAAAAAAAATATTTTTCATGTTTTTGGCGAGTCTCTTGTAGAGTGCATAAAATATATACGTTGTTTCCATAGGCTGTGAAACATATAAAAGGAGCTTCACTCATTACAAGTTTTTAAATCCATAATTAAAGCTATGCTATTGCTATTGCTATTGAATTCGAAAATCTGAGCAATGGCATCATCGTAACGAAATTTTTGTTGACTCAGTAATGGTTACTAATTATTTCCTTCTTCTTTTAAGAAGTGTTTTTTGTATAGAAAACAAAATAAATAATTTTAATTGTCACCTTACCGGGATTAAAAAAATTTAAGTTCCTTACCATGTTTCTCAAATGTGGGTCAATTTCCTGTGAACAGATCTCTTACGAAGTACACTGTTGTCCACAAGTTAAGAACAATTGTTAATTACAAACGATAACGAAGGAAGTCTAAGTCAGAATGGTGGGAAAGTAGATTTATATATAATTATAATATGGTTATTAAAAAAAAGAAAACAATGCGGAAAAAATGATAAAAATCACGTTTATTATCCAAAGAAACAGTTTGAAAGAAAACTGGGCATAAGAGGAGCTCACACTTTAGAGAGAAAAAAATTGAAATTAAAAGGTGGTACCTTACAGTTTAATAATGTGAATCGTCACCTTTGACAGCCAGGCATGCAGCACAATTTTTCATAATTGCTATAACATTGTGTATGAGTTGTGGCTCAAAGAGTTCAAAAAGTTTTGGAGAACTTTTCTCAGTTCTGGAATGGAACTTGGTGGGTGCGGAAGAGCTGCAAGTTGTCACCCAAGCATACCCCACATGTGCTCGACAGTGTTCAGATCAGGTGAGTGAGCAGGTCATAGCATGCGTTTAATATTTTCCATTTCAAGGAGGTCCTTGATTAGGCCCGCACGATAATAAAGCGTGGTATCACCATTAAATGTGAAGTCAGGATCATCAGCACTTAGAAACAGACAAACATAAGGCTCAATAACGTCATGTCTGTATTTTTAGCAGTTACAGAGCCCGTCTCAAAGACATGGAGCTCTGATCGGCCATCCAGCATGGTGCCTGTCCACGGCACGATTCCTCCCCCTCCCCTTGACGGAAAACGATGGCTATTCGTGACGTTTCCTGGGTAAAAACGTGTTCCACGATCTCGCCGTATAGGAATCAGTGTTTAGACTAAAATAAAATTCATAACTGAACAGCACATTGGCTCACTGTCACAAACTGCAGTTTAAACGACCGCATTTATATGTAGATGTGAAGGGAATACAAATTGTTAGTCATCTGGCGTAGAGACCAATATGCCTGAGTCTCCTCTAAACATTTTGTCTAGAAACTTGGTACTCCTATAAAGGCTGTGAGCGTTGAACCTAGTTCTTTGATATAACTATCCCTTTGACGTCGCGCTTTTATTATAAGACAATGGTCTTGGCGTACGGTTGAGACTTGGTCGACCTAATACTGGTCATTGGTTAGGATTTCCTGCACTTTGACACCTTTGTCACAATCACAAAATTCTAGATACTATGGTTTGTGAACGTCCGGATTCGAGCATTCCAACGATTCTTTCCTTCAACAAACATATATAGTTGTCATCTTTGTTTCTTATTTGTTCTGTTTAATCTGTAACAACGTTCCTTCGCATATGAATTACCCGAGAACTGACCGAACTGCTTATGCTAAGTGAACCAGTTTATCCACGTTCCAATGTACATAAGTGTTACGCGCGTGAAGACGTCGACTGAGTTGTTTTGCACAAAGACTAAGTTTCACCTTTAACAGATGATGCTCCTCAAGTTATTTCGAACAAATTCACCCATATTTTCTCACATTTGCTTGCATTTTACCAATTAGTCTTTACTATTGGAAACCAATGTAATTTTCACCTGTTTCTGAATTTTCTTTTAAGCTTCAGATTCCCCATGCTCGTCAATAACATCTTGAGAAAATAAATCAAGAGTAAAATTAGTTAACTAAACAACATATCAAGATAAATCACATTAAAAAGATGTTATATCTGTGCATTTTTAAAAGATGAGAATACAAAAATTTGGTTAATTTTTTACGATATTCCATAATTAAAAATGACCATAAAATTAAATCGAATCGAAATTTTTAAAAAGGGAATGAAATGCATCAGAATATTTCCTCTAGGATATATGTTATTTATTTTTACATACTCTTCTTTTTATGGAAAAAGTAACATGAAAGCAATTTAAATATTTTAAAGATTATCCTTATTTGTTCGACTAATCAAGTTAAATTTTGTGCCATTCTTTAATAACGCGAAATTTTATTATTTTATATAAATCATCTTCAATACTTAAGCAAGGAAATTTTAATTTCAATCAAACTTCTACGACCTCGTGCATTTTACTGATTTGCTAAGTATGAACTTAGTAATTTATTATCTTTTTATTTCATGGTTTTTTTTTGGGTTGGTTGTATTATTTTAATACAACAGCTACAAATCATAGAGCTTAAATATTTGAAAGGTGTAGAAGCAAAACTTATAGATGTAATTTTATTGTAAATTTACATTTTGTTACAAGATACTTTACAAAAACTTTAAGAAATTAGTAAATTTGCAAAAATATTAATTTTATCGAGGGCAATGTCTAAACTACTGTTTTCGATAACCAAATAGGAGCAAATTTGTGAGGAAAACAACAACGTTGAATAAGAATTTTAAAAATAAAATTACGAATGCATCATTTTTAAAGTAAAATATTATCTTTCAAAATAGTTTATAACTTATTACAACAGTAAAAGAAATATTAATTAAGCTTACTGCTCTTAATTAAATGAGAAATTTCATCAAATGAGGGAATGCATAAAATTAATTATAAAATTGTCATATCTAATTTTATTTTCAAAGATTTCTAGAATTTCTCTCACCATTGTTGGATGAATTTGTTGTTGTTGGACGTTGAGAACGAATTGTCCACGTTGCGGTCTATAGCTGAAATGAGTCTTGAACCCTCTACCTACCGGTCGTTATTTTATCAATAAGCTCACCGCGTTTTCCTGATTACGAGATTCGTTGTCGTTGATATTCAGGTCAAGCCGCAATTCGAGTCCTGAACGCACTAGGGAATCCTCAAGAGAAATAATGAAGATGGCTGTGCATTATATGGAAATATGCCTTACAATAGGCGCGTGGAATAGAAGTAAGGAGAGAAATGTTCCAGCTCAGATATCTTTTTAATCATCTGACTGTGGCCTAAAATCATGAAATTCGTCGCCAATAGTCTTCGTGCTGCTTTAATGTGACATTAATAAAACCGTGCGAACTCTATCAACCAAACTACATCGATCCTCTACAGAAGTATTTAATTTATTCTGTAATTGTAACACAAGTGTTGTAAATAAAGTAAATGCAACTTAGTCCAGAAAGTCGCAGAAGATTGGGCATGCTCAATTAGGATTTGGTGATGTTGTCTATGTGTATATTGGATAAACAAGCGATCTATTTAGAAGGGTAGTTGTTGTGCGACATTGAAATAGAGAGGGTCATTTTTACTGCCCTAAAGTATGTTTACAAAAGGCGGTCAGTCATTGTGGACAAAAATGGAAGTTGTCCATGGCAAAAATGCCTCTGAATGTTATTACGGATAACGTGAGGCCTGTTGTGATAGTAAGTTACCGTATAGGAGGGTTGCACGATGGGTCAAAGTCTTTCGTTTGGGTCAGAATGAGACAGCTGATTTCTACCACTCAGGTCAGCCGTCTATTCCTCAACATAAGGTTTATATCGTGAGGAGTCTCCTTTCCATAGATCGATGATGCATTTTCCAATAATTATCCACAGAATTTAGTATAAGTCATCAAAGGTGTGGTGCATACTAAAAAATGCCTTAACATGAGGAAATTTTGTCCCGTTGGGCTCCATATCGACTCACTGACGAACAGAAAAGGCACCTGTATGCTCTCAAGATTTCCACCTCAACAAATACTTTAATGAAGATACATTTCTGCAAAGTATTGTCTTCATTGATGAGACGAGAGCGCGAGCCTGAATCAAAGCGTCAATCAAATGAATGCAGTGAGCCAAGTTCGAAAAGCCTACAGAAAGTCTGACAAGAACCCAGTCGGGTGAGGGTTATGCTGATTGTGACATGCGACTATCAGGGAGTCTGTGCCTGAATGAAAATCTATCAGCGCAACTACTTTTGCCGATTTCTACAGAGCAATATGCGTCCGGCTATGTTGCACAAACGCCCTCATTTATTCCGAGACAATATTCTTATCTTATTGCGTGATAATTGTAGTCATGGGGCTCACAGTGTTACCTGACATGAGTACTTCAATCAGTTTCCTCAGTTTAAGGATTTCCTCCAAGGCATCCAATTTTCTGAAGTGATATCTGTGCTCCAAATAGTAAGGAGCCCTGTTGCTGTCGTCAACAAACAACACCTTGCCAACGGTATCTTATAGCTTCCTAGTATTTGGCAAAAGGTTCAAAACTTTGCTGATATTGAAAAAATATAATACATTTTCTTACCTGTAATTTCATTATAAATTATTTGCTATCGATGCTGCCACTTCTTTATTTACTACCCTAGTATATTACAGTTTAGTTCACCTCAAAGGTTGCTGATGGAGCATATGTCAGTGTAGTATTTTTAAAACCCATTTATTATTAAAAAATGCTTTAATTATTTAAAAAACCACATTTATTAATTAAAAAGTATTTTAATTATTTTTTAAAAATTTAGGCAAGTAAATCGCATCGAATTTGTATAACAAAGATCAATCAGACACGCTTATGAATCGTTTCACTTTGAATTTAAACATTTTTGATTGGTTCGCAAAAAAATATTCACACAAAAATTGCCTGTATAATATTAATTATATAATGGATTCCAAAGTATCCGTCGTAGTGGCCTGTGAAGCCGCAGAATGTGGATTGGTTGGTTTTTGTTAACCTTGAACTAGAAGCAACACGAGAGCTATTGGCGATGAACCTCGATCTAGTAACGAGGACGACACCTGAGAGGTGGCGCCCCTCTCTAAACTTCCACACCGCACAAAAGGGAGGAATTTGAGCCTTGAACAATTCAACGTGCATTGGCCCCAGCTACATAGAGGGACTTTAGTAGCATCAGAGGCTTGAACCCAGAACTCGACGTAAACCGCTGGCCGCGACTCTGACCACTAGGCTACCGCGGCCCGGCGGAATATTGAAAAAACTTAATTAACTATTTTTTCACTTTCAATTCGATGACGTACTAGACAACATCGAAGGAAGCTGGTGTAAATCTAAAAACAGAATGAATCTTTATTGTTAGTTGGAGCTCTAAAAAAATGGCAGATAGTTTTAGTAGCTTCTTGAATTTTCTCCATAATTTGGGTCTGTATATTTACAAATGCTAATATCCCGTGGTATTGCATTAGTTTTTGTGTGAAAATCTTAATACAAAAGTACATTTTACCAAGAAAACTAAAAGGCTGTTTAAAACTCCAGTCACCATTACATGATTGGCAACCTCTTGATTTCTTTAAGATGTTGAAAGAGTTGAAAAAAAAAATTACATTTCTAAAGAAAACATCAAAACCAAAAAAATGCTTTTCTGTGATCTTATAAGGGGGCTTTACAGAATCGCGAATTGTAAGTTGTCTCAATATATGGCAGAAGAATTTTTCTTAAAAGTTGTTGCTAATAAGAAGCATCTTGAGGGTTATTGGTGATTTCATGGTATGAGTAAGAGTGAAAGTTGATATTTATGGAGCAGATAAATTGTTTGATTTATCTTGTTTTGTTGTTTATTAACGGTTCACTTAGAAGATATATGGCGCTAGAACCAAATCCGGCTAAGCTGGGCAAGTATTGTGTATCTATGATGGAGACGGTAGAAAAATTTATAAAAAAGATATTAAAAAACGATGAGGACGACACTTGAGTTGGCTCTTCCATCTCCAAACTTCCACACCACGTCAATCGGAGGACTTGGAACCTCGATCAGATTTAATGTGCATCCGCCCCGGCTACATGGCGGGTCTTTTATGTCATCAGGGCTCGAACCCATGACTCGATGAAAACAATGCCGGTCGCAAGTCCGTGACCATCACCACTTGGTCCTACCAGCTATTGTAGCTATGGTGAACATTATAGTTTGTGAGTTTGCTGGGAAACTGCTTTCCAAATTGCCTTTGTCTAATAATACAATCAGTTAGATGGCGGATGACCTCAATTATTAGTTAAAGGAAAGAAATTATACGAGTTTGTTTTGTGTGCAGTTGGATAAGGCAATGGATAATAATAAGGCTGATAATTTGATATGCTACATAAGTCTTATTTATAGATGGTAAGGTCGTTAGAAGATTCTACTATAAGTAACTAACAACTATACGTTTTTACTACGATAAGTAACTAAAGCTCACTCATTTCACTGCGACGGACCATTTAAACAAACAAAGTATATTTAGTATTTCCAAACTATTTTGGAACCGATAGAGTACGCACCTCTATGCGAGTCAATGACCGTTTCGTTTTACAACCGGTAGAATAACAAAAGCAAACATCTCTCTCATATCCCAAGCGAGAAAAGTGTCGCCTTGTAACCTTACAATAAATCTCTCTGGATTAATACAAAAGAAGACAACGGACTTAAAAACCTTCGTTTTTGTAAAAATGTCACAAGAGGCTAAAGACTTAAGACTTGTTCGAAGTCCTTGATAGTTTTATATCTGAAAATAATTATGATTAGACTAAAAGCGATGGTGAACTTATCCTTAACAATGCTCCTAATACACTATAAACTCATTGCATTATTCACATGGATGCGCTTGAGTCAAAGTATCTGAATCCTGCATTGAACCAAGTTTTAGAATGTATAGAGTAAATTGTCGATTTCATAAAAGTCATCCGATGAAGGCAAGATTAAAAAAAAAAAAACTATGTGGTGGATTTGGTAGCCAAACACTCTTCTTTCAACAGTGCACGATGGCTCTCTTGTAATAATATTCTATCAAATACGTTTGAATTGCGAAAAGAAATTTTCCATAATGAAGGACAAAAGATGCCTCAAAGATTAGCCGATGAAGATTTTTTTTTTTATGAAACTACATACTTATGCAATATTTTTGAAAATTTTAATGCCTTGAGCCTCTTCCTAAAGGGAACAAATGTGCACCTTTTGAATCTTCGGAAAATATTTCGTCTTTTATAAAAATAAACTCGAGTTATGGAGTGGAAAAGGAAAAGAAGATGTGAACACAACAAAGTATTGTTTCTGCATATTGCAGCAGTTTTTAGCCTCAAAAGGAGGAGTTGATTCTTCCCAAGATATAAAAACTATTTTTGCAGACCACTTATTACGGGTTTAAATCGTGATTTTAGGAATACTATCAAAAAAGAAAGAAAGAAACATCGATAAAAGTTTTTATGGATTCATTATCCAGTCATCACCAGTGTTCCATCTGAATTTATTTCTATAGATGAAGAGAATTTTATTGATTTATCGTGCGACAATAGTTCGAAAGCAAAATTTGGCAGCATGGAAATTGGGCGGATTTCATTTAAAAACTGAATATATCCTTTTAAGTTACAGATCTCAGCGGATTTTAATTCCATTTTAGATTTCTTATTTGTGCGAATCGGGTTAGTCGCAGTTACTGTATCCAATTTTATGCTAAGATTTAAGAGAAGGTACAAAGATCAGCAAGTTCATCCATCAAAATGACTTTTCTATTAATTTTCATTATTTTCATCATTCATTTATTTTCATCAATAAATAATTAAATAATTAATTTCTTCAATAATGCTATTGTTTTTAGTTGTTCTTTACAGTGGGCAACAATTTATTCTGGTGGTGCACTCTTTTATTCCTTTTTATATCTAAGCTATGATTAGTCATGATAATTCAAAAATAGGCGCCGAAATTCGAATTATTTTGGAACTACTGATACAAACATTGGCCTTGGCAAAAACTGACGGCGCATAATATTTCAACCGGAAGTTGAACGCTTAGAAGATACCTCGATTTCCGATTCATATTTGTTAGGGTAAATGTTCATGTTATGGGTTGCTGAAGATAACAGCGCTTATGTTTTGGAGTAGATGAAGATAACGAAACGAAGATCTTCGGTTGCAGGCTTCAGTGTAATTTCGACGTGAGAAATCCATTTCCACAAAGCAGTCTTTTTAAAGTGGGTAGTAAGCTATGTAGTTGAAAAAAGACACGTGTTGCTTAAACGAACACGTTGTAGAATGGCATGCTTAAAAATTTGATTTGTGATAATTATAGGTACTTATATAAGATTTACTGTTTTTTTCAGACCATAAGACGTATCTTTTTACATAAAAAAATCGATTCAAAATTGAAGTCAATGTTATGATGCGAAGATAACATTAAAATATGATAAAATAAATCACGCATTTAAATGAAAAACAACTTGTTTTTAGTATTTTTTAAAATGATAATAAATATTATTCTTCGGATAGTTTTATTCATTTAAATCCTTGGAACCTTCTTAGCCTTATCTTTTTCTTTCTTTCATAGATGGAATAGTAAATTTACTATAGACTTAATAAAATATTCTTTCTAAAAATAATCCTATAAATTTAGGGGGCATATTATCATCTGTTGCATCTTATGGTCTTAATATACGGACAATAATAATATATCTATCAAAGGATTTTGAAGAACCAGGGGGAAACGCTTTCAAACCGAATAAAAATCAACAAATGGAATTTTATTAAGAAAGTAAATTTTAACTTCACTCCCTTAAATACAATTGGCTAAATTTTGAAAATATTTATCTGTGTTAAGGAGACCTTTTATTGCTTTTTTATTCTGTTTTTACGTATACTCGTAAATATATATATATATATATGAATGTTTACATATAAATAATGATCCTATTTCAATACGTTTAATGTAAGCAATAGAAACATGGTGCTCATCACACAAAAATGGTTTCCAAGTATCACAGTGAAGAAAATATTTATCAATTCACATTTTTTTTACAAAAACACACACATTTTTTTAAAAAAGTTATTGTTTCCTATATGATTTAAATTTCCAAATTTTTTATCGAATATTTTGACGCCAAGGAAAGTAAGGCCATCCAAACCAAATAAATGCATGATAAGGATCATATAACAGAGTGTGTAATCACTGTTCTTATTGTGTATTCTTATTGTCTCAATCGCCCTTTAATACAGCATTACTTCCTATAATCATTGCTTTGTTTTAATGTCATCACTTTTTGAACAAATCAGTTGATAAAACCGTGTTGATAAAACTACAGCTAGACTCCCATAACAAGCCCAAAAATGAATAACATGAAATAAGCTTGGTAAAAATAGTAGAGATAAAAAAAACAGCACATTTTGTTCAGAGGGTCTTGAGTTTCGGAACATCAGTGGTGAGAATATTCCCACTGCTGTACACCATGCTAAATTATTTGTGGAGGAAAATTAACATATGAAAATACTAACTGAAAATGACGAAGTGAAATAAAATGAGACTGAAATAAAGTAAAAATCCATCTTAGAACTTTTAGATGAAAGATGCTTTATACAAATTCTTAAACGCAACAAATAACTTCACTCGTGAATTTCTAAAAGTAAAAAAAGATGCAAATATTTTACTAAAAAGATTTTATGAATGTTTTATAGGTATAAAAAAATTGGATATTTCTTCTGATACGCGATTGTTTCTTTTATTTTGCTTTCAAAATAAATCATTGACCTCTTATTTTTAATTTAGTAAATGATAATTATATATAAAGGTTACTAATTATGTACATGATTCGATTCACATATTAAAAGCTATATTTCATTGAATATCAACAGTTATAGTAAGGACTAAAAATAGGGGTAGAAGCTGATTAGCTTTTTTATCTTTGATAACAATGGTAAAGTAAACTTACGGTGATGTAATGTGCTTTCATTCATCACGTTATCATAAAATTGCCTTTCATCTATCATTTCTATTGATAAAATGTTTACATCGAAATAAAACATATCTGTCCTCTAAATAAAATAAGCTTGTACTCTAAAAATTAGTATTTTCCTTTTATGAGACAAATAAGCAGAAATTACAAATTAATTGGCGCATTCTTTTACTTTTATGGGGGAAACTTGGAGACCATAATCTGTATGAGTCTGATAGAAACATATTTCGGTAAATGAAAATCAGAGTAATTACTCCTAAAATAAATTTGCCTCTTATATACTAAGGACCTTAAAAATTCTCAAAATAATGGCAATATGCCCCTAGAGCCAAGAATACTTTGTAACGAACTGGCATTCTTTGGTGTATTACACATAATCACTCAATAAAGATACATTCTAAAATGTTTGATCAGTTTAATTTAAATTCAATCAACTTATTCACAGTTCGGCGAAGCTATATTAAAAAATGTAATGAACCGAATAACTCCCTGACCAGTATTATAACAAGTATTTCTCCTTATTTCAGTCACTCTAAGCAGACAATTCTAAATCACTGGATCTGATTCAGGAAGTCCTCTAGTAACGGGATCCGAGTTAAATATTCACTTTCGGTACACAAAATTAATCAAAATGATTAATCAGACTTTAAAACTCCATGTTTTCAAGCGACTAAAATGAGTACCCAGCGTCTGGGGGTATAGACGGGCACCCTGCCTTTGGTGATTATATCAGTGGACCTCAGGGACTAACCTTCTTCAGGAAAGTAGGGGCATCATGACCCAGAGGCACCCTAGAAGTAGGGGCATCATGACCTCGAGGCACCCCGAGGCATCTATTTCTTTCCCATGGGTTTTATTGTCTTTGGTATACACGGGTGACGCCCCCCCCCCTGGTTTTCCTAGTGATCCTGCTCTCTTTTAGACCCCTCCTCATCAGTGTAATTTTGTCTTTTTCAATTTCTTTCGTCCCAGACCACAGTTAAATCTTGTTTGGCACAGCATAGCCATATCTGGCTCTTGCGCCAACAAACTTTATTTTCACTCACTCGCCCATATTTTCATAAAAAAGCATGGCCGAGGCAGCATAGTGATTGAGGCATCGGACTCGCTGTCGGTGGTTTTCATTGAGTCGTGTGTTCGAGCCTTGATGCCACTAATGACCCACCGTGCAGCCATGGCTAAATCTGTCGGGGGCCCAAAGTCCTCCTGTTGGCGTGGTGGTTAAGTTAGGATAGGCGGGCAGCTAAGGTGTCGTCCTCGTCACTTGACCAAGGCTCAAAATTACGAGGCCCTTCGCCAATAGCCCTCGTACTGCTTCTAGTGTGACGTTAATAAAAACAAACCATGAAAAAGGGCACAGAATGCAAATGGAAAACATAGAAGTTTTTTTTCACCCGTTCGATATAATTTCCATTAGTTACACGCATAATGTTATTTCAATATGCAAATTCCTGACAAACACGTTGTAAAGTGTAATTGATGGTACAGCAGCAGAAATCCGTTGTTTAAATCAACATAAATTTCTGGGTAATAGAGGCGTATACACTTTATCTTTTACAATCCTCCAAAGGAAGTAATCGCATGGGCCCGTACCAGGTGACTTAGGTGGCCAGATATGTGACATCAAGTCATCCGGTCTACTGAGACCGATCCAACTGCAGAGTAGCTCAGTGAAAGCTTCAAAATAGCTTTTGTGAAATAGATTCTCGATGAACACACGAGGGCCATCTATTTTTCCTCATATAAGACTTCTACAGTTTTCCTTTGTAATCACGTGTATTACTTATCATTCAGTGTCATTCATTTTTGGAAATATGGAATTTTGAAATCGGAAGAAGCATTTTGAATAACTTTGTATATCACCTTGCAGTTGCTAGAGCTAATATAGTAATCTTATGAACCTCTCCAATCTCTCTATTCTCCTCTCTTATTCATTACTTTTTCTATAAAATTAATTTACAAATGCCAGAGCTCTTTCACAAGGCGAGGTTTTCTTATCAAACATTATAACAAAGTAGCCTCAAAGGTTACTTAATGGGAAATGTGCGTAATAAACCGTAACAAGTAAAGTAGAATTATTTTTTCAGCGAGTCTCGATTTTGTTTGCTGTCGAGTCCCGGATATTATTAGTTTTAATTAAATGAGAATTGACAATATTCTATGTTCAAAAATTCTGCTAAGTGTGCTACTTTTTAAATAAAACAATGCCTTAAAAGTCTTCATCAGCGTGGTATGGTTAATAAAAGAATGAGATTACAGCTCAGGCGTCTTTTTGGTCGTCTGACCGTGGCATTAAATTACGAGATGTGTCATCAATACCCTTAGGTAACTACTTTAGTCAGATATTAATTCAAAGCAAACTAAAAACCATATTTGTTTCATATATGTCACCTTAAGCAACATTATTTCTTGTAACTAGATTGTTGTATACCCTGGTGTTCAAAATTAAGAGAATTTGCATATTTTATCGAATTTCAAGAACAGAATTAAACGAAATGTAAAAATACTGCTTCGAAACAAAGATGCAAAACTTGTACGTTGTATACGTATGCGTATACGTGTATGGGGGTGGAACTAGTCTAAAAAAAGGATTCATTAGCGAACGTGCCAAAATCCGCATTTCGTTCGCTACTACATTTCGCTGAATTTCTTGGTGGTTTTTTGCAGCAATCGCTTAAATTAAAATTCAAACAGTAAAACTGAGTAACCACCAATGTTTAGATGAGGGAATGAGGTGCCTAATTGTAAGTAGGCTAGAAGCCGGCCAGTCTCAAATCCAGATTTGCAGAGAATTCGATTTAACTCCCAGCATCGAGTCCAACTTATTGAAACAGTTTCAGGATACTGGATCCGTTGAGAGAAAGCCTGGGAAAGAGCTACGATGGCTAAAGAAGATCGCCATTTGTCCCTTATAGCGAAGTGTAACAGGGATGTTACAGCTTCTCATGCCTCTCATGAGTTGTATGCGACCACAGGGACCCGAATTTCAAGGATGACTGCTTCCAAAAGACTTCATGAGAGAAGGCTGTTTGCAAGAAGATCTGTTGTTTGCGTCCCGCTAAGTTCTGCGAAAAGGAGAGTCCGCTTAAAATAGAGCAGAGATTGTAGAGATTGGATCAAGGATCAATGGGCGACAGCTCTGTTCACTGATGAGTCCCGGTTCAGCCTAACCAGTGATTTTTGCCGTACTTTTATATGGAGAGAACCAGGGACCCGCTACTTACCCTCCAATGTCCAAGAAATCGACCATAACGGCAGCAGAGGCTTGATGGTCTGGACAGGCATCATGTTGGATGGCCGCACACACCTTGTTTCTGAAAGAGGCACTGCGACTCTTGAGAGGTATAGGAAGAGGTCTTGGAGCCCTATATCCGCCTTTTCAGGGGTCCAATTGGTCCTGATTTTTACTTTTAATGAATGACGACTGGAGGTCACTTAGAGCTCATCTGGTCGACGAATTTCTCGAAATTGAGGATATTCCCCGGATGTATTGGCCAGCCAGATCTCCAGACATCAGTCTTATAGAGCATGTCTGGGACGCTCTGGGGAGGGCAATTGCAATTCACAAGATCCTTCCGAGAACCCTCCAAGACCTGAAAACAGCGTTGCTGAACAAGAGGGACTAACTGCCAAAGGAACTCATAAACTCCCCTATTTCCAGAATAAAATCACGTTGCGAAGCCTATATATTTGTAAGAGGGGACCATACCCCCTATTAACCCATTGTTTAGTTCTATTCTGCAACTGCTGTTTCATACCTTGCGACTCCAATGAGTGTTACGCCCTATCATGCAAGGGTATTATAACTGTGGAATATTTATATTTTTATATTATATCAACCCTATGTACAAACCAAATTTCATTAAATTCTGTCCAGTAGTTCTAGAGATCATCTACCAAATGGGAAAATTTTCTTAATTTTGAACACCAGTGTGTCTGTATATATATATATATATATTATATATATATATATATATTGCATATGCAGATTATAGCTGTGAGAATTTACAAAAAAAAAGTTATTTAAATCTTTTGCATGTACAAAAAAATGGAGCTCTCTCTAATAAATATGCATAAAATTTTTAAAACGTGCTTATTTGCTTTTACATTTAAATTTTAAGAAATAAAAATAATGATTTTGATTCAATATTTTAAATTTTGAGAGCTTATATTAACGACCACAGAGGTGCTAACACTTATACACGTAACCTTATCAAAAAACATTTGTCGTTTAGGGAACGTACACAAAAAGATAAACTAAGGCGAATGGAAAGATGGTTGACAGATCGAAGTATTTCAACTTCGTTTAATGTTGAGTGTATGCCATAGTGGGGTGAAATTAATAAAAAATAGTATAGTTGTAGAAATGCTTGTTAATATTCTTGCGGATATTCGTAAAATATTTCAATCTCAAAATGCCTACTCAAATTTAAAACTAATTCTGAGTGACGTGTTTTAAAAATTGAATGGATCTGGAAGTTCATTTTCACAGTTGTAAAGGTTGAACTTATACCTGTTCAATTTGCAATGAAGACACAGCAGACTTTAAATAATACATATCCCCCTTCCCGTTTAGGCATGAATATTCCAATTTCGAAGCAATGTCCAAATGTTAAAAGAAATAAAAAAGTACAAGAGATTCTAAAAATTTATCAGCTGAACAAAACTTTTTTAGAAAACAAACTGTTCTGAGAAAGTAGCTATATTATACTTGTAGATTACATTCAAGCACACAATATTGCTAAAAGCTCTCTCAATCTTTGATGGGGAGATTGTTAAGAACTGTATGCTCCAAATTTGTGATGTTTTATGTCTTGATAAGAAAATGGAGCTTGAAAAGGTCCTCGAAAAAAAAACCGAAAACTTCTAGAGTCGAAGCCATAATTAAAAATCTAACATCCCAGTAGGAATCAATGATTGGTCAATTTAAATTCTGCTTAATTACTATAAATTGAAGCATTGATATAAATGACACTGCTCAGACAGTATTATTTATAATACTGAGGAATTGGCATACATGCGCACAAAGCATAACAGGATGAAACCTAGAATTTTTAGAATACTGAATCAAAAATATCTCAGAAATAATGTTGCATTTATACATTGCTTTGCTCGTGAAGATGTACTGTGTAAATCTGCAGTGAATGTAAAATTTTAGCTTGATGTAATGGGGAAGCTTGCGAATGCAATTCGATCTCGTGGGCTTACTCACTTGTAAGTCCGAGATTTTCTTCTAAATGCTGCGATGTGCTGTATTACTCGGAAGTAACACGACTTAATGCAAGACCTATCTTCGAGTCAGTTGAAAGTTCGAGGTAGGGTCATTTTTCTACAAGAAAAAGTGTATAAATGGAATGGGACATGTTGAAAAATACAGCATGTATTTCAGACTTCGCATATTTCTCGGGTTATACCTGTCATATGAACAAGTTGAATGACTAAATGTAACGAAAAAATAAATTCATTGACGATATCTGGGGTCATCTCAAAGGTATGAAATTACAATTTGTTTTGTTAGCTAATCAGCTGGCAAAGAACCACTTGTCTCACATCTGAGATTAAATAGAAAAGCCCCACTAATTAAAGACAGGCTTGAGAGCTAAGAAGTTGACCCGAGAAAACTTCATCCTGAAATCGAAAGAAGATTTCATGATTTCTGGACCATTTAAAAGACTTGAATATTTTAAGCATGCCTTTTGTTAGGGACTGTGAAGTAGTGAGAATTGACTTTCGGTTTGAATTAACTGAATTTCAATGTAGTAACTAATTCAAATAGTTTTTTCCACTCTCCCAAAATTAGAGTTCTGCAAATCTTTGTCGAAATCTTATCTTCCAAATCTAATGTCTCGTATTCTGGTCTTATATATGTACTCGTTATACTCATCCTACATATGTGAACATATGTTTTATTCAGTGAAATTCGAAAGAGTTGTGTTAGAAACAGACTGACAGTTAAGCATCTAACTTTTCATTTCAGAGTCTGTACATCCGTGTTCCCACCAAAATACATCGCTTTAGTATTAAAGAGTTTTCTAAATATATTTGAGTCTATATCGTATAATATACAATAAATTATATTGGTCAGCTAATTTTTTCCCCTTTTTTTTTGGGGGGGGGGATATTTAAAAAAGTTTGCCCATCACTGCAATAAGGTATTATGAGGTACCATGCTCATTCGGAACAACTTCTAACATTTTTTCAAGGAACTGACATCATTTTTGCATGAAAATGAAGAAAAATAAAAATATAATATTTTATGTAGGCAGACACAATTAAGCATTTTGTAGTTATCAATATTCTTTCATTGCATTCGCTACAAAAATATCTAATCTCTCTTTTGAAAAAGAGGCTCCAGACTCTCCTTGTTAAATAATCATTAAGTATTTTATTTCATCAGAAAGACAAGATTCGATTTAATGAAGATAAGATACTAATGATTATGATATTTGGTAAAAATAAATCCTGTTTTGTAAGCTCGTTATTTGAATTTAATGGTATTCCCCCCCCCAATATCAGTTTGATATAATGATGTATACTTTAATTGTATAAAATTAATTTTTCCTTACTTGGGTATTGAATAAATACCTTTTTTAAGTGTTTTAATCATTTCTTTCGATATGATTGCTTTATTTTTAAGAATCGATAAGAGGGAAAACGAACACCACAGTAAGATACATTAATTGCGAGATATATTATCATTTTACTTCTTTCATTAAGCTACATTGAAGTGTGCTAACATTTCAAATGCCCTCGAATTTGAGATATCTGTTGTTTAAGGCACTGGAGGTAAAGATTCAGAAACATAGAAAAAGAAATATATTCATTCCTTTTTAATTTTTCTAGAATATTTTACAAATATTAGGGGGGAAATGTTTCTTAAAATATTTTTAAATCCCTATATACAATACAAGATTCAAAATTTTTTATTAATTGTTATATGACAATGAACTAGAATTCCCTATAATATATTGTACTTTTAAGGTATACATAAACTTTAGCTCTTAAATTCCTAAGAAAAACAATAGAACGTTAAATATTACTTAAGATAATAGTTCTTTTCTTTTTTTTTTCAATTATTGTCAGTCGGAATTTTGTACATGGACAAAGAGGACGTTAAATTATTGTTAGTTTCGATTTCTATGAAAGTTATCTGAAAATTCTTATCAGTTTACTCATTACAAGAAAGGTAAAACAGCAACTGATGACAATTCTATATAAACTATTATTTAAAATATAAAATAAGTAATGTCTTAAAAATTTGTGTTTTTAAAGAAGTCCTATTTAAAACGAGTCAATCAAAGCTAGATTGTAAAAATCTAGGGATAATAATTAAAGTCATTTATATAAAGCAAAAAAAAAAAAATTGCATTTTTTTTTTTTTGTCTGTTTTTTCTTTAGTGGGAAAAAAATTAAACTCGTGAATATTATCAATGCATATTCTGTTCTTTTTTAAATAAATTTCTAACGAATTTTATGAATTAAACTTCTTGTGAGAAAAACTTTACTATGAAATCAAGATGTGTGTGCGCCTTAGGAAGAGAACTCACTGTAGTATTGTCCAATCCTCGTCTTCTCTTTTGCTTAGAAGTTAATGAGAATGATGACTTCACTTCTCAAAAAATCGTCACCATAACTTTACCTCCCGATGAGATTATTTTCACTTTCTATGGAGCAGGTTCACTGGAAGCAACCCGTTGCTTTCATTGTTGCTTGATTTCTTTTGTACAATGATGACTCCTTTGTATTGATTTTGTATAATGATGACTCCTTTGTATTGATTTTGTATAATGATGACTCATCAACGGTGACAACTCGACGCAGCACCAATCAAATTTTGATTTGGCAGCAAATGGTAGCAAACGTGCGTTGTTTTATAAGAAAATAATTTAGCTCATTTACCAATAGATGTATTATCGTCACAACTAGGGTAGAAAAATGTTATCTAATTACCTAGATATTTTATTTCTTCTAATTATAATTGGGAAATAAGCCTAATATTTCAAAGATATAGTGTTAAAAAGATATTACGTAGAAGTTTTGTATCATTCTAAAATTTACTAATGAAGCAATGAATAGAAATATTTTCTTTAATTTCCTGTTTTTCATTGAGATAAAACAAGAAATTGTTTTTTCAGAAGTACAATTCAAAAGTTACTTGCGTGAAAAATAAAATAATTCACCAAGCTAAATATATTAAGAAAACAACACAATTGATCGAAACCTTAAGAATTCTAATCATGAAGAAAAATCAAATGATCCTTTAGAAACACTGGGAAAAAATGTGACATTTATGTGAAACTTTTTTGTCATTTAGTAAAAGCAAAGAATTATATATCTATCCTGCTTTAAAAATTGCTTTTTTCATTAAAATGATTTTTCAAGGATTTTTAGAAAAAATAAAATTTTATAACAATATAGTAGTTAATAGTCTTAATGGAACTAAATAACCCAGATTATTACCATTCATTTTGAGAAAAATGAACGAGAACTGTACCAGCATGATATAAAATGCATTAAACAAATAATAATATATTTTAGTGTTATGCAATTCTTAGAAATATTTCGTTTGATAGTTTTATTAGTTATAATGTTACGCCATTTTTTTTTTTTTTTTTTTTTGTGAAAGAGTAAAACAGGACATCATATTTTAGGTTGAACAGAAATATTCAAACACAAGTAATTAGTAACATTTAGAAAAATAAAATGCTACATTTATCTAATGACTGCAATTGCACATACACATACAGTAATCCTGATATAATTATTAAAAAAAGTATAAAGAATAGTGAATAAATTACAAACCAATCAAAATTTGAATGCAAATTTTTCAAAATAACAAATTTTAATAAATATAAAAAAGATTAATTTAGGATCTTTGGAAGAATCTATGTTACTTGAATCTGTTATATATTAATTATTTGAATTATTGCAAAAAAAAAAGTAATTAAAAAGAAACACATCAAAAGTGGTATTTTGAATGTATGTGTAATGTGATATTGTGTGTGGTTTTCTCTTATTTTTATTTTGTTCATTTTATAAGAGATATTTTTTTCTGTTACACCGACTTTTCTTTTTTCAAAGAGTTCTCGTTCTTTTCCCGAAGTCGTTTAAGCTACGTTTAGGATCTGAAGTGAGCTGCAATTTGTAATTTAATAAATAACACCGTTCTTAGATGCACTGAATGGAGAAACTGATATTGTGTATTTTACTATTTGCAAAAGAACTGCGTCAATTACTATTGTACGTAAGGTGGATGAAATATATAAGAGACTTTTATAATAGCAGTGGACGATTTTTATATATTTTTCCATAGAAACCATGACCAATTATTCAAAGTTTAAGTAATCTCTTGGCAATCGTTTTGTTTGTTATTTTATAAGTTAATTTATTTAGTCGCTAAATCCATGAAACATAAGTTAATTTATAGATAAATTTCTATAAATTAATCTATAAATTTATAGAAATTTATAAATATAATATTTTTAGATTAAATATATTATTTATAGATTAAATATATTATTTATAGATTATTAAAGTCGCACTTAGAAGCAACACGAGGGGTATTGGGGATGGACCTCGTAATTTTGAACCTCGTCAAGTGACAAGAATGACTCATGAGATTTTACTTTCCTCTCTAATTTTCCACACATTGTCAACGTGAAGGCTTGAGACCTCTACAGATTTAACGCACATCAACCTCATTACACAATGGGACTTTGAAGGTATCAGGACTTGAACCCACAATATGACAAAACAACGCCGGTGGCCGCAAGTTCGCGACCATTACCACTAGGCTACCGTGGACCCAGTAGATTGTGGAATGGCACATAAAAAGTTAAACTGCTCCATTAGAAGCAAAAACTCGGTATCTGAAGGAAAAGTTCTCACTTCTGGATTTTTTTTCGGGGGGGGGGGGGCCCTTACAAGATTAGATTTTTTTTCATAGTCAAAGTATAATTAATACAGTGTACTATTGGAACTTTTGTAGAAGGTTGAAGCTACATAACTGTCCAAAAGACACTCCATTGTGATCCATAATGTTCTTCTACAGGACAATGCAAAATCCCCCCGCAGCTGGTGTAACACAAGGAAAACGAAAGAACAATGGACTGCATTCAAACATACTCCCTATAGTCGAGATTTAGCACCTTCAGGCTATTAATTGCCTAGACCCATCAAAGAAACGTTAGAAGAAAAATTTTCTTCGAATAAAGTAATTGGAAGAATTTGCACTCAATTAGCTCCATACACGTTCGATTTCTATTATTATAGGAATTTTTAAGAAATTCCCAATACTTTGGAAAAAAATGTGTAGGTCTTAAAGAAGGATATATATATATATATATATATATATATAAAGTAACATAGGTGTTTAATTTTGTTAAGTAGTATTTCAGAAAAGATCTTTTAAATTAATCTCGTTTATATTTGATCTGTCCTCGTTACTTTACGCCACACTTAACTTGGAGTGTGTCTCGCGGATTTCAGTTGTAGCTCGATTTCAGTGAAGTTATTCTGGTTATTACACGTTAAACTTGTGCTTCATCATTTTAGTAGAGAATCTGTGAAATTATTTAGTTCAACGAAAGAAATATGTTTCAGTTTTTATTTTAAATCTTGAAAGTCTGACTTTCAAAGAACTTAGGAACTACAGGGTGTTTCGAAATTCGCGGGGGAAAATTTAAGGGGTGATAGAAAACATCTAAACTAACAATTTTCATTCTACAATGCATGGCGGAGAGCAAGCGGCTCTGTAATGAAAAGCAACAAGCGCGAGTTTTCTTCCTCATCGTCATTTCTACCATTGAATTTCAGGGGGCTTGGTGACGTACAGTAATCAGAAACGGTCATGGCTCCTGAAATCTATGGTAGAAATGACGATGAAAACTTGTGCTGTATGCTTTCTATTACAGCGTCGTCTAGCTGTTCACCGCTTGCTCTCTATCTATGCATTGTAGGATGAAAATTGCTTGTTTCGGAGTTTTCTATCAACCTTTAAATTTTTGCGCGTGGCTTTCGAAACACCTTGTATAATAGTAATGCGAATAACATCGCTTTACTGTTTGTCGGCAGAAGCATAAAATTAATTATGGAGTCATTTCGAATAAAAAGGTGACAACATAAGAATTTTTAAGAAAAAAATACTGAGAGAGAGCGAAGTATAGAATAAGACTGAAGAAAGAATCAAAACTAGTGGGGAAATATACATTCGATTTAGAAGGAATCTGCAAAAGGTTAAGTTTCTTACCAGTTTAATGAAATCCAGCAAAATAATAAGTATTTGTGAAAAATTTATCTTTAACATTATTGAGGTTATGGTTGACTTTAAGGACTAGTTAAAAGACCTCATTGAGAAAAAAAAAGTATGATTCCCTCTATTAAAGATTCAATTCAATTTCATTTACAAAGATTTGATAAAACTTATTTGAATTTTTTTTCATTATGTTATCATTAGCATGACTTATTCCTTCATGTTTATCAACAATTAAATAAGAATTTCAATTAAAATGTAAAATGTGCTTTAATGGAATAAATACCGACAAAATCTCATATAAATAACATTAAAGCTGCTTCTATATTTTCTATTTCTCATTAAATTTTGCAGTAATATTCTTCTCAAGAGGACGCTTCATTTTCGAAGAACAATTATAGATGAAAAAAGCTAAAATATTTTACTTTAAAAATGTAAAATTACATTGATTTAGCGAATTATTATGTAGGAATTTTCAGACAGTTAACAAAGTCTGACATTTTTGAAAATACTTGAACTAAATAGGTCAAACTAAACGATGTTTACATTCTATAGAAAGTACAAACAGTCGTTACTTTTTCAAATAGGCAGTAATGAAATTTATCTAAGAAAAGTAAGCACTAATGTAAACATACATTAAAAAAACTATGGTTTAAATATCCTTCTATTCTTAAAAAAGCTGCATATGTTGAAATATTCTTTGAAATATGTGACGAGTTAAAAATAAATACAAAAATGCTTCGTATTTGGAGAAGTTATATATATTATATTAATTATCAGAATAAAAATGTTAAAATATGGTAATATTAATTAAATTCTACAAGTTATTCACTCATTTTATGCATTTTCAATTATATTTACCATTTTTAAGTTGGGGCCCTTTCTTTGAAATAACTATTTCACTTTAAATCTGTCGAAGTTCCAAATCCTCCTGCGGAGGATTGGAGCCTCGAAAGTGGAAGTTTGGAGAGAGAACTACCAGCTCACAGGTATCTTTCTCGTCATTTGACAGAGGCTCAAAATTATAAAGTCTGTCACTAGTACCCCTTATGTTGCTTCTAAGTACTACATTAATAAGCAATCAATCAATTCTTTGAAATAAATTATTTCTTGCAATTTTAGGAAAATATTATGAACAAGAAAACTAAATATCAGGAATTTTTAAAAAAGTAGAGAAAAAAAGAGAATACACTTTGGCTAAAGTGTAAGATTACAAATACTTAGAATATTCCCTGTTATTTATTTTTACTATAACGTTTATAAAAAATTTGAGCAATTTCTTTTCCTTCATCATAAGCAGCAAATTTTCACTTTCTAATACTTTGATATAGAAATACAAAACACTTTAAAACATAATATTGAAGGTTTTTTTTTTAAATCCCCCCCCCGGTATATTTTAAAGTATTATTAGATGCATTTTGGAAATTTGGTACATGTTCAAATGGAGTTTCATGAAACTTTTTGGTAGAAAAGATCACATTAAAATTATGTTTAACTGGTTTTTAAAATTAAGTTCAGAGTAAGTACAACACGCTTAATTATTGTCATTAAATATTTGTTAAAAAAGAATATTTGTAAATTTGTTATTTAATTTTATATAAAAATATTATTTACACAAATTTGAAGGGAAAAAAAGTGCGTTGCTTTTTTTCGAATCCAGCAGTAAAAGTTCTGTCACCGAAGCACTTAAATTTAAATTACTGAAATTGAATATCTTAATATATCAAGCAGAAATTAATCAAAAACATGTTGTGATTATTTTAAGGTATTCATTAATTAACAAGTAAGTGATTGATTAATCGTTGGCACTCTTGAAAACAATACCAAGGCTAATGGTGACGGAACTCGTAATTTTGAGTCTCTGTCAAGTGATGAAGATGAAGTCTGAGCTAACACTTCTCTCTCCAGCTTCCAAACCTTACCAACGGGAGGACTTGGAGCCTCAACAGATTTAACGTGCGTCAACCTCTCTACATAGTGGGTCTTTTATGGCATCAATACTCAAATCCACGAGTCGACGGAAGTAAGGAGAGTTCGCTACCATGACCACTATTCTACCGTGGTCATAATCACAAGTAATAACTATTTCTTAAAAGCAGCAACTCATTAACTGTAACTGTTGATTACAGTATTTGTAAATTGTATTCAATAATTATTTATTCTAATTTACATGTTGATCAACCAAATCAAACCAGCTGCTCATTAAAAATATTCTTGTGACTCCTCATATTTACGAACATTTAGCTTAATTATTACAATTTTGAAATTCTCTTGATTACTAAAAAAAAAAAGTGTTAAACATAATCCAATTACCATTTGAAGACAAAAAAAAAACAGAGTCAGAGTGCTTAAATTCTATGAAGAAACATAAGGTGAGAAAATATTCAACCTTTTTAAATGCAACTTTTTACGTATTTAGAATTATATATCTACCAATGCAAAAAATTACTCATATTTATGAAACAAGTTCCCTGTATGATATCTGTGCATCCTTGTATTTATTTTGGATCAATTTCGAAAGTAATCATCGGGATCAAATTTTTTACGCTGAGTATTAAATGTTTGAAGCTCACTGGTTGCAAGACACGACCACAGATTTCCGACATTTTTTTATTTATGAAATTCGTCACAATTTAATCAAAACTTAGTGGGATGAAGTATTTTACTTTTATTTAACATCAACAAATAGCACAGATAATAGAAGCTCTCGCCAATCGCCGCTTATGGGGACAGTGACGGACGTACAGTTATCGTGGCCTGGGTGGAAATATCCCTGTACCCCTCTCCCTCATTGTAATGAGCTCGATACAAAATGTCGGCATAAATATATAATTAGAATTTATTTAATTAAAATTAAATGGATAAAATTATCTGGAAAATTAAAAAAAAAAGTCTTAAGACTAATGAAAAACTTGTTTATAGCAGACAAATATATTTTAAAAAACGCTTATTAATCTGTCAAGTCTGATGTTTTAAAAAAATTTCATAACTATTCTGTGAATAAGAAAACCTAAAACTGCATTTTGTAAGCTCTGACTTCTAAGTATTTTTTTAGCTTCATCAAAATTAATGTTTTTAGCAACTGTATTTAAATGCCAAGGATTGCCAAACCGTTGAGTCTTACTTGGCTCATTGTTGATCGAAGACATCTTTTAATCAACTTCAAAGTTGAAAGGCTTCTCTCGAATGATGCAACTGAAACACTTTTAAGAAGTCAGTAGTGCCAAACATAAATTATGGACTGATTCATCGAAGTCCATTTCCACAAAAAACTTTAATATTTTCTACGCAAAACACTTTTCCGCTTTATTCTTTTCGACTTTTACTGCTTGAAGATGACGTTTTAACAATTTAATTCCTGGTAAGGAACGGTGCTTAATCCGTGTTAGCTTTGGAGTTGCATAACATACTCTCGCATTATAATAATAGAATCGTAGATTTTCTCCATTTTGCGCAGCAGACTTCTTTTCAAGAAATAAATGCTATGCCAGACCAATTTGATTCTAAAAAAAAAATATTTAAGATATTATTTAATATTTTGTCTTTTTTATTGCAGATAGGTTTTGATGCATCCAAAGGTATGCCTTTCCATTTCTCGATGAGGGGACTACATTAATTTTTAAATTTTAGATATAAACCAATTTTAAGATAAATTAAAGAAAATTGTAAATCACTTTTTGTTATTGAAAATAGAATCATTTGATAATTTCGTAAAGAATATAATCCAACCATGGATTAACTTTATTATGCATAAAGGTCATTTTTTTTTTATCTTAAGAACAGTGAAAAGTATATAAGAAGCTTTAAATTTATCCAGATACTCAAATATATCTAACGTGACATGTTAAATTATATTTTTTTTTTCAAAATAACATGAATGAGCATGTTAAAAAAGAATGTTGACTTTCAAGATTATAATAAGCTAGTTTTAGGGTTCAATTTTTGTTAAGAATAATGGTAAATAAAATAATAATAGCAAATAACACTGTAAGTATACGCAAATTTAATTATAAATTTTATTGTTGATTAATAGTTTATTAATGAATTTAATGACAAGTATTTAATTATTAATTAGTTTGTATCAACAAGTTATTTATATGATTTGTTGAATTAACTGTGTAATAAAATTATTAAAGCCTTTCTTACGTTTAATGTAATTTCTTCCTAAAATCCTTTCGTTTTGTGCAATTACTTTTCTACTGTATGCAATTAACTCAGGTTGCATAAAATATATCATAAATTTTTAATCATTTATGGATTGTTTATATTATCATTGAACTTGGAAACAACAAGAGAGTTTGGGACACATCTCGTAATTTAGAACTTCGAACTAAAGAGAGTGACCCCCTTGGTTGGCCCTCACTCTCCAAACTTTCTCACCATTTCAACGTGAGGACATTGAGTCTCGACAATGCATTAGCCCCGCTACACGAAAAGTCTTAAGTGGCATCAGGGCTCGGAACGACGACACGACGGAGCCGGCCTTGAGCTTGTAACCATGACCACTCTCTACCACGGCAGCTATATCTGATTCAGATAATCATACCGATAGTTTTTTAAATCCTAAGAATAACTAAAAATGCCCCAAAAATTATTAAACAATTCAGAAATGGCAGTTAAAATGTTTTCAAAACTAAGAAAATGATATCAAAATATAAAATGGTTTAAAATGACAAAAAAAATGACTTAGTAAACTCGCCATCTTTTTAATTCGAAGGTTATAATCCCAATTAATGTACCAGTTAGCACTGTTAACGATACATCATTAGACAAATGCTATGTAAAAACTGGACACTACTCGTGTGTGCATAACATATTTCAAATACTTGGCCTTGAATTGCCGTGTATTATTTGGATGGAGAATTTGACTCAATGCTTGAAAGAGAGATGGAGAGCTATCTACCTTAGTGATGAAAATGAGTGAGTCTAATAAAATTTACATCTCTTACGCTAATAAAACAATTAAGAATTAAATTTTATTATTATTATATTAAGAATTACCCTTTTTTTCACATCCATATCTAAAATGAGTAAGTATAAGATGTGTAATTTTTTTTCCTTCATGGAAATTATGTTTCTTTTATTATTATTTATTGTTGTATTATTTTTATTTACAATGAACCAAAATTAGGTGCCATTTTTTTTCATTGCTTTGTTTTATCCCGTAGTTGAATACTTGTACACACACACATACACATATATATATATAGATGTGTATGTGTGTGTGTAAAGAGAGAGAGAAAGTTATATAACAAATTATTAATTATTAATAGTTAATAACTTTTTAAGTGTTTCGATATGGTAAATGTTCTCAAAGTGTCCTATACAACGATCGGCAATCAATGGTACACATGTCTCCTGGAGACATATGAATGTTTGGTTGGTGTTTTTGATTGAGTGATTGTTTATTAACATCACATTCTGATAAGCAACATCAGGACTATTGGAATCGGTCCTCGTAACTTTGAACTTGGGTCAAGAGAGGAGGATGACACCTGAACTGGCTCTTCCATCCATACTTCAACACCACTCCAACGTGTGGACATTAAGTTTCGATAGATATTAAGTGCCCCAACCCTGACGGATCTTTGGTGGCATTCATGATTTCACGAACATGGCTACTCAGCTACAGGGGCCATATTTTGTTCGTGGAATGCGAACAAAATGACGATTAAATTAAATTACTATCATTGTTTTTAGAGCCCTAGTTAAATTATCCAATGGATTATGCTGTTTTTATACACAATATCTATGAGAAAAACTGTTTTCTTTATTTGTTAAATGTTATTATATAAGCTAACGAGAAAAATAAGATCGCTCTTTTTTTCCCCGTTCCTTTTTTCTTCGTCAGAAAATGATTCGTGAAAAATGAAGAGAATAAGTACGATATATTTTCGGAAATAACTCCTCCACTTTTTTATGTAAATTACCAACTTGAGGTTTGATGTAAATAATTTGAAAACTGATTGTGCATTTTTGGCTTGCTTCCATTGTTTTCTATGGTATGTGAAATGTTACATTTTTCTAGGTGCTTCTCATCTTTTTGAAAGAATTAAAGAGGACAACAGTAAAGGATGCACGAGACCAACTTGTATTTAAATTTACTGTGAAATGTGATCCACAAACACATATCGGTTTCAGATCTATTGCTAATAGATGGGATGGAACAATTATAAAGGGCTCATGAATCTTCTATATTTCATTAGTACTTATATATACAGTTAGACCCTGTTAATTTTCTGTAGTTGGAGTGCATGGTTATTAACCACGAGTTATATAATTAATAAAATGTGAGTTATAATATAAATCGATATGAATTTTCCACTTTTACTCTTTATGAAGGCGTTACGTTTCACTCTTACCGAAATTAATTTAACTATTACGGAAACCTTTATAACTCTTAAAATTTAACCAATAAAAATAGTCCAACGTACAGCTTATCTCACTCACCGCAAGATCTGGTTTCGCAAAGATTCATATTCAACCCCTGTGCTTCCTTCTTGCTTTATTTTAGGTGCGCAAGCACCATTAGACTTATTTCTTCTTCGTGTTTCAAATTTCTTTCATTTGGAGTATAAGTCTCCTCTTGCAAATTGAAAACTGGACCATGACATGCTTATCCCACGATATTTAAAATGAAAAGCAAAAAAAAAAAAGGTATAAATGTCTGCTGTTAACAGACATTTATACCTTTATAAATGTCTGAGAACAGATTAATCCGAAACCGGGTGTTAATGGGCTTCAACTACTTTGAATTATTACAACTTTTATACAATTCTTTATAATATTTTAAATTGCTGTCTTAAATAATTTTAAATGCTGAAATCAATGAAAACGATTTATTTATGGGAACATCATCATTCTTTTGACTTTTTTTCTGAATTTAATTCTTAACTGTTCATAATTCACGAATCCAGCTAATTAGAAATTTTCTAGATGCCTCTCATTTCTCTGATTATGTTTTACCTCTTGATAAAAAGAAACACATGTGACTACCCCAAATGAAGCCCCAGATAGGAAGTGATAAATTAGATTGACCTCTCAGGTATATTACAAATTTGAAGACAGAAGAAAAACTACGAGGAAGTAAAAAGGTCAGTCCAATAGGAGAAATACTTCTTTCCGCGGAGATTGAATGTAATTGGAGTACATGGGCTTGAGAAGAGTTTCGATTTTGAGACGAGGTTTCATGTGACACGCCGTGTATATCATGTGAAATCGTGTATTTACTTCTAGAGACATCAAGGGAAAGTTGCGTAAGTATATAATAAAATGCTGGAACTTTTTTAATGGTATTCAAAGAATTCTTAAATACCTAAAATAGTGCATAATAACTAAATATTCTCTTAATGCATTTCTAACTTACGAAATACAGTTTTGTGATTATTATTCTAATACTGATAATTATACTGCTATATTATATTATATATATCTTTAGATTATTATTACATCCTTATTACTGTATTATTGTAGCGTTGTTATTACTTATTTATTATTTTGTAACATGGTTCATAGGAGCAATCGGATCTGAGCTCTCGTTACTGAACCAGTATTGAGCTGCGTGAGAGACATAAATGATTAGAAATCTTGGTTGTGCATTAATGATTAAGATAATATAAATGATAAAGACTTAAAGTTAAAAATAATTTACAATTTAAATAGTTATTTACCATTTAGTGTAGTATTTTGTTAAAGAAAGCCTTAAAATGAAACTGTGGATATAAGCTCCTGCAAAGGTAAATAAGGCACTTAAAAATTCGAAAGAGTCGATAAATTGTATAAAAAAGAAACAGATTTTTTAAGAAAATTATTGCTGGGATTAGATTTTATATACAACAGAAAATATTAGCAAAGTTATTTCGCATTAATAAAAGTATAAATGTATTTTTAGCAATGAACACGAACAAAAATCGAGCAGCTTTCTCAAAAATTTCTATGAAACTTTAAAGAAATAATTCTCAAAGGGTATTTGAATTTACTTTATTTTTTTAGAAATGTGAGAGAAAATATGAGTTCTGAATTCAGTAAGTTTTTGTTATGATTTTTATACCATTGAATATTTTTGCAGACTACAAGAAAACGATGCTTTACAAAATTGGTGAATATCAAAATTTAATTACGTATAACTGGATAATAAAAATTCTTATCACATATTTTTTGTGAATCCTATTGAGTTTTGAAACTACCAAACTCGTCTAAACAAAGACTTCGAAGCTCTTGTTTGCAATTCGTTTTATAGAAACACATACTCTAATTTGTAACGCTCCACTTCCACTCCTCCTTCCATTAATATTCACAACTAAAAGAATCACTCATCAATACTACTCTCGCTAAAGAATTCTAATCGATAAATAATTTAACTTAAATTTATCAAGATATCAGAGTAATGAAAACATGAGAATTCGAATTATTGACCCTTGTGGATCTTTTCTATGCTCACTCCTAAATCTTCTTGCACAGCTCAGGTATGGTTGAGATGTCTGACATTCATAAATTAGGTCACTATCGCTAACACCAAGCACAAGTATTAAATGCTTCCTTGCCGATAATGCTTCTCCTCCATTCTATTCAGTACATTTCAGTAATTATAATCTAATCTACATAAGTCACGTTTCATTCATTCAAAGAAATTTTCATTTTAAACAATATGACGTTAAAGTCTCCAAAGACAATCGTTCGCTATCTTTTATCTTTTATATATTCTGATTGGTTTTTACTCGTATATTTCTACTTGTTTGTGGCTTTTTTCAATATGTTTTTGTTGTACTACTTTTAATATGTTATATATATATATATATATATATATATATATATATATATATATATATTGCTTTTCTTGCTATGATCTACAGATAAGGGATTCTATTTTGTGAAAATTGTATTTCGTTTCAAATTTTTACTTATAAATTAGTGCTATAAAGTTAGGCAAACAAAAATAAATTAGACACTTAATTTCTCTTTAATTTTATCCAATCATCTAAATTTTTTATACGGTGACTTTTTCGCAGTTTCCTACTACAATTTAAAAATATTACATTAATTTTTTGTTTTTTTCTAAGTTTACTTAACTATATTTAAACTACTTCAGTTTTACATGATTTGTTATTTTCATTATATATATAACAAAATAAAAAAAAAAACGACGCACCAAGAAGGAGTTGTCCGATGGAGAGAAAAATTGGTGGATAGGAAAATTATGAAATTATGCACAGAATTGAAAATGAATAAAATTTCTGAAAAATTGAATGATTTATTTCAGAGGTACAGAGTTACAAAGTAACGAGCTCAATAAGGTGATGACCCACCTCTAGCCTGGATGCAAGCTGCCGCACGACGTGGCATAAAGTGATAAAGCTCTCTGATTGTCTATTGCGGTATTTCTTGCCAAATCTGCTCCAATTGTCGGGCTAAATCATCAACATTCCATGGTAGATGCAGTCGCCTTCCCATCATATCCCAGACATGCTCGAATGGAGAGAGATTTGGCTGGCCAAGGAAGTGTTTGACAAGATGTAAGACTGTTCATTGCAACTCGTGCCGTATGTGATCTGGCATTATCTTGCTGAAAAATTAGGCCAGGGTACTGTAAGGGAGACTGTAGCAAAACAGGTCTCAGAATGTCGTCAACGTACCGTAATGATGTAAGTGTGTCTCTAATGACGACCGAAGGGGTCCGTCTAACAAGAGAAATGGCACCACCGTAACTCCTGGTTCCTCCGATCTACTGCGGCTCTAGGTCGACCGCTACCATCATGATGCTGAAATCGACCACTGTCCACTCATTCTTGGCAGCATCTTTTAATCGCCACATCGTTCGACCCATATGACGAGCGATTCTCCGATCTGCCCAACCTGGCTCTTTCAATCCATCGATACGGTCTCTTTCAAACTCTAACAGTTGCTCGTAATGAGCTCGAATCCTGCTGCGAAAAAAATTTTCAGTCGTTGAAAGGTATCCTAAATCGCAATACAACATAAATTTGACCGTCAGATTGAGAATCGCTTCTTAAGCACACCTGCTGAGTGCGCAGTTCCGATGCGCTGTAGCTTCCGCTATTCATTCATTAGACACCAAATTTTAACCATGTGCATGTTCGGTTCAAATGTCTATGCATACGAAATTTCATTACAATCGTGAAACTCCTTCTTGGTACATCACTTTTTTTGCTATAGAGTGTGTGTGTGTGTGTGTGTGTGTGTGTGTGTGTGTGTGTGTGTGTGTGTGTGTGTGTGTGTGTGTGTGTGTGTGTGTGTGTGTGTGTGTGTGTGTGTGTGTGTGTGTGTGTGTGTGTGTGTGTGCGTGCGCGCGCTTGCGTTTGTGTAATGATTTCACTTAAAAATAATTTATTTTCTAATTTTTGGCAGTGTATATATATATATATATATATATATATATATATATATATATATACTGCAGGCCATTAAAATTGCAACACCAGGAAGGAATGATCTGACAAACATCAATCTCACATGATATGGTTGGTATATGCAAATGATTAGTATTTCAGCACATGTAGACGACAAAGAACGGAGAAGCAACATCTAATCACAGCATAAAAGAGGAGTTGTATTGTGGATTTCTCATTGGGAAAGTGGTTTGCTCAGAATATGGTGTTAAGCCTAGAATAAGGAGAAATCCTTACCACCAAATGTCGGAATTCGACAAAGGCAAGATCATTGCCTGTAGAGAGTGTGAATTATCGTTCCGTGATATCGCTCATCGCACTGGTTAAAATACAATCACTGTGAAGCGAATGAGGAATCAATGGGTTGCTGAGGGTCGCACTGAACGGCATGCAGAATCTCCTCGCCCTCCCATTTCTAACTCCGGTGAGGACAGACATATTGGGAGGTGGAACCTGCAAAACCGTAACACCACATCACGGACCATTGGTCAGGGAATGAGCATATTTGCATGACACCCAGTATCCGCTCGTACAGAGTGACGAAGTTTGCAGCAGCGTGGAATGTCAGCTCGGCGACCATTACTTCGTCACCCCTTGACAGTGCAGCATTGAGAGGGACGGCGACTTTGGTGCCCCGAACGACAAAGCTGGATACAGCAGTGACTCAATGTCGTCTTTACAGACGAGTATGGATTCTGTGTGCATCATTCTGATGGCTGTATACATGTCTGGAGGCTCTGAGGAGACCGCTCGTTGCCTGCTTGCATTCGATATCGGCATAGGGGTCTGCAATTGACGTGATGGTTTGGACAGCCAGTGGGTATACGACATACACATCTCTAATTCTTATCTACAGTAATTTGAATGAAGAATGGTACATTTCTGACATCTTACATCTAGTGGTTGTGCCCGAAGACTGCCAAACTCCATTTTCCTTCAAGATAATGCAAGAACATATGTTTCATGCCGTGTTCTGACCATCCTCGATACACAGGGTATTGGATTGTTGCCCTGGCCCGCATAGTATCCAGATCTGTTATTCACTGAAAACATCTGGTCATGCGTTGCAGAGAAACTGGCCCTTCCACGGATGAGGAAGTGCGGCATATATTTGAAGCAGCATGGAATGAGTTGCCCGTTTCTGTCATCCAAGCCCAGTTCTATTCCATGTCTAACTGGGTAAAGAGCGTTTTAGCTGCCACCTCTGGCAGCTATTTCTATTAATTTCGCACCTCTGTAAACCCATAAACTGCTTGTAAATGTAATCATTTTGTTTTCATGCCAAACTGTTTACATAGAATAATTTCAAATTTCTGAAATAGTCACCGTAGCACAATATCATGTGTGCATGCGTGCGTGCGTGCGTGAGTATGTGTGTGTGCATGTTTGAGTCCTTTTCATTTTTTAAGAAATAATTATAAACTAAGAATTTTTAGTATAAATATTTATTTTAAACAATTTTTTTCATTGAATTCTTACCCAATAGAGGGTGGTTGATTTAACTATCAACTTTATTTTTACGAATTTCAAATTTTAAATTAAAATTTAATTACAAGAGCAGTTACTTAGCTAATGTAAGTATTTTGTTAGAATATACGTAATTTTTAAATGCTTTTTCTTTTCGTATAATAGGTTTTCAAAACCGTAGCTAAAATTTTGAAGGCTTCGTAATTTTTAACTTTAATTCTTAAAATTAATCAATCAATTAAATTGTTTGGCTGACTAAAATGGAAACATCGCCACAGTAAATTTGTGGTCCGAGTACCTTTCACGTAAGTGTTGGTAAGAATTTCAAAATAATTTGTGTTTAATGATTTTTTTTTTTAAAGTGTATAAATATGTATATTTTTATTCTTCACGTCTTAATTAGCAAAAAGGAACTTTGATTTTTTAATTTTTTTTAATTTTTTTTTTTATTTTATTTTTTTATTTTTTTTTTTATTATTGTTTCTTTTCTGTTGTATTATTTTTGTTGAATAAGGATTTGGACTTGTACTTGGTTTTTAACAATTTTTCATTAAATAATTGCTGAAGTGTGATGTGTTGGACCCATTAAACTAGTATAAACACATAATTCTCAGCTCTAAACTCAAAGCCACATTTTGAATTCCTTTTCCTCCATTTAGAATTTCCTGTCTTAATTCGGTGGTTTTTTTTTTTTTTTTTTTGACAATTATAACTTGCTTGTAATTTTTTTAATAACTGATTTTAATTTTTAATTTATATACATGTTTATTACGTATTCTTGTATATTTTTTAATATTATATTTACAGGAATTCAAAATTCTTTTTCCTCTGAAGACTTTTAGTATTCTTTAATTTTTGGTTAAGCCTATTATTTTCACTTTACTGTTTTACTTTTATTGGATATTACCTAGATATGATTATTTTAATTTCATAATCGATTTTTATTAGTTTTAATATTACTTTTAAATTTTGTCATTTTCTTTTTGATACATTTTGTAATTTCTTATTAGTTTATATACATGATTATTAGACATGTTTATTAGACATGTTTAATTTTTATTCAATTATCTAAGGGAATGTATATGTGTAGGTAATCTTAAAATTTTAATGAATTTTATTTTAGTGAATTAGCTTATATTGATTAATTAGTTTTAGTTATATAATTATAAATTATAATTTTTAATTATATTAATTAATTATTTTATATCTGTTAAATCATATATATACACTGGTGTGCAAAACTTAAGCAACAATATAAATTTTAAGCAGATAGCTATGAAATTGCTGAAAAGGGGTTATTGCGATCAGTAAAATGAGTACGCAATTCAGTAGAAAGGTGATGTGTATGGAAATGTCAGGAACAAAGCGTCATAGGCGACATGAGTGTACGCAAAACGCTTGAGGTCAGGGCGCGCAACTCAAACTCAAGACTACAATAAAAGCCTTCCAAACCATAGTTACAGTTGTTAGAAAGGTTAGTGGTGGCTGCCCTAGGAAATCAACTGCAGTGAATGACCGATATATCATCCTGCAGGCAAAAAAAAAAAGCGCGATACCAGTCAGTAAGCTCCATTGCTCAGCAACTGAGTACATCAAGAGGGCGACAAGTGTCGCATTTTACTGTGGCCAGACGCCTTCACAAAGGTGGCCTTTTCACCAACCGTCCTGAACGCTGCATCCCTGAGAAAGTTGGCCATCAGTGGCAGCGTTTAGAGTGGTGTAGGGAGCACAAAAACTGGGCATCTCATCAATGGAGTTGTGACCTCTTTACGGATGAGAGTCGTTTCAGTGCCATAAGCGATTTTCAACACCAGTTGATTTGGAGAGCAGTCGTGACGCCGTTTCATCCCAGTAATATCACTGAAAGAGACCGTTACGGTGGTCCTGGAGTTGTCGTCTTAGGAGGCATTATGATGAACGGGAGGACTAAGCTCCACGTTTTCGACAGAGGCTCTGTAATCAGAAATCGCTATTGTAAGGAGGTGATCCTTCCCCATGCGTATCTGTTCCGAGATGCTATTAGACCAGACTTCGCTTTTATGGATGACAATGCACAGCCACACTGGACTGCTGATGATCAGCAGCTACTGGAAAGTGAAGATATCACTCAAATGAACTGTCCAGCGTTCTCGCCTGATTTAAATCCCATAAAACATGTGTGGGATGCTTTATGGGGAGGCCTTACGGTACGATTACATCCTCCGGAGAACACTCAACAACTGAAACAGATGCTAATTTAGGAATGGCACTCTTACCCCAAGAACTGTAGGACAATCTGATGCTGAGTACGGAGAGATGGTGCGAAGTAACCATTGCAGTAAGGGGAGGCCATATCCCATACTAAGGAACATCTACTTGTTGTTCTTCCTCTTGGACAGACAATTATGTGTGACGATACGATTTCAATAAAGTCTTTTTTGTTTGATTCCATACTATATACATTGTTTTCATTTTTACGCTACTATGCTTTCGTCATCGCTTAAGTACAAACTACTGTCTCTCAATTCTGCGATTCATTATTTTTCTACTTATAGAATTTTCTCTTAAAATTTTAGAAGCTAAAATGTATCTGAATAGTGAATCGACTAAGTTAATGAATATTACTGGGTGCGTATTTCTACCCTACTCATAGATCCGAATAACGCAGCCATTCATCCTAATTTTGAAACAAGACAGAAAATGAGTTCAGCAGTAGAATTAGTATCCCAGTCTGAAGATCCAATCTTCATCAACACACACAAGAAGACATTGAAAACGACATGTTTTGTACCCTTCTGGACAATGATATTTGAAGTGGCGAGATCCAAGCAAGTTATTCATATGTCTGGGCAACCAAGACCCAAAATTAAAAAACTGTCTTTGGTTATTGTTAATCAAAACAAAAATGACTTTTTTTAATCTTTCAAAGCCTTTTTTCCGTTTTTTTTTCTCCTGCATGAGATATGTGCTAACTTTTTATCTTAAAAAAGAACCCACCTTCCGAAATGACCTCTTTCTAATCATTTGAGTTTTGTCGAACGAATTGCAAGTATTGTGGTTTTGATACCAAGAATTTCCACTATTTTTATTGCCGTCTCGTGGATGTGAAGAAATCTGTGCCATTTCAATTATTGTCCTCGTCATTTAATCAGGGTTCAAAATTACGAGGTCTGTCACCAATAGCCTTTATTTCACTTCTAGTATAAAGGTAATAAATGGATCTATCAGTCCGAATTTTTTCTAATACTGTTCTTATTTTTACTAAGAGCTAAATTTCATCAATTTTTGATTTTTTTAAGCATATGTAATCAGTTTTATATCATGTTTATCTGGTTTTGAACATGTCTAAATATCTAAAATAGGTGCATTATGTTTTGAATTGATAATTTGAAAGAAGCCATAGTAGTCCAGTGTTCATGATTGGGAGTTTTGTGACAAGCGTCGTTTGAATAGAACCGCATGTTCGAGTCCCGATTCCACTAAACCTCATCGTGCGGTATGACGGGAAATGCTGTGTGTTAAATTAAACTGAGCGTCAGAAGGCTGTCTATCCTTGGTGTATTTAACACGATAAAAATTTATTTGCTTTGTTAGCTTTCTTTTCAAGAATTCTTATCTGCTTTATCTTTAAGTTCTTAATGTGAAACTTCATTGTAAAAATTTCCTCTTCATTATGTAAACTTATATCTGTAAACGTACTCTTTTGAATATTGTCTTAAGTGATGTTACTTCCTGGAGACTGGCTTGACAGCTCCCAAACCTTTTTGGATGATTTCAATCTTCTTAGGCGAATCAATCAATCAAACTGAGCAAAGCCCTCACATGGTAAAGTGCGAAAGAGTTTAAGTTACAGATCCTTTCCTTAAAAGAAGAAAATACCTCCTCATCATAACTATTATTAAAAATTATAGATAAAGTTAATTTGAATTTCCATATAATTATTGTAAATTCAGAAATTAGAAAAGTTGAAATTTAAGATTATTAGGTGTTATTTATTGTCTGAGTTTGTTGGCGAATCCTCACATAGTATAAATGTTAGAAGAGTTAAGTAGATCTTTTCATCCTTGTCATATGATTTGGATTCTGAATTTCAAGATTCTTCACCAATAACCCTCGTGTAGTCCTAGAGCTCGATATTATAATTCAAACTAACCGTCTAACCGTTGGAATACATTTAGAGTACACGATATTTGCCTGCACAAAACATGGAAGTTGATCCATCGGGAGATCAACACACATACATTTTAATATCAAGGTATTTTGCAAGTACTACTATATAATTATTATTGCTTAAAATCATTATCAAGAATAGAGGGAACCAGAATAAAAAATTTACATAAATGTTATGAAGAATTCGAATTATACGAGTACAGTGGTATCCGAACTTACGAAATGAATTCTTTCTAATTCATGATTCAAGATTCGATTTCTCTTTTTCTCTCACGGAAAAACAATTTATCTATTCCTATATTCCAAAATTTGAAGAAAAAAAATGCATTTGTGTACAATTATTTCGTATTCTTATTTAAGAAATTTTCCGGATATTCAGTTAAATTTAAAAAATAGTGAATCCGTTTTCGTATGACTGGTCTATCACAGTTCTATTTTTGAATTTTTGTCATCTATTACTTCTTTTGCTTCTTAGATAAAAGTAGTTCAAAAAACTTATTTATCAATGGTAGAGTCTGCCGTGTTTCAGCAGTCACTTTTCAGAAATTTGTATGTATTGCAGCGACTATCTTCAACAACAACGCTAAAAGCTAAAATATCTTATTAGCTATCCTGATTGAGACGTCTTCTTTAGACTAGTTGGTAAATGCACAACAAAAAACGACCATTCAACTACTTTCTCCCCCTCCAAGGGTTGAAAATCACTCCAACGACGAAGAGATAATTCAGGACATGATCACTAGATGGCAGCACAGTCTATAATTATTGGTTGCATATGCTCCCGACGCAAAACACTTACCTCTCTTTATGTCTAAGACCACCACACATAAATCACTACTAGTGATATCTTGACTCTGGCTCACGTGCCGACGATACACACCATTCAACTCGAGACAGCCGACGATTGAAATGGACAACTGTTCCCGTCAAAACTCAATTCAACAGGGAGGGGGGAGATATTGCAGTGATAGCTGAAAAAAGCAACCTTCTTAACAAATGCCTTTACAAAACACCTTTACAAATGTCAATGTTTCTCTTCGTATCATCACGATGATACTGAAGGGAGAGGATGCAGCATTTCTCTTCAACAACAGTGCTAAAAGTTGAAACGCCTTATTAACCAGCACGAAAGCGACGTCTTTCTTAGCCTAGTCGGTAAATGCGCAACAAAAAGAAACCGGTTAATTTTATTTAAAATTAGAGGAAATTTAAAATTAACCAGATGTTGTGTTCTAAATTGTAATGACATGACTCAGAATGACTGGTCAGAATGAGAATTAAATGATTTATTAATATGTTAAATTTCATTGTAGGGAGTGAAATAATTATTAATAAATATTTGGTATACAATCAAAACAATTTTACATACTTTAAAAAAAAAAAAACTGCTATATGTATGTAGGCGGTTGTGGTGTCTTCAGAGGCCCTAAAGAGAGTCAACTTGGCCTCTGGGTCTAGGGGGGGTTGTCTTACAGCCGGATTCCATGATGATTTTGTCTTTTGAGTTAACAGATGAAGCAGCATTTGAAATTATCCTATTTATTTACTAGTAGTTGAATTAATGATATATACAGAGTTTCTATTTTCAAAGACATTTCAGTTTAGGGAACCAGTTCTCCAAGTACTGTTGAGAGCAATCTATCTGAAAATTATGTCGATGAGCATTCGGGCGTTCGGAGTACGACATTTCAACCGATCATCATCAGGGCGAAGGTCTGCATCTAGCTTCTGAAGGAACCGCGCTGACCGGCTAAATGTGGAAAAGAGAGGAGAGGAGAGGTGGAGAACGATGTACTCAGCGGTTTTGTTCTTAAATAGAGGGCACTGTATGAGCTAACTCATTACACCGATTCGTGGGGCCATCTGTCGAGCAAATGAGGAACTAGTTTATTTACTAGAATTGCAATATTTTTGAAAATGCAATTAATAAATTGATAAATAGCTGGAAAATCCTACATGTATATCAAATATTTCTGTAACAGTTTCTATATAAGAAATCAACTTCCTTATATTGATTTATATGATGACATAAAAGTATAGTTTTAAAGTATTAGCCATTTATTGAAGCCGAATTAACTACGTGATACTTCTGATTGACTTTACTATTAAAAAATAATTATAATAAACTGCATTAACGAGATTTATGTGTTCAGTCATATAAGCTAATTCTGTTGATTGATTTCAACAGGTTTTTAGGAATAACAATATTCAACAAATTAAATGTTTTCCGTAAATTAATATTCATGTGTTTTCGTTGCTCAGAGGAATTGAAATGAAACTTCATTAAACAAAGAAACTGTAAATACGTAAAAAGGTCAAAAGTTTTTTTTTTTTTTTTTTTTAATTTAAAATTAAAGAAATTCAGTTAATATATCAACAATTGATTGTATGCAAATTTCCTAAATTATTGTGCACATATTTCTAATCTTATTCTAACATGTTTATCAAATTAGTTTTTTCACAAGAATCTCCTGTTTATTAACGATAATGTTAAGAAAGTAGTAACATTTTTTAAGAAATACAAATGTATACGAATCTTCATTTTAGGTTACTCTGGAAAGTTTGAGTGGACATTTCTAATTTCCTAGCTGATGATAATTTTCCGCAGTCCAAAAATGATTTCAAAAATTAGCTTTGCTCTATCTATCCTATATATTGATACTAAATATAACAGGAAAATTTTTTGATTTTTAGTTCTTAATTATCATTGAAGCAAATTTCAATAATCTATGTAACCATCACTGAATTTCTTCCACTGTTCGGTTTGACTATATCGGGTCAGCCCGAAAGAAAGCAAAGCTTGTTGATGCGAAATTATTGTTCGGTGTAATTTAATACTAATGGTAATAATGAAAAAAAAAAGAAAGTTTTGAACAGGAAAATAGTATTTCAGTGAGGATATTTAGTTCTGATATTTATCTGTGCAATATGTGTGTGTGTGTGTGTGTGTGTGTGTGTGTGTGTGTGTGTGTGTGTGTGTGTGAGAGAGAGAGAGAGAGAGAGAGTATGTTATAATTTAACTGTAATTTAATAGCTTCACTGAATAATAATTTAATTTCATATTTTTTCTCATTCTCTAATTCAAAAGTAAAGAGCTCATTTCTATTTCCTGGTCTAATTCCAGATTATCCTTTTATTTATTAAATCACGCACTCATAAAATTTGTTTATTCCGCTTTTCCATAGTCATAAATCTGTCAGAAATAATCCCTAGTAGACTTTCTATCGGTAGCTAAAGTTCGTAGATCCACCTAGACCACATTAATTATCTGTGGGACCTACTAAGTGAATGAAAAACGTCCCCAGAAAATCTCCATTATAAATTAACAAACACAGTGAAAAAGCTCTCTCTTCTAGTTTTCTATTTTCGGCCGTGATGCTCAAACCCGCTCTTCTCATCTTCTAAAAATGTATACTGTATCTCATGTTGTAAGTATAAATATATACTGTAACTCATGAAATCAAACGGCGAGTTGTATCTCCAGCCTCTCACTTTCGCTCTGCTTGTAACGATACTGCCTTGCGCTCTGTATTGGAATACTACTTCCATTAAGGTGTTTGATGAGAAATATCTTCAACAATAAAGATGTCGTTAATTTTGACAATATAGAGTGATATTTCAACAACTACATTCATCTAAATTGAAAGAAGTTTATAAATCCTTACACACACACATATATTTAATTATTTTTACTATAAATAACTGACGAAATATTTGAAAATAGGGAACGTACGAGGAGGTATTGTAAAGTCTTAATTATTTCTAAGAAATAATTGAGATATTTGGATATCCTTATGTACATAATATTATAAATTTTAACTATTAATTAATTTGTTTTTATGATGTTAATTTTATAATTGGTTTTATGACTTTGTATACTAATTTGTTTTACGTTAGTCAACTTTATTGTCATGGATGTAATCGGTGTTAATTATTGTAAATAAATGCTCATTCGACTAAATTACATTTTCTTTGAACTCTTTTATGTAAAATGAATGGATAACATTAGGTTCATTTTTTTTCTAACTTTATAAAAAATTTTGGTGTCTAGTTACTCTATGCCACGCATACACACACTCACACAAATACGATATTATCCCAGGGAACCTTAACTACTACAAAAAATAACCGAGATAAAAAACTTAATTTTTATTATTGTTCACTAGACTTCTCTATACAGTATGACGTCATAGCTTGTAAACATTTTGTTGTTTGTTACTGTATTCTTGGAAATGATATACTCCCCTTGAATGACGTCATTTCCCCTTGCAACAGCGGAAACCGTTACGCTGCCCGCCAGACACCTCACAGTTTCGGAGTCGAGACGTTGTCTTTGGCGAGAGCAGAGCTCTGTAGTTGAATGGTGGTTATGAAGATGTTAATAAAGGATTTTGTTAGTAAATATTGATGCCTCAAAATATTATTTTTGCCACTACGCCACAGCTTAAATTAATTGGTGGCTAGCGCTGGGATATGATCCCGATCGAGAAAAAAAAAAGTTGTGTCGATATGTGGCGAAAGTGAGCCACACCTTTTACGGCGAAGAATGCCGATGATATAACCATCCTGGGTTATAAGTGCACCCTGCACGTTGCTAACTTTTTTGATTGATGAAAGTGCGCCCTGCACATTGCTAACTGTTTTGTTTGATGAAAGTGCGCCCTGCACATTGCTAACTTTTTTGTTTGAAGAAAGTGCGCCCTGCACATTGCTAACTTTTTCGTTTGATTGAAATGCACCCTGCACTTGGAATAAAGCGTATAGGTGATTGCTATATAAATATGTGTTGCTTTAAATATTATCAGACGATTTAGAACTATATTGATTTATTTACGAGATATTATATTTACAAGTGCAATTGTATTACTAGCACTAATGGCGGACAGAAAAAGAATACAGAATAATTATTTTTGTAGTAAACATAACACAAAACACAAGTTGAGTTGTATCTGTCCTTGCTCTGTTCAAGCGATTAAATATCACCACAACTACTCCCCCTCTAAGTGAGATACTCTGCCAAGATGTATCTCACTGATAACGAAATGGCAATTTAACTTCACGTCCCTTTCTTGTGAATCTGGTTGAGGGAGCAATGGGCAACGGTGCAAACCTGATCTTTTTTTTAACTGGTGATGTAGGCTTGTCAACTGGATTGCTCTTATGATTTATTGCACAATCAGTTTCAGGAGAGTTGTCAGAAAAACATGGTTTGAGCCTGTCTATAGAAATGTTAACATTTTTATTTTTTATTAGAAGTGTGAAAATTTTATCAGATCGTTTAATAACTTGATATGGTCCATGATATGGCGGTTGCAGACTCTGACGAATAATGTCAGTGCGCACGAAAACATGTGAACAATTTTTAAGGTCTTTGAAAACGAAGGGTTTCTGCTTGCAGTTATATGAAAATGGAATAGGTTTCACTTGTTTCATAGTTGCTTTAAGTTTTTGGACAAACTCTGATTGTGGTTGGAATTTAGTATCTTCAAAGAAATCGCATGGTAAACGAATGTTTTCACCATATAGAAGTTCCGCTGGAGTAGATTGAAAATCAGCACGCCAAGTTGTTCTCAATCCGAGCAATATGATTGGAAGAGATCTTGTCCAACTTTCATTTTCATGACACATTATACTCGCTTTTAGAGTCCGATGCCATCGTTCTATGCATCCATTTGCCTGTGGATGGTATGATGTAGTTCTATTTCGTTTAAATCCTATTATTCTTGAAAGTTCTTGAAAGAGTTGTGCTTCGAATTGGGTACCTTGATCAGTGGTAATGACTAAAGGTGTTCCAAAACGTGTGATCCAACCTTTAAGCAAGTTGTCTGCTACTGTTTCTGCTCGAATATCAGGTAATGGAATTGCTTCAGGCCATCGACTGTATCGATCTATGATAGTCAAGCAATAACGAAATCCTTCAGATGATGGTAAGGGACCAATAATATCTAAATTGATTTCTGTGAAGCGTTTGCTGACGTTGTGATATTGTTGAAAAGGACTCTGCACATGTCGTGTAACTTTGGACTTTTGGCATTTTAGACAGCTTCTAGTCCAAGTTCTTGCATCCTTATTTATTGACGGCCATACAAACTTCGATTTTAGTAATTTGGTTGTAGCCTTGATTCCAGGATGGGCGAGGTTATGAACACTGTTGAAAACAGTTTTCCTGAATGATTCTGGTATATAAGGCCTCTTTTTCTTTGTAGAACTGTCATAAAATATATCACAGCTGGAACCAAAGACAGGAACTTTTTCTAATTTTAGCGAAGAATTCTGAGTAGAAAGAATTTTTTTTAACTCCTTGTCAGTTTCCTGCGCTTTAGCTATAGCTTCATAATCAAGTTCCGAGTGAATATGAAGTTCGTCTATTCTAGACAGAGTATCGGCAATGATGTTGTTTTTTCCAGATATGTGCTGAATGTCAACAGTGAATTGCCCAACATACTCCAGATGCCTTTGCTGTCGAGGAGTTGCTTTTTCTAATTTCTGCTGGAATGTATAAGTTAGTGGTTTATGGTCAGTAAAAATTGTAAAGTTTCTACCTTCCAAAAAATGTTTAAAATATTTTACAGAAGAATATGCAGCCAACAGCTCACGGTCGTATGTGCTGTAGCGTTTCTGGGTGTCAGTTAGTTTTCTTGAAAAGAAACTAAGGGGTTTCCAGATGTCATCTTCTAGCTGTTGTAGTACAGCTCCTATACCATTATCAGATGCATCAACCATTAAGGAAATGTGAGCATCTTCAGAAGGATGAACTAGTACAGTCGCATGACATAGCTGTTGCTTACAATTTTGAAAAGCTTGAATTGCTTCTTCCGTCCATGGAATTTTGTTGTTGTCATTCTTTTTCTTTCCTCTTAGGTATTCATTCAGAATGGCTTGATTTTCTGCAGCATTAGGAATAAATCGATGGTAAAAATTGATAATTCCTAAGAATCTTCGCAATTCCTTTATAGTTTCAGGAAGCTTGAAATCTTCGATAACTTTTATTCTTTCTTTTGTTGGCTCAATCCCATTGAAAGAAATACGATGACCTAAGAAATTTACTTCACTTTGAGAGAATTTGCATTTTGCAACCTTAATTACCAAGCCGGCATCTTGAAGACGTTGGAAAACTTGTCTAAGATGACTAATGTGCTGTGCATCATCCTTAGATGCAATGAGAATATCATCAAGGTAGCTGAAACAAAAATCTAAGCCCCGAAGTACAGAATGAAGAAATCGTTGAAAGGTCTGGGCAGCATTTCGCAATCCAAATGTCATTCTGGTGAATTCGTATAGACCAAAAGGTGTGCAGATGGCTGTTTTTTCTATGTCAGATGGTTCTACTGGTATCTGATGGTAGGCTCGTTCTAAATCAAGTGTTGAAAATACAGTGCATCCATACAAATTATGAGAGAAATCATGCAAGTGTGGAATAGGGTACCTGTCTGGTTGGGTGACAGCATTCAAAGCTCTGTAATCCCCACAAGGTCTCCAACCACCGGGTTTTTTTTGGCACTAGATGTAATGGATTTGCCCAAGGACTACTAGAGGGTCTGCAAATTCCTTGTTCTAGCATATATTCGAATTCCTCTCTTGCGATTTTGAGTTTGTCTGAAGCTAGGCGACGAACTTTTGCTGTGACGGGTGGACCATTTGTTATTATATGATGCGTAACTAAATGCTTTGGTTCTCTAATCAGTGAGCTTTGAAGTGTTATTTCCTTGAATTCATTATGAAGACTAGCCACTGAAGAAGTAAATGATGAAGAAGCTATTGTAGTGAGAGAAAAATTTGGAAAAGTTGCTATTTTACCAAATGATGACAAAGATGTTAAAGGATCGATAAGACATTTTCTTTTTAAATCAACTAATAGTCCGAATTTTTTGAGAAAATCTGCTCCTATAATAGCTCTTGAAACATGTGCTATTGTAAAAGACCAAGTAAATTGGCGGCGAAGTCCAAGATCTAATTTTAGAGTCTTGGTACCAAAAGTTTGAATTTTTGAACCATTAGCGGCAAATAAAATAAAATCTGATATTTTATTATTCCTTTGTTTGTATACAGGAATTACAGATGTATCGGCTCCCGTGTCGATTAAAAACTGCTTACCAGTTGATTTATCATGTAAATATAAGCGGCAACTTTTCTCGCCAATATCGCCAGCCGCATCAAGCGATTGGCTTACTGGTTTTCCGAATTTTCTTTTTTAAACTGGCATGGCTGTACACATTTTTTTGCATTTTTTCCAAATTTAAAATGGTACCAGCAAAATTCGTATCGAGCCGAATTAGATCTGGATCTTCTTCGTCTGTCATTTCCTCTCGATTTGCTGCGTGACCTAGTATTTCGAGAAAATTCATCAAATTTTTTTGTTAATGCAGCAATGTCGGCTTGCAATACATCTAATTTATTGCGATCGAATGATGACGCCGAATTTGGCAATGAGCCAACTTTCTTTACTTGGCATATTTCTGACGAACTGTAAACGGCAATAATTTTATCGGCCATCTCGGCAATTTTATCTAAAGTATCGGTACTTATAGTTAAAATGGCTTGTGTTTGTTGTGGAAGTCTTTGTAGCCACAAAGATTTGATAATTTCATCAGAAATGGATTTTCCTGCCAAGCTTTTCATTTGGCGTAAAAGATCGGAAGGGCGTTTGTCGCCAAGTTCGAGATCAGTCAACAGCTTTTTTAATCTCGACTCCCGGTATCAGTTAATCTGTTTAATAACGCTTTTTTCAAGGTATCATATTTTTCATTTTCAGGAGGATTTGACAAAATATCTACAACAAAATCTAAAACATTTTCGTCTAATGCAGCAACGACGATATTATATTTTGTTGCATCTTGCGAAATACCGCTATTGGCGAATTGCGCTTCAAGCTGCAAGAACCATAATTTTGGCTTATTTCTCCAAAAAATTGGCGGTTTAACCGCTACTCGATTGATTTCCGTGTTTGGATTATCGAAATTTAATGCAGTAGGATCACTTTTGTTTTCATCCATCTTAAATGAAGAATACAAATAGCAAAATTTTAATGCATAAACATACCTTAATATCCGCCGATTCGAATAGAATGCTTCAAAATCACGTCCTAAGTCACCAAATATAGGTGATTGCTATATAAATATGTGTTGCTTTAAATATTATCAGACGATTTAGAACTATATTGATTTATTTACGAGATATTATATTTCAAGTGCAATTGTATTACTAGCACTAATGGCGGACAGAAAAAGAATACAGAATAATTATTTAGTAAACATAACACAAAACACAAGTTGAGTTGTATCTGTCCTTGCTGTCGTTCGATTAAACACCCTTGAGTGAAATAGAATGCGCCCTTCACTTGGAAAATAATCGTTTGAAAAGGAAGTGTCCTGCACGTAATTAATCGTTTGAACCAGAAGGCGCCTTGCTACTGTTTTGGAAGGTCAGCCCAATCGTGTGTTTATTCTTTTGTTGATCGATGAAAGTGCTCCCTGCACTGAGTTCTTGAAGAAAGAGATTACTGTTCGAAGAAAGTATTCCTGTACTTATCTTTTGAAGAAGTACACTTTGTAACTTAGTTTACTGAAGAAAATACCTTTGTACTTATTTACTGGAAGAAAGTACTCCTGTAATCTTAGTTTCTATGAAAAAAAAGCATCTCTGTACTTAGTTTACTGAAAAAGTGCTCTTCTACATTTAGTTTTACTGAAAAAAATACTTCCTGTACTTAGTTTTATTGAAAAAAAAAAAAAGAAGTATTTATCGGTAAAATCGTCGTCTTCAAGAAAGTTTTGAAGGTGTTATTTACAGAATCACTGTGTCTGATTTTCTTTGAATTGCATCTTGAATTGTGTCTTACTTCAGAAAGAAGAAGAAAAAAGATACGTTTTTTCTTACATGAAAAATTTATTTTCAGTGATTTTAATTTCAGGAAGTGCACCATTTGTTGTGATGCATTATTAGTTTTGTTTGATTTTGTATTAAGCTATTCTCAATGTGATACATATTGTGATTATTGAATCTTAGCATGAAAAGATTGTGTGTAGAGATCTATAAATATCTTATAAATATTATTAAGAAAAGCTCAGGAGAAGTTTCATTCTTGAGATATTAGATAATGAGAGATATATTATCTATTGTGAAAATCGAATAATATTCCCAAGAATAGCAATGCAACTGAACGAAGTACACCA